>QRDG01000185.1:657835-780320 GCA_012064385.1 Puccinellia tenuiflora
TATCCGGCCCCCGGCCGGAAGTTCCGGTACTTTACCCCGGAATTTCCGGGCCCCGATTTTCCAACGGCTATTTTTTGGGGGAGGCTATAAATAGCCCCTTTTTCCCAACAGCTGGTTGCTCACTTTTTGCTCAGCTCTTTCTCTCTCTCCTCCATTTTTGCAAACTTGTGAGCTCAATTCCTCTCAATCCCTCCAATGATTCTTGCCCAAATTTAGGGATTCAAGAGAGGAGATCTAGATCTACCATTCCACCAATCAAAATCTCCTCTAAGTGAGGGGAACTTGTGGATCTAGATTTTGGGGTTGCTTTGTGTTCATCCCCTTTGTTCTTCCTCTCTTATTCCCCCCAAAGCATGTGTTGCTTGGTTGGAATTTGAGAGTGAAGGATTCGACCACTTAGTGTGTTCTTGCCTTTTGTATTAGTTGCATCGGGTTGCTCTCTCCACGGTGATACGTGAAGTTGAAGGTTGATAAGCTTGTTACTCTTGGGTGCATTGTGTTCCCAAGAGCGTGTGCCTCTTGGGTGCATTGTGTACCCTAGACGGTTGCAGGTGCCGCGAAGACTTCGAGTTGTGAAGCTTCGGCATGATTTGGGAGCCCCCAATTGAGTTGTGGGTGTGTGCCCTAAGAAAGTTGTAAAGGCTCCGGATTCCGCCTCGAAGGATTCCGATAGTGGAAGGTGAACCAAACCCTTGGGTGCGGTTCATCGGAGAATAGGGTGGGGCCTTTGTGGCATCATGAGTAGGCCTCTTGTGGCGAGCTCACACCCCTCCAACGAGACGTACTCCCTTAACAAGGAGGAACTCGGGAATACATCCTCGTCTCCGCGTGCCTCGGTTATTTCTATACCCGAGCTTTTACTTATGCAATTTACATTGTGATAGCCTTCGTGCTTGAAGTTATATTTCTTGTTATCACCTTGTTGCTTGCTTTGCTTAGCATAAGTTGTTGGTGCACGTAGGTGAGCCTAGTAATTAGGTTGTTGGCTTGTTAATTTAAACACATAGTTTTATTCCGCAATTATCAAGCCTTTAAATAGAAAAGGTTTTAATCGCCTATTACCCCCCCCTCTCTAGGCGACATCCGGGACATCGTTTGTTCTTTCAGCCGGGTAACTGACACCGGCGGCCAGCGAGCTATTTCAATCTAGACTACCTGCGACGAATGACAAGAATGAACAAACAAAACCAAGAATTTAAACAAAAGCCAAAGAAGTATTAATTTATTTTTTAGATTCATTTACAAATCCAAACACCACCTTAATCTAAACACTAATCTATGGCGCCGGCCTTGTGGAATGGATGTCGGCAATGACACCAAGGTCCGACGCGACATGTTAGCGATGACGTCAACGGCCGGCTTCTCGGGTGTGATGGTGTTGGTAGAGTTGGGTAGTGCCCCAAGCGAAGGCATGGATGTAGCGAGTAGCGGTTTTCCCTCAATTAAGAACCGAGGTTTATCGAACCAGTAGGACTTTGACAACAACAAGGTGCTCGTCAATGATCTCTGGCGCTTAACCGTCTATGAACGTGGACCTGCACACACTCAAACAATTACTTTGACCCCAACGGCAGTAAGGTTGTCAATCTTTCCGGTCTGCTGAAAACAAATCGGTTAAACGTATAGTGTGTGTAGTGAATGAATTTATGGAAACGGACCAGCGAGCAAGTGAATATGAAAAGCTAGTAAACGAGGTTGTATACAATGTAAAAAGATGGACCAGGGGCCATGGGTTCACTAGTGGTGTCTCCAATAAATAAGATACTCATATGACGGGTAAACAAATTACAGTTAGGCAATTGACAAGATTATGACACAAACTTAATCTAGCTATATCAAAGTGTTCATGGTAATATTCATGTAGGCATCACAACAAATATCAAAGACCGTTGAGTCCAACTGCATCTTTGCCTAAAAAGTACACCTAGGGATCGCTATCCAGCCTGTCACCCATCGGTATTAAGTTGCAAGCAACAGACAATTGTATTAAGTAAAGTGTATGATGTAAGCAATATTTATAATCACGTAGACATAAACACCGTTGTTTTACCCTTAGTCGCAACAACACACCCTCGTCCTTAGACGTTTCTGTCACTCGTGCCCAGGCACATGAGGGGCATGAATCAACTATCTAGCATAAATACTCTCTCTTGGAGACATAAACAATCACTTGGCCAAAGCATATACACATATCGGAGAGCATGCAAAAACATAAATTAACATGTAAGAACCATGCAAAATGATCATAGCTTCATAATCCATCGGATCCCAAAAAATACATCATATAGCATTACAAATAGTCGATGTTGATCATGTAGGGCAGCTCACAAGATCATAAACATGAAGCACAAGGGAGAGAGACAACCATCTAGCTACTGCCATGGACCCGTAGTCCAAGGTGGAACTACTCACGCATCATCCCGGCGGAAGGCATGGCGATGAAGAGCCCTCCGGGATCGATCTCCCCTCAGGCAGCATGCCGAGGACAGCTTCAGAATCTCCCCGAATTAGGTTTCGAGGTGGCGGCGGCTTTGGGATGGAGTTTGTGGAAAATAATCATCGCCCCGACGTTTTTAGGTTTAATGTGATTTTATAGGCGTCGGAGGGGGCCGAGAGGACCCACCAGGAGCAGGGGCGGGTCCCTGCCGCGGGCCCACCCCTGGTCGCGGCTGCTGGCCGCCCCTGCCCTGGGGGTGGCCCCCAGGGCTGCCCTCTCGACTCCGTCTTCGTCTTGGCGTAAAAATAATTTCCGTAAATTTTCGTCCAATTCCGAGAATATTTCCAGAAGTAGATTTTCTGAAATAGAAAACAACAAAAAAGGAAACTGGCACTGGGCATCTTGTCAATAGGTTAGTCCGACAAAAAGCTTAAAATGATGTAATAAGATGATAAAAACATGTAACAATGGCATATAGCTAGCATGGATCAATCACGCGGAGGCTTTCGAGGAACTTGCATGCTTCTGGGTGAGAGCTGATGTCAATGACCGGCGCAACAGCTTGTGGATTGCATTGTGCCGGTGCTGGAGGAGACAGTGGCGATGGAGTTTGCGCCGGAGCAACTTCCTCCTCTTCCGACGGCTCGACCCAAGGGGTGCCACCGCCACCACCCCACAACATGTCGCTGAGCCCGACCACTTCCCCTCTTCCAGCTCGACGGACATTCCGTCAGAATGCCCCTCATCTTCGGACGTGAACCATGCCCTGCCGACAGGTTCGACGACGCTTCCTTGCCGGGCCACGTGCTCCGCCATCACCACGCCGTCCCAATGGAGCGATGACATGGAGTACTTGGGGCTGGATCCGCCGCTCCCATGCATGCCATGTCCTACCACACGAGCTTGATGAAGTCAAGCCGCTCTTGCTATTCGAGCGGCGCCGCAACTGGGACTTGCGCGGCGTTCATCGTCCAGCCATCTGGCAGCCGACAACCGTGCATAAAAAAAGTGTTGTGGTGGACGTGGTCGCTGCCTCCGGGGTCATGAGCAGACTACGAGGATCAGGCACGACGGATGGCGGCTTCGAGATCGAATCCTCACCGCGCCGATTTCGCCTGAAACGAGTAGTTTTTCTTCTTTGCTCTAGTTTTAGTCTTGGGTGCTTTCTCATGTACAAGCAAGAGATCTTCAGAGCTTCCTGCTATTTTCAGTATACCGTTCTATTGTTATTTTATGCTGTAAAAAATTCATTTTTTGTACATGAGAAATTTAGTCCTCAGTGGTGTTTTCTATTTTATTTAAATTCAAATAATAGCATCAATATTCTTACTTTGAGTTTCAGAGAAGTTCATCTTTCGCCAAACACAAATCAAAACTCACTTGACATTAATAACATGTCGTATATTTCTACTTGAGATATGTGTTTGCTCGTTTTTCATCACCAAGTTATCTTCATGTTTTTCTCAAAAAGACGCCCAACTATGGCAAATTGCTTAATCGATGAATTTGTGAATTGCATGTTTGACAAGATAATATTTAAGACCATATAAAGTATTAATGTGTCTAAGTTACTTTGGTTTTTGCATATATTTTTTAATGTTTTAGAGGTTGCCCGACATTAATTTTTCTCCGCCACTGGCTGGAATGCACGGCTCCCGCCATCCACCATTTAGCCTAGTGTACAAGGAGCTTAGGAAATACTACCTCCGTTCCATAATGTAAGCCTTTTTAGCATTTCTCTTTCCATCCGTATCTAGACATGTTTTAGTGTAAGGTTCAAATGAACCTTACACTAAAACATGTCTAAATACGGATGGAAAGAGAAATGTTAAAAATGCTTACATTATGGAACGGAGGGAGTAGTAGCTACCATTAGATAGTTCTTTGGTAGCATTAGATAGCCTAAAGTGGTACATACGTATGTGGTTTTGAATTTTAGCTACCATTAAATAGTTCTTTGGTACTTAACTTCCATCTAATCCTGATAATATACTCCATCTTCATTTACTCTCTTAACCGTGACGATTATGTACTACTTTTTCAAATCCAAATTAATTTTCTTATGTACACATCAACCTTTTCCATCACTACCAACTTTTTAAGACACTAAACGGCATTAATCCTCTATCTTCTAGCTATACCTTGGTATTAGGCCGATCATAGTCGTGAGTACCGTACTCCATTATCATACATGATACTAATGTATGATGCTATCACAGTATCATAATTAATCTCATTCTATTTATTTATAGAATCTCAAACCAAATATATATATATATATATGTAGAAAAATTAATTGATGTTAAAATTTCTAATTTTACGTGCTATAATAAAGTAACATAGCATAATACTACTACAAACTAAGTTTAAAGGGGATGAAGCTCCTTAGCTTTGCTCTTAGAGCAACTCCAGCCGGCCCCCCGAGCCCCCCCAGAAGCACTTTTTAGTCGTCGGCGGACGAAAATTCTCCCAGTCGCGCCACCAGGATGTTGTTTTTCGCCGGATATGGGCAAAAGATTCCCCGGCGTCCCAGGCCGAACCCAGCGCGCTGGGTTCGGCCTGGGGGCGCCGGCGAGTTGTTTTGCATGCAAATTGCCCCACTGTCAGCCTCCCACCGTCCTCTCTCTCGTACTTTTCTCCTCTCTCCTCCTTTTCTCCTCCCTCTCCTCTCTCCTCTCACTTTTTTCCACCTACCGCGTAGCAGCACCACGAACAACGGCTGGAGTGTACTGGGTTGGGGGCTACTGGGAAACAGGCCCGCCCCCAGGACGCCGGCGTCCCCCCAGGCGGCCGTTTTTTTCGCCGGCATATCGCGCTTGGGGGGCGCAACAGCTGGATTTGCTCTTAAAGGGTGAGGAAACTCGAACATGGGTGGGCTGAGTGGAACCTTTTTACCACTGGGCAGTACTCCCATGAGAGCTCATTAGAATAATATTATCATTTTTCTCTTCATTAACTGTTCTATCAATTGAGCTTTTTATCAGTATGGATTGCATGATATTACCTCTGATTCTCACACGATGACATGTCTTATCACTTTTTAAGAGTAGCCATGTAAATTCGAATGTAGAGAGTACTAGTGAAATATTAACATAGCAAAAGTACTCTCACAAGATCCTACTATTACAACTCTACATGACTTCCGAAAAAAAAATTCTATAATTAAAGAAGAAGAAGAAGAAGAAATAATAAACAAGCCAAGTAACGTGAACAGGCAGAAAATTCAAAAAAGAACGAAACATATGCATCTGCAGTACTTAGTACCAATAATACAGTAGTCCCATTAATCAGTGGTAAGAATTACAAAGGCATCGTACTTCCCACCAATCTCAAAGCACCTGCATTGACCCGGACTCGGCCTCCTCGTTCGACATGAACGGTTCGTACCGCATCCTGTCCGCCCCGTCCTCCTGGTGCTCCCCTTTCTCAGGCCGCCTGGCTCCCCCTGCCGCGGCCGCGGCCGCCGCCGACGCGTGGCCGCCACCCTTCTCGGTGTTGGTCATCTCCAAGTCTTGCGACGACGACGACGTTAGCGCCTGCGCCCGCCGCGCCTGCGCTTCCCAGTCGGTGGATCCCACGACGCCGAGCATGAGGCCAGCGCAGCACAACTGGGCGGCGAGGAGTCCCACCCAGAGCCCGACGAATCCCACGCCGAGCCCGAACGCGAGCAGCACGGCAACGGGCATGCCGACCAGGTAGAAGGCGCCGAGGTTGACGTGCGCGGCGCGCGACGGCCGCGCACTGCCGCGGAGCACGCCGCAGCCTACTGTCTGCGGGCAGTTGCCGAGCTCGCACAGCCCCACGACCGGCAGGGCGGCCGCCGTCAGCCGGAGGATGTCGGCGTCGGCGGTGAATATTCGGCCCCACGCGTGGCGCATCCCCGCCGCGAACGACATGGCCGCGAGCCCCATCGCGGCGGCGCCGAGCACGGCCACGTGCGCCGCGGCGCGCGCGCCGCCTGGGCGGTTAGCGCCGAGCTCGTTGCCCCCCTCGTCGACACACCAAACCCCAGCGACGACGGGAAGACGTACACCAACGCCGTGGTCTGCATGAGCACGCCCATTGACGCCACCGCCGGCTTCGGCTCCGGCAGTAGCCCGCACAGAAGGATCATCACCTCGTACCACCACCACTCAAGGCACACCGAGACGCAGCTGGGCGCCGCCAGCCGCGCGAGCGGGCCCCACCCGTCGAGCCACTCCGCCGTTGGGCCCCATGCCTCCCGCAACGCCGTGTCGCGCCGGCTGACGTACACGAGCAGCACCCCGAGGTGCACGAAGTTGGACGCGGATGCGGCGGCGGCGACCCCGCGGGCACCGAGTCCGAGTCGCCCGACCAGCACGTAGTTGGCGAGCACGTGGAACAGCACGGCCGCGCCCGCGGCAGTGGTGAGCGGCTGCGTGATCCCCTGTGACCGGAGGTAGACGCGGAGCGGGTGGATAAGGGAGAAGGTGAAGAGGTCGGGGAGGGAGAAGAGGAGGTACTGCTGCGCGAGGTCCGTGATCTCGCGGTCCTGGCCGAGGAAGACGAGGATCTTCGACATGTTGAGCCAGAGCGCGGAGAGCGGCAGCGCGCAGCAGAGCAGGAACATGACAGCGCGGTACAGTGTGAGGCCGAGGAGGCGAGGCTGGTTGGCGCCAAACGCCTGGGAGCAGAGCGGGTCCATGCCGAGGGAGAGCCCGGAGAGCACGGAGTAGCCGGTGATGTTGGCGAAGGCGACGGCCAGCGACCCCGCCGCTAGAGGGAGGTCGCCGAGGGAGCCGAGGAAGAGCATGGACAGTGCCGTGCGGGAGTAGAGCAGCAGCGCCGTCACCGCGATCGGGCACGCCAGCCGGCACAGCGCCGCCGCCTCGCGGACTGTTTCGCCGCCCGTCACCGGCAGTAGGACGGCGGTACTATCACCCTCGTCCTCGTGGCACTTTAGCTGGCGGCAATGAGCGCCGGTCGCGTCGCCTCCGTGCAGGTGAACGTCCGCGCACTGGGACAGCGTCACGTAGACGTGGTGGCCGCCCTTGCTGGCGGATACGGCCACAGCTGGCGGCGACGGCGCAGGGGTTGTGGTGCACATCGGGGCGATGTGTGCGTGCTTGCTGCAGCTTAGATAGTTAGATGTGGGGAGCAAGACGAGTAGGCGAGACTAGTAGTAGCAGAGCACTAGAGCAGAGCAGAGTTTAAAGCTTGGTGGTGTACTTGGCCAGGGAGGCAGGGACACGCCCTGTGCAGTGCAGGTGCTGCAGGTTGCAGAGTGCCGGAGAGGGTGCATGGGGATTTATAAGGATGTTGAGAGGTTTGTTTAAGCCACGGGAAAGTACTCTCCTCCGAATGTGGATTAAGGGCCTATTTGATTTAAATGATTTCAAAGAAACTGTATAGGATTTCATTCCAGAAATTTTTCCTATAGAGTCCAGTTGATTCAAAGCAATGAATCCTCCAAAATTTATATGGATTGCTTTCTTATAATGCAATCCTATAGGATTTCTAACAAGAGGTAAGACCTCTTGGAAAAATTCCTATGTATCTAGAGAGCGGCGATATGGAGGCTGAGCTCCAAGGAGCTCGGTTTCTAAAAAATATTAAATCTGCAAATTTTCGTTTCGAATAATTCTTAAAAAATCATAGTTGTAGATAATATCTTGATCGACCATTGTGAAAAATTTCAAGACCAAATTCGTTGTATTCTAATCTGGGGAAAAAAGACAAATCTGCAGATCTAAATCGGTACAGTCTTAAAATTTTGAAATTTTGCCAGATTTGTCTTTTTTGCGTAGCTCATAATAATACGAATTTGGTCTTAAAATTTTTCACTGTGGCGGATAAAGATACTATCTACAACTATGATCTTTTTTCAGAACTTTTCGAAAAAAAAAATCGTGGATTGAAAAAAATTGAAAACCGTGCTCCCGGAGCACGGCTTCCATTTGCACTTTCCGATGTATCTATGACTACTATGACATGTACTCAATCTCTATAGAAATTTTAATTGTTTTTTCGGCAGTGCAATCAAACAACATCTGTTACTGATTCCTGTTTTTTTTTCAATAGATTTTAAGTGTCATGACATCCTATTGCAGCAATATTCATATTTCTGTGTTTGTCAAATCCTGCGAATCGAAGAGGCCCAAGTTTTATTTGCCCTTTTCCTCTCCTATCTATTCACGCTTTACCCGAAAGAGGGTTGATAATATAGAGAAAATATAACAAAGGGAGCAACTAGAGCTCAATCGAGTGAGAATTAAGTTAATTCTCACTCAGATGATGTTATCCAGTTGCATATGCAATTCATGTACAATCCATGTGCAACTGAGAAATCTCAGTTGCAACTATGTGCAACCCATGTGCAACTGGAAAAAAATAGATACATAAATAACATACCGCACGAATCACGATACAAATCTAACGGGATTAGAGTTGAGTGAGCTCTAACTTAATACTCACTCGAGTGAGAAATAGCAAAACTGTATAACAAATTTGTTGTCGATCCGATAGAACAGAGATGGCCAACTGGGCGGTGAAACCCTTGATTGTCAGTTGATGCAATGCTACTATGAAGATGGTTTTTTTCTGCCATGAAGTAAGACCTTTTAATAGTGAATAGTTGTTCACTTTGAAAGGATCGTATGGGCACCTAGGGGGGGGGGGGGGTGAATAGGTGCTACACACCAATTTTTTATTCTTTTTTGATTTTAGGCTTAACACAAAAGGTAAATTATCTAGATATGCAACTACGGTGAATTTACCTATATGAGAAGCAAACTAAAACAACTAGGCAATTAACGAAACAAGTAAAGACGACTAAGGGAAAGAGGTAACCGAAAGGGAAGCACGCGGAGACAAGGATGTATTCCCGAGTTCCTCCTTGTTAAGTGAGTACGTCTCATTGGAGGGGTGTGAGCTCGCCACAAGAGGCCTACTCAAGATGCCACAATGTCCTCACCCTATTCTCCGATGAACCGCACCCGAGGATTTGGTTCACCTTCCACTATCGGAATCCTTCGAGGTGGAATCCGGAGCCTTTACAATGTTTTGGGGCACACACCCACAACTTAATTGGGGGCTCCCAAATCAACAAACATCTGTCACAATTACAACAAGTAGTAAGCACAAGAATTCTAGGGTAACACAATGCTAACCCTAGAAACGAAATCCTCAAGTGAATGAGGGGGAAATGAAGAACGGCTTTGGTGAAGATGTAGATCGGGGGCCTTTCTCCTTCAATCCTCCAAAAATCAACGAATTTGGGTGGAGGGATTGAGAGATCTCTTCGATTTGAGCTTTTGCTTTTAATGAGGGAGAGAGGTTGCAAGAGCTAAGAGGCTCAAGGTAGGTGGAGGGGTATTTATACCCCTCCAGGATTTCTAGCCGTTTGCAGGAAACAGGAGGCCGGAAATTCCGGGTTAAAGGGCCGGAAATTCCGGCCGGGGGGCCGGAACTTCCGGCCATCAGACCGGAACTTCCGTGGGGCCGGAAATCTCCGGGGAGAACTTCCGCCCACAACCTCCAGGGCCGCTCCAGAGAGGGATCCCCGAAATGACTTAGTCGAAATCCCACGGAAAATTCCAGGGACCGGAACTTCGGCCAGTAGGCCGGAATTTCCTCCCCACCGGAAATTTCCGGGGGGAACTTCCGGATTAAAGTTCAGGGACCCCCTCCAGAGAGGGATCCCAAAAATGACTTAGCCATATTTCCACCCGAAATTTCCACGGGCCGGAACTTTCGGCCAGGAGGCCGGAATTTCCGCCCCACCCGGAAATTTCCGGGGGGACCTTCCGGAGGAAGTTCGGGACCCCTCCAGAGAGGGATCCCAAATATGACTTAGTCGTTTTCCCTCCCGAAATTTCCACGGCCGGAACTTCCGGCCAGGTAGGCCGGAATTTCCGCACCACTGGAATTTCCGGGGGAACTTTCGGGGAGAAGTTCCGGGACCCCTCCAGAGAGGGATCCCAAAAAGACTTAGTCGATTTCGCGCTAGGGCCGGAACTTCCGCGCCGTAGGCCGGAATTTCCGCCCCCCCGGAAATTCCGCCTAGAGGGCCGGAACTTCCGGTCCTGAAAATACCAGAAACCCATTTCTACAAGATTCTCTTCTTCGTCTTTGATCTTTACTTCGATCTTTCACCATTTGGGTCTAACCACCTAAAATCCTGTCAAACACACTTAACCAACATGATTAGCCCATAATATGTGTTGTCATTAAATCACCAAAACTAAGAGATTTTCTTTCACACTTTTTCTTTAGTGGTTCTAGCATCATTTAGGCCTTGTTCGGCAGCCAGGGTTTGACAGGTTTTTTAGTGTCGTTTACCAGCCTAATTTATTACAGGCCAAAACACGCCATGGACGTTCGGGTAGGCAGGTTCGGACCGGCCGAGCCCCAGCAGCCCCTGAAAAACTCGCCGGGTTGAAGGGGATTATAGACACCCCACCCCCTCGCGTTTTTGATTGTTCGATGTCTCGCATTATCGCTGGTCCCAGTGCAGTTAGCTCGCCGCTGTCTCTCCTCTGCTCTGGCTCATTTCAGCTGCTTCGGCCCTCTTCCATCAGCCCGTCGCAGCTTCCGTCTACACAGCGCAGGCACCGGGCTTGCCGGATCCCCTCCATCAGCACAGCTCTCATTCGCGGCGCGGCTTCCCCGCCTTCGGCTCCCCTCCGCCAGCACGGCTTGGTCTTCTCCCGGCCGGCCGCGCACGCGGCTTGCAGTAGAAAATCAACGCGATTGAAGCTAGTCGGCTCCGTCCTCCTGTTACGTCGCACGCAGAACGCTCGGGAGCTCCCGTGGAGCTGCTTGCGCCTTGTCGTTTCCCAGGCATAGTTCCTTCCGGCGCCGCGCGGCGCCGCGCCATCAGGTGAGAGGCTGCTGCAGTTCTCGGTCGTATCGTGCATCATTCTCCATTCCACTACTCCACTAGCTCGTAGTAGTAGTCTGGCAAAAGGGCCGCATATTACCAGTCATGGTGGTGACCCCGTCCAGTCTTCCAGCATCGTGTCCGTCTTGGCAGCCCTCCGTTTCGTTGTTGATGTTAATGAGTGATCCCTGCTTACTGAACAACATTTTTAAGATGGGTTACAAGGGATTTAGGATAGAAGAGGATTGGAGGGGATTGGGTGATAGAAGTGTTTTCACCAAAAACACTGTGGATAATACCTAGGAATACACCCTAATCCAGGCCGGCCGAACAAGGCCTTAGGGGACAGATTCTCCTATGCTTTAAAACTGCCTCAACTGTCCATTGTAAGTTCATCTAACGATTGTAAGTTCATCTAAGGGTTGAATTCGATGGTACCTCTCGGTACTTGCATGTCCATAGCGTGTGCTAGACGGGAGATACCAAACTGCAAGCGTAAGGCCCCGTTTGAATTGCTGGTAGAATTTTCGGAGCGGAATGTTTTCCGGGCCGGCGCGCTCAGTATTTTCAGCAGGACCTCACCAGGTCTGTAAAATATTCCGATCGTTTTTCCTAATTAACGACGAACCAAGTGGGGCCTAAGAAAGTAATTTCGTCCCAAAATCTGACTAAAAACCCGCCCCTAAATTCCCAACTCCTGCGGAAACACCTTCGAGCGGGCGCTAATGGTGGCGTCCCAGCCGTAGTGAAGTCTTGCCAATGACGCGACCACGCGGGGTACTACCACTGCTCGTAGGTGCAGGGGACGACATCGACACGACAGATCGAGCAGCGTCGGTCTCCTCCCAGATGGTGCGAGCTCCAGCCACAGCTCCTCGCAGGCCCAAGCGGTGGTGGCAAAGTAGGGTAGACGATGTCAACAATTCAACAATGCACAAAAGAAGGTTCTACAGCCTGTAGGAGAGATCGAACCGCGGCTGCTCCTAGCGTGCCGTCGCACTGGTTTGAGGAAATTGACAGGGAGTGAGGCTCCGGATCTCGTGGGATGAAAATAACTGTCCTAACCTTTTGTGGATCAACGGCGGAAGGGGTTTATCTATGTCTCAGTTGACTGAGAATTTCTTAAGTCTCAAGCACCTAGAAAAGTGCAACTGCAGTTCAAAAAACAGTGCAACTCGAACGAGTTGCACTTTTCTGGCAGAAAAGTGCAATTGCACATTTCTCCCAGAAAAGTGCAACTCATGCACATTTTTGTGGGTGACTGAGACATAAGAAAAAATCAGGCGTCTGAGAATTTCTTAAGTCTAAATCACCTCAGAAAAAGTGCAACTGCAGTTCAAAAAAAAGTGCAACTAGAACGAATTGCACTTTTCTGGCAGAAAAGTGCAATTGCACATTTCTCCCAGAAAAGTGCAACTCATGCACATTTTTGTAGATGATTGAGACATAAGAAAAAATCAGGCACCTGAGAATTAGCAAATCCGAACAAAGAAGTACCCATTTTATGTTAGGAGGTACCGGTACCTGGTGCTGGTGGTACCTCCCAAGCATCATAGAATTGCTCTATTTAGGGGGTTTTACGCTTCAACTGATTCGATTTGGTATCCATGTCTTAATATGTGGCTTTAACGGAGTTTACATATGAGGATAGTGTGATGCCGAGGTGAAAATGATTACGAGAAGCCAACGATCACCAGCAAAAGGCGTGGTCATTTGAAGGATGATAATGGCTCCAAAGGGGGCAAGCAGAAGTAGCTAGACTAGTTAATTTAGTACACTCTACTTTCATATTGTGTCCATTTCCATGTATTTATAATTAGTAATGAATTAATATTTCTCTTTGTTCTTCTACCCGTAGTCATCGTTCGTACGTATGTCTTGTGGGAAATTAGTAGATATATGTGTGCGCGATAGATTTCCACTGCACATGCTTTTTATAGGAGAAAACCGTGTGTGCACATGATTTCGTTCAGTAATATGTGCGATGTAGTACGTTGCTTCTAGACTATATTTTCTCCCTCCTTATCAAAATCTAAAGAGGATATGTACTGAGATCATACATAAATTGACCAATGATTTAGATAACACGTTACATACATAAGTACAACAAACATCACAAGAGACATTGATCCGTGAAAGGCTCCATTCAAACAGTTTTGTCTTGCATATACAAAAGAGGTACGTGCTAAACATTACATACAAAATACCCTAAACAACATCTACTAACTAAACTAAACGTGCTCGTTGGAGGAGGAGGAGGAGGAGGAGGAGATGTAGACATTTAATTACTGCTGGCTCACGGGACCTACTAGCTTTGCAAATATGTTGTTCGACACCAATACAAACAATCTGGATTTTCAGGATGATGCATTCTTTGTTGATGCTCAATCTGCCATATACACTAGAAAGAAAAAAATTATCCCTACAAACGACTCAGGTCAGGAGGATCTCTAGGATCACCAAGTATATGATGGTTTTAAGCTAAATGGGTGAGTTGGGTGAGTAAATTAATTGGGCCACTCGTGCATATGCTTGCACGCGCGGTTTGCCAAGCCTAGCTAAATCAAACCTTCAATGCTAAATCAAACCTTCAAAGGTAATGCATGACCATTAGTACGCAGCCGTCTTCTTCCTTTGACGCAGCACGCGCGCACGCTTTTTTTCTCCAAAGAGCCAAACCGACTATATCTATCAGTATCCCATCCTGCTTGACTTTCTCACCACAGGACCTATATGATCTATATGTTCCCCTTGGTGAAGCGATCTCTCTTTTTTCCTGCATCTCACTAAAGCAACTTTCTAATTAAGCAAGACATAAAGGTGTATATATATTCACGTGCAAAACAAAATTGCGTGGGCTAAAGTTTGTTTGACATGGACATAACACTAACAACTTTAATTGAGTGTGCATGCATGCATGTGATATGACCATAGACCAAAATAATGAGCACTATTAGGTGGCCTTCAATCTTCTTTATCGCGGATCTAGATCTAACGTGTTACTGTACAATAATGTATACAATATCCAAATATGATCGTACTTTGTGTGTGTTGCTGCATGCGGTGAGATCTTTCTAAGACTCTAGACCCTAGATCGTCGTGGACGTATATATACCGCCATTGGAAAATTTAGAGGGTCGAATCTTCATCCTTTTCTAGATGCTCTCTCCATCTGCATGTCCAGACGGCGAAAAATATTTGGGTTTTACCGCAGCGCAACCCTGGCGCCATTGTGTGCAAGCGATCGCATTGTAAATCTCTTTTTCGCAACCTCATTGACCATTCTCTCCATTTCCTTGATAAAACGAATATATTAATATCAACACGATACCAATTACATCGAGACTCTGCACCAACATGCTATCTAGAACTAGTCAAGACATTAGAAATGCGTACAGCCAAATTAATAGAAGAAAACGAGATAAACAAAATGGTTGCAGCAAACTTTAGCATCAACCACCAATAATAGCAACTCGACGGTAACAGCCAAGGTGCTCCTACATCGAAGCCTTCAACAAGAGAAGACGCATGGCCTCTTCCTCGCTGGATTCAACTACAGATGTTAGATCATGAGTTTTCACGCGAAGAAAAGTCTACGAAAATTCCAAGCAATGCCTTCAGCAAGAGAATGTCATGACGTCATGTGAACTCCATCATTGCTAGGTTCAACTAATAAAGGTCGGACCTAAAGCGTTTGCATCTAAAATTGAGACCCGACACTCAAAGACCGCCACCACACTGAAATCATGATCCCTCATTGCACATCTGCGCATGCACCAGCATGGGGAGACTTAGCCATGCAACTGGAACCATCACTAGTGGAGAACGGGCCTCTAGTCCCGGGTCGGAACTGGCCTTAGTCCCGGATTTCCATCCGGGACTAGCCAGTCGGGACTAGAGCCCCCCCCCCCCCCCCCCCCCTTAGTCCCGGTTTGCCACGACCCGGGACAAAAAGGCCGTCCACGAGGCCGCGCGCAGCGCTGCGGGCTGGAGGACCTTTAGTCCCGGGTTGTAACACGAACCGGGACTAAAGCATGTCCTGCCGCGGCAGGGTTTTCTGCAGTTTCTCTGTCGCGGCCGGATTGTCCTGCCGTGGCAGTTTTTTCTGCTATTTCTCTGTCGCGGCCGGATTTTGTGTTTTCCATTTCATTTCTTTTTCAATTTGTGTTTCATTTTAATTTCAAACATGTTTCCGTACACATATTATACGCTAGTACATACACACAGTACACACGTTGATGCATATATATATAATATTCGATCTCTTGCGAGCATACATATATACAATTTGATATATACAACTATTTAATTACATGGAGGTCACTAAATTAGTTCATCGTCCTCCGCATGATGTTCTCCCTTGCTATCAATGACCTCCTTCAACAGAAATCTCGCCAATTCCTCTTGAATTCCTCGTATGCGCTCGTCTGGTAGGAGCTTCTCCCGTATATTCATGATCTTCAAGAAGGAGATAAATATGGACATATATCTATAAGTTGAATGAAACTGAACACCATTGATGGTAATAAAATAAAACTATGAATATTGTTTACGTACTTGAAGTAAGTTCGTATCAGCTTTCCGCTCACTGGTCATCGACCGAATGTACTCGCAAACATAGAATCCACATAAATGAGTCCCCCGTGGCTGCTCCAAACCCTTCACTGTTTTATAAGTTAGCACATCGTCGAATGAACCTTGTACTTTCTTTTTGAACCGTGTCCAACACCTGCTCGGCAAAGAAAATGAACAAAGGAGTTATTAATTACTGGATATCAGGAAATGAACGAAAGAGGCCGATATAACGCGATAATGATTGAAATTACTTTTGGAGCATTGCTTTCATGTCGCTCCACTGCTTTTCGTCCCTATTTAATGAGTCAATGACTTCAACTCGGGACTTGTCAGGTTCAATGCTTAGCAAAATCCAGTGAAAACTGCGGACGTTTACATTTGCATAACTCATCAATTATACTTAACATCGAGTAAGCAAAAAAGAATGTGTACAAGACAGAAACACTCACTTGAAGTTGTAAGGAAATAGTATTTCCTTACAGAAATTATTCTCAACTAAAAAGGTGTACAGATCATGCTCCACGTCTTTGGGGTGCTCGTGTAACGTATGTTCATTGACGATATATGGGTCAATGAACCCAATGTCATAGACATTATTTATTTTGCATTCGAGCATCTTCATTCTGCATAATAGCGTATAAAAGAATATAGCTAGTCAGGATAATATATTACAGGCAATGAACGAGCTGAGCTATAGACTTAATTAATTACAGAAATAAATCACTTACAGACAATAGCAACCGAGGATAGATTTGTCGAGGGCGCGCTGATTGTATAACTGAAACAATTCATTCATTTGAATATATATCAAGTAATCTTTGAAGTGATGCTCCTTTCTAACGTCCGCTGAAAGCCATTCTTTCGAGTACTTTCTTGTTACCGTCATGTACCAATTGTGCAGCATTCACATATTTGTTGATAGCTGTGTTTCCTCCACATGGCTGAACAGAGGCTGCCCTTTGACATAATGCCGTGCCATCTCACACATTGGCGCTTGTTCATAGCCTAATAGTTGACCAATAGACATACCAAATGCGTCAGCATTTTCTTTGGCCTGCGTTACAGTTATACCCATTTGTCTAGCAGCACTTATGGCTCTGGGGTCCAATAATTGGAAGTCCTTATCCATAACGGCTCTGAATTCGTTGTTGATATCGGAAGAACGCACTATGAGCGGGGGGGGGGGGGGGGGTTGATGTTTCTGTTCTCCGAGCTGGGGAATTTGTTTCCCGCTTTTTGCACTTGTTTTTTTCTTCTCAGACTTCAATCTCATTTGCTTGATAAGTTCACAGTCATAGTCTGATCTCAGATTCATCTTATGTTGTGCTGGTTGCTCAAGAAATTCCTTACCCCACTTTTTGGATTTTTCATCATACACCGGCTTTGGATCGGGCATTTTTGGTGCAAAATGGGTCTTGACTTGGGCATCCACTATCGCTTTGTTTTCCTCAACAGTCATGTCATAAGGTCTCTTGGGAAGAGGCTTTATTGGCGCGGTGGGTATCCTCGACTGATTTGGAGTCTTTCTCTGAGTAGTACTAGGGGTGGCCATGTTCTTCCGCTTTAGCCCCTGCTGACGCGCCGGAGGTGGACTAGGGGGAGGCGTCGGCTGACGCGCCGGAGGTGGACTAGGGGGAGGCATTGGCTGACGCGCCGGAGGTGGACTAGGGGGAGGCGTTGGCTGACGCGCCGAAGGTGGACTAGGGGGCGGCGTTGGCTGACGCGTCGGTGGCCTTGGCGCCGAGCCTAGAAACTTGATGTATTTCTTTTGCCATAGAATGATATGGCGCTTGACATCTCCTAGTTTCGTATCCCCTTCAGGTGTAGCGATGTCAATCTCTAGGTCCTCATACCCCTCCACTAGGTGATCCACCATGACACGAGCATAGCCAGCTAGAATCGGATGCCCATGGTGGAGTGCTCCAGGTAGACAAGGTAAAGCAGTGCTGACCGCCACCTTGAAGGACATGTTCTTCATTGGCTGATGTAGCTCACAATGTTTCATCTCGCCGACATCATCCACGGGGTAGCGAGGCGCCGGTGCATCATCCATCAGTACATGATCATCAGCCCGGACCTCGGCCGTGGAAGCCAAGCTGCTTCTCCGCTGGCTATTATTATTATCTGTAGGATCTTCTTGCGGCTGAGATGACCTTTGCTGGCTAAGTGCTTCCACTAAAGTCTTCATCTTCGCTAGGTCCGTTTCTATCTTCCCGATCCGGCCTGCCTCTCGTTCCTTCTTTCTCTGACGGATTCTGTAACTGTCATCGTATTCGGGAAACCCTTCCTTCCACGAAACACCGGCGCCTTTGCCTCGTGTTCGTCCTGGTTTTTCAGGATTCTCGAGGGCGCGTGTCAGCTCGTCGTTCTCTCTCTCAGGCTGGAACAATCCCGCTTGAGCATCGGCCATTGCTTGAACAAGTGCTTTGGAGGGTATTAGAATTTTCTCTTCAAAAATTGTCGCCCCTGTTTCTGGGTCCAACCTTCCCCCATGCCCGTACCACCAGTGCTTTGACCTTTCGGGCCATCCATCTGTACCTGGAATGATCCCTCTACCCCTCATCTCGGCCTCCATAGCTTCCCATTTAGGCACGACAGTCCTGTAGCCACATGTCCCCATTTTATGGTGGTATTTCTTTTTTTGAGCATTTTCCTTATTTTTTATCGACCTTTCCTTGGCTACAGAAGATTCCTTGTACGCCACAAATTCGGGCCACTGTTCTCTCAATTTCTCGAATGCTCCTGTGAAATCAGGAGTTATCTTTTTCGCGACATATTTCCGGAACAAAGTTTTTCTTGTAGTTCCGGAACAGTTCGGCCATCTTACTTAGAGCCCATTCCTTGACTATCTTTCTTCTTTCAAGCCCGCCCGGAATTGGGTTACCATCTACCCCGAATTCTTCATACTCTGGAGGTAGTCTGAAATGTGCCACGAGCTTCTCCCAAAGATCGTCTTTGGTTCTTTCATCGACATAACTAGCTGAAGGTTCAACATTCTTTGGCTTAATCCATTCTTGAATGGTGATCGGGACGTTGTCCCTAACAATCACTCCGCACTGAGTTACAAACACCCTCGCGTTGTCAATCGGAAGATTCGGTCTTCCATTATCTTCGATTTTGTCGATGTTGAACCTTTTATTACCATCCAACTTTTTGTTCCGGCCTCGTGTTGTAGCTGATGATTGCGTCGATCCGGAGGGCTAAAAGAAGAAAGAGTGATGCATATATATACAGATCAATTGATGCATCTAGTCACAAGAGGCTTAATATATATACCTCACCGGTTGTTGTCGAGGGATCAACGACGACATTTTCTTCATCGTCATTGTTTGTTTGCCCTTCTTCCACCGGTTCTTGCTGTAGTCCCTCACCGGATAGGTCCAGATATGACGATATGTCAGCATCTTCTACAACATCGTCTTCTCTATGATTTTTTCCATCTTCACCTCTTATAATGTCCCACATCATCTCTTCGCGAGGATCGTCCTGGTCCATAACTTAACTATTTCCAGAAAGAAAGGAAAAACAAGTTAGAAAAAAAAAGGTGACAAAAATTGTATCTAAAAAATTCTAGCTAAAATTCTAAACATAAATTCTATCTAAAATTCTATCTAAAACAAATTCTATCTAAACAAATTCTATCTAAATAAATTCTATCTAAACAAATTCTATCTAAAATTCTATCTAAAAAATTCTATCTAAAATTCTTAACATAAATTCTATATAAAATTTGTTAGCACCCATTTTTGGCAGGTCACAGATTCGGGTTCATTCAGGGGAGAATTGGCTACCTGGAGAGGATTTGAAGTGATGACCCGGCAGGAGAGAAGCCGGCTTATCCAGAACCCGGCGCAGGCCAGACTTGAGTTTCCTGAAGATTCCAGAAGCCGCACCAGAGAAGCCGGATGCGAGGTTGCTTAATGCTTGCAGAGCCCAAAAAAGAAGTCGGATGACGATAGAACAAGTCCAAGGTCAACATGGAAGGACAAAAGGCGACTTTCCAAAAGAAGCCGGAAAAGGATGCTTGGAGTCCGGGTCCAGTACGAAGCTGGCCAAGGTTTTTTACTTAATTTAGAAATAGAAAACAACTTGTACCACGAGTTGTAATCCTTGTAGAAGTACAATGCTTGTACGGGAAGTCCAGCCGCCTCACTATATATGTGGGAGGTGACGGCCGATTGAAATTAAGCAAACAATCGACAATCAATACAAACCCTACCTTTTTACCCTCAAACCCTTGTTCCTGCTTCCGTTATTCGGCGACTTCGCACGAGTTCATCGAATATCGACAACCGAGTTGAGAGCGGTCAAATCCGGCTTAACTCAGCCAATCGCCGCCGGCTTCCTCTGACGGGGTCCCTCCCAAGGGGCTGGGGCGTCTGGTCTAAAAAGAGCCAGCTTGTTGTCTTGCGTATCGCGCTATAAGTCGGCCTCCCGCGGGGCGAGTTGCGGAGTATCTCCCCCGGCACCGCGGGTACACAAGGACGTGTTCGTGTGACGCGTTTTTAGCGCAACACACTTTTTGGCGACTCCGCTGGGGACGATTTCTAACCTAAATCGGGCAACAATGACCGGTTCTAAGGCTACAGATCTGTCCGCCATCACCACTGACAATATCATCAAGCCTACTCTGAAGAATTTTTCGGAGGCACAACGCCAAGGCCTGGATGAGTGGAAGAAGAAGAGAAACGAGGAGTTTGAGGCACTGCAGCTCAAGCAGGAACAGGAAGATGAGGGGTTGTACTTGGCCAGCTTTAAGCTAGATCGGCAAGGCATAACCGCGCCGATCAAGGAGCCGGAATATGTACATCTGAGCATCAACACCGACAACCCCATTGTAAGTAAGAGTACCTTTTCTCCTGAGCAATTAGCCGAAATTCAGTTTCTTGTTTCGCAAGGTACAAACAATGTCTATGATCTTATGTTGGAACATGAAAAGGCTAAGAAAAACACCGTCCAAGGCCAGACATCGGACACACAACCGATGAGCCCATACAGGGAAAATCGGCTTGTTAATGCATTACCTTGTCCGACTCCGATCCAGAGTTCATCCTACCCGACAGGACAAACGGGACCAGCGGTGCAGCTTCTGGGACGCGGATCAATGCCGAATTCAGATTCGGCTCCTTGGATACAAGCCGGCCCTGTGGCCAATTCTTCCCCTGTTCCGGCTCAATCGGCCAGCATGGACGATTTGGTGGTCGAGTTCAGGAAAAAATTGGACCAGTTAGCATATGGCAAATTCAGGGTTCACTACTAGGAAACAGGCTATCAGTGGCGCACCTTTTCACGATTCTGTGGCGCATCCCTGGAAATAGTGGATGCGCCACTAAATCCTCGCCACTAAAATATATTTCTGTGGCGCATGCCAGTGGTGCACCACAGAAATGCCAAATTCTGTGGCGCATCCCAGCATCGTGCGCCACAGAAATATTTTAGTGGCGCATCCCACCTTGGTGCGCCACAGAATTTTTTTTGAATTTCAAAAAAAAGGGCGGCCAGATCTAGATCCAGATCTGGATCTAGATCTGGCCGCCGGAATTTCGCCGGAATTTCGTCGGAGCTCGTCGGAGACCGTGTTGCCGTGGGTGGAGGAAGGGGTCGTCGGAGGTCACCGGATGAGGTCGCCGGAGTGGAGGAGGAGGTCGCCGGAGTGGAGGCCGAGGTCACCGGAGTGGAGGAGGAGGTTGCCGGTGGTGGAGGAGGTCGCCGGAGGTGGAGGAGGAGGTCACCGAAGGTGGAGGTCGTCGTGGTTGAGGTCGTCGGGGTTGTGGAGGTGGTCGCCGGGGTGGTGAGGAGGTCGCCGGAGTTGTGGAGCTCGCCGGAGTTGTGGAGGAGGTCGCCGGAGGTGGAGGTGGAGGTGGAGGTGGAGGTGGAGGTGGAGGTGGAGGAGGAGTAGAGAAGATGTGGAGTAGAGGAGAAGAGATGGAGGAGGGAGGAGAAGGGGAGAGAAGTGTAGAGGAGAAGGGAAGAGGAGAAAGAAAGAGGAGAAGTGGAGAGAGAAGTGGAGGGAGAATTGGAGGAGATGAGGAGAAAAGGGGAAAAGAGAGGGAGATGAGGGCGCCGGCGGGATTCAAATTTCGAATCTCACAATTCTGTGGCGCATGGGCTAGACATGCGCCACAGAATTTTTTTTCCTTTTTTTGAATTTTTTTTGATTTTGCTGGGAAAGTTCTTCTGTTGCCCGTAACTTTTTTTTTGTTTGGAATTTGAGGATTCTGTGAATGGCTGACCGGGTAAACCCTGGTGGGATCGAATCCGAAATTTTCTCTAGTTTTTTTTAAGGTATTATACGCATTTTTTCGACGTCGTATGCAAAAGTTATGGCCAATTTAATATTTCTTCACCTACTATTGGAAAAAAGGTCAAAATGTGTATTTCAAATTTTTCCTACAAACTAGACCCTAAACCTTCCATATATCTAAAAGGATTTTATTTTTTGAATTTTTTATCATTTTCTTTCCCTACGTGCAAAACTAAAAAGGCGATCCACCGGGGGGGGTGCGTGGGGTGAAAAAATGCTGCACAATTCTGTGGCGCATGGAACCACATGCGCCACAGAAATGTCACTTTCTGTGGCGCATGTGGACCCATGCGCCACAGAATTGTGCAGCCCCTAATCATTGGTGCCAGGCCCACCATATTTCTGTGGCGCATCTGGCTAGATGCGCCACAGAAATGTACATTTCTGTGGCGCACCTTGCTCCATGCGCCACAGAAAAGGCGGCGTAGGATGCAAGCCAGCCGTTGGTTGTGGGGCCCACAGAATTTCTGTGGCGCATGGAGGAAGGTGCGCCACAGAATGTCTTCTTTTAGTGGCGCATGTCCTCCAGATGCGCCACAGAATTTCTTCTTTTAGTGGCGCATGGAAACTGGTGCGCCACAAAAAAAAATTTAGTGGCGCATGAAATATTGGTGCGCCACAAAATAGCATCCCACCTATAGCTAGTTTCCTAGTAGTGGTTATGCCTAAACATAGAACCTATGTTAAACCCTACCCCGAATACTTTGATCTACAACCCTATCCACCCGGCTATAGAGTCCCTGAATTTTCTAAATTTAATGGGGTGGATAACAAGTCGACATGGGAGCATATTAGCCAATATCTAGCTCAATTAGGTGAGGCTAATCATGATCACATCAAGGTTCGCTTGTTCTCTTTGTCGTTGACTGGGGTTGCTTTTTCTTGGTTTTCGACTTTAGCTCCTAATTCTATACACACTTGGTTCCACTTGGAGCAAAAGTTTCATGAGCACTTCTATGCCCGAGAGATTGAATTAAAGTTGTCCCATCTTACATCGGTTAGGTGAATCGGTATCCGATTATATCAAGAGATTTAGAAACACAAGGAACCAGTGCTATAGCTTGGTGATAACTGAAAGAGATATGGCCGACTTAGTTTTTAACGGGTTGAGAACATATCTAAAATAGAAGCTAGAAGGACACGAGTTCTCCTCTGTCGGGCAAGTCCAGGAAAGAGCAATGGCTCATGAAAGCCGAGTTAACGAGTCTAAGGATTCGCATCGGATGAGCAGGAGTCGGCTTAACACTATCAAACACAATGCCGACTCCGGTGATGAAGTTGATGTGTACGCAGCCGAGTTTGTTTGGCCTAGTAAAGCCAAACCCTATATGTGTGATGACCTAAAGCCGATTCGTAAGAATCAGGACGATGAGGTGAAGTGTAGCTTTGACGTAGGCAAATGTGATAGAATATTTGATGCCTTATTAAAGGACAAGGTGATACGAATTAATCACATTTTACCATCGCCTGATGAATTAAGGCGACGAGCTTATTGCAAGTATCACAATTCTTTCTCTCATGCTACTAATGATTGCAATGTCTTTCGTCGACAGATTCAATCGGCCCTCAACGATGGACGATTGACCTTTGCTGGCATGGCCATTGACACACAGCCGTTCCCAATGAACGTGCTAGATTTGGAGGGAAAGAAAGTTCTTCTTCGGCCAGAAGCGGCCAAAGGCGCTAACAAATCTAACGTAGTTATTGGTGAGCCTAGGAAAGAAGCCGGCAATAGGGAAGCAAGGAGGAAGATCACATTGAACCGGCAACCCGATGGGCAGGAGGTTATCAAAATTACTATCAAAAACTCCACACTCGGGGGGCAACAACCATGAGCAAGAGAATCACCACCCAGGTTCATGAAACCCAGGAACCCGGAAGTCGGCAAGTGGAAAACAAATCAGGTTGAGTACAAGCCAAAGAAGATCAAGACGACTTTCGACATGCTGCTGAACAAGTATGTACGCCAGGCTAGGTCTAAGGTGAACCAGCAACATGGGAAACGGCCTTGGTCACCATTTATCGAGGGAATTTGCCAGAATCAGGAGTCGGCCGTGGAGTCAAAGCGTCAAGCAACCCGACAAACTGTGCAGAGCCGACTCGTGTATCCTGGTGGTTCCTCGTGTTGGAGAGTTAAGGTGCAAGGAACTAAAGCAGCTGACCTGGGAGGTGGCTTGATTCCAAATAACTCATTGGTCATTGGAACGCATGTGTTGAAGTTGAAGAACCCGGTCATCGAGCCGGCAAATGATGAGCTGATACTTGCTATCGGGCCCAAGGTGACGTCCAGTGACCATGAAGCCGGATCTAGCCAAGTCATAGCAGCTAGACCCCGGGACCCAAAGTACACCCAACCAAAGTGGTGCCCGCCAGGCATAACGAAGACGCAGAGGCGAAAGCTGCAGAGGGCAAGGAACCGGGAGAAGGTAGAGAAAGAAGATGAGCAAGCTAGAGACGCCGACTTCAATGCTGAAAGACCAATGGTGTCGGCTCAAGCATGGGTACCAAAGCCGACTCCTGTGATGACTCCCTTGATGATTGCACCGAGTCCTGCTATAAGCAATGAGACGGAGTCGGTTTCCGTACCGGCCATTACTTATTCATCATGGGCAGATGAGGTGGAAGCAGCGGACTTGGAAGCAGGGGACAAGCCGGCAAGGGGCGAATCAGATAACGAGTCGGTGAATGGGGACTCAGCAGAGAATTCAATGAGTGAGGAACTGGTAGAAGACGAGTTCGAAACATTGGAGTCAGCAATGAACGAGTCGGCAGGTGGGAACTCGACAAAGAACTTGCCCAGCAAGGAGCCATCAGAAAGCGAGACAGAGTTGCTAGAATCAATGACGGACGAGTTGGAAAATTTGCTAGAGGAAGATTTGCTGGATTATGAAGGAACACCGACTCGGGTAGGTATGGATATTAACATGGTATATTATTTGCCTGCTGAATTCCTTGCTCTAGAAGAAGAAGGCGAAGTAGCACAGCTCAACTTTGGACCCAAGAATGCCGTCTTCGAGAAACCTGAGGGACCGGTTAAGCACCTAAAACCTTTGTACGTCAGAGGACATATCAATGGGAGACCAGTTACCAGGATGATGGTTGATGGAGGTGCTGTGGTAAACCTAATGCCGTATTCTGTCTTCAAGAAGTTACAACTAGAGGATGATGATCTCATGAAGACGAATATGGTACTGAACGGGTTCGAAGGAGGAGAATGGGTAGAAGCCAAAGGAGTCATCAGCTTGGAACTTACAGCGGGAAGCAAAACCTTGGCTACTGCATTCTTTGTTGCTGAGGTGCAAGGGAATTACAATGTGCTACTCGGACGAGATTGGCTCCATGCAAATCAGTGCGTGCCATCTACCATGCACCAGCAACTTGTACAATGGATCGACGATGAGATTGAGGTTGTTCATGCTGACAACTCGCCATGTATTGCTTTAGCCGAGTCCATTGTTGATTGGCAACAATCAAATGCTACATGTCTTTCGGGGCGTGATCTATCCGGGTTCAATTTCCTGAGTGCAACCAAGGACGGATTCGTGCCAGTATCTCTAAAGTCGATTGGTGGTAATCGGCTGCGACTCAAATAAATGGATCCCAACGATGAGTGGTTGCAAAAGCATCTGGACAAGTATCAGGCAGAGAGGAGCGATATGTGTGAAGCAATTGAAGAACCAGATGACATGGACAAGTTGGGACAAGGTTTTACATCGGCTGACCCGCTCGAGGAAGTAGACATTGGGGACGACACTATTCCTAGGCCGACGTTTGTAAGCAGGAATCTAGAAGCCGATTATAAATCCGAGTTAATCGCGCTAGTAAGGGAGTACGTGGACTGCTTTGCTTGGGAGTACCACGAGATGCCCGGGTTAAGTTGAGAGCTCGTTGAGCATCGGTTACCGATAAAATCCGGCTTCAGACCACATAAGCAGCCGGCTCGCAAATTCAACCCGGCAATATATGAACAGATCAAGATTGGCCGGCTCTTTAAAGCTAACTTCATCCGGCCTTGCAAATATGCCGACTGGATCTCCAACATTGTGCCAGTTGAGAAGAAAGGATCCGGTAAGATCAGGGCATGCATAGACTTCAGAGATCTAAATCGAGCTACGCCCAAAGATGAATATCCTATGCCAATAGCCGATATGCTTGTCAATAATGCCTCAGGACACAAAGTCATCAGCTTTCTAGATGGAAACGCGGGGTATAATCAAATATTCATGGTCGAAGAGGACTCGGCTAAGACAACGTTTCGCTGCCCCAGGTTCGTTGGTTTATTCGAGTGGAAATTAATGACCTTTGGGTTGAAGAATGCTGGTGCCACATATCAAAGAGCGATGAACTTAATATTCCATGATCTTCTTGGAGCCATACTGGAGGTGTACATTGATGACGTAGTTGTCAAGTCGGACGGCGAGTTAAATCATTTGGCCGACCTACGACTCGCGTTTCAGAGAATGAGGAAGTACGGGCTCAAGATGGATCCTTTGAAGTGTACCTTTGGCGTGTCGGCTGGAAAGTTCCTTGGTTTCATCATACATGAAGCCGGCATAGAAATCGACCCAGCAAAGATCGAAGCTATTCAGAAAGTACAGGCGCCGACTTATAAAAAGGACATGCAGAAATTCCTAGGCAAGGTAAATTATTTGAGAAGATTTATTACTAACTTGTCTGGGAAGGTTGATGCATTCACACAGATCCTTCGGCTCAACAAATGATGGCGAATTCACCTGGGGGGCAAGACAGCAAGAGGCATTCGATAGAATAAAAGTCTGTTTGTCTAACCTCCAGTTCCGAGGAAGCCGGCTCATGGTCTACCGTTCCGGCTTTACATTGGTGCCGAGGAAAAGGTGATTGGAGCAGCCTTAACTCAAGAAGCCGAAGGACAGGAATACGTCATTACATACCTAAGTCGGTGACTGCTAGATGCTGAGTCCAGGTACAGCTTTGTAGAAAGGTTGTGCCTATCTCTTTATTTTGCTTGCACCAAATTGCGCCATTATCTTTTATTTGTCGAGTGCAAAGTTCTTAGTCAAACCGATGTCATCAAACACATGATACATAGGCCGATTCTCAGTGGACGAATCGGCAAATGGGCGTATGGGTTGATTGAATATGATTTGGCCTATGAACCTCTCAAATCTATGAAAGGCCAGATTGTCGCCGACTTCATCGTCGAACATCGGATTGACCTGGAGCAAGAAGCCGATTTGAATGTCGTATCGGCTGTACCGTGGAAACTTTATTTTGACGACTCAGTTTGCAGTAGTGGACAAGGAGTCGGCATTGTGTATATTTCGCCCCACGGTACTATCTTTGAGGCCTCTTGTCGTCTTGATTATTTTTGCACTAACAATGAAGCCGAATATGAAGCTCTTCTATTCGGGTTGGAGATTTTGAAAAACGCAGGGGTAACTCATGTTGAGGCATATGGTGATTCACTGCTTATCGTCCAGCAAGTAGCCAAGATCTTTCAGTGCAATAGTGGATCACTCAACATATATCTTGACAGATGCCTAGACATCATTTCAACCCTGGATTACTTTTCTATATCTCATGTGTCCAGGCAGGATAGCTGGCTTGCCAGCGAGTTGGCACAACAAGCATCAGGTTATCATATTAGTAGGGGAACATTTTTCACAGCAGAGAAGCCGGTGCTAGCAGTTGTCAATGATGTGGAAGCCGGAGAAGAAGTCGGATTGTCTAAACCGGCTCCAAAAGGACCTGGTGGAAACTGGCCAGCTGATTGGAGGATGCCCATTATTAATTATTTGAGGGATCCAAGTCAGAAAACAGATAGAACTTTTCGGCGGCTGGCTTTTAAGTACGCTTTGATACATGACGAATTGTATCGCCGAACAGCCGATGGTCTTCTTTTAAGGTGTTTGAACGAAGACCAATCCTGGGTTGCTATGGGGGAAGTACATGACGGCCTATGTGGGACACATTAATCGGCCCACAAAATGAAGTGGATGCTCAGACGAGCCGGATTCTATTGGCCGACGATGATTAATGACTGCTTCAGGTACTATAAAGGGTGTGAGGCATGCCAGAGGTTTGGAGATGTTCAAGTAGCACCGGCTTCATTTCTTAATCCTATAATAAAGCCGTGGCTATTTCGAGGATGGGCGTTAGATTTTGTCGGTATGATCAACCCGGCTTCATCCAAAGGGCATCGGTTTGTATTAGTTGCTACTGATTATTTCACCAAGTGGTCTGAAGAAGTACCCCTCAGGAATATGACCCATAAGGAGGTAATTCAATTCATTACAGAGCATATTGTTCACCGATTCGGTATCCCGCAGACTCTCACCACAGATCAAGGTACTTCCTTCGTGGCTAAGGAGGTTAAACAGTTTGCCAAATCACTTGGGATCAAGATGCTCAGCTCATCTCCGTATTATGCTCAAGCCAATGGACAAGCCGAGTCAAGCAATAAAATTCTGATCAAGTTGATTAAGAAGAAAGTACAGGACTACCCGAGGAGGTGGCATGAGGTACTGTCCGAGGCATTGTGGGCTCATAGAATCTCAAGGCATGGTGCGACCAAGGTGACTCCTTTCGAGTTGGTATCTGGACAAGAAGCTGTTTTACCGGTAGAAGTAAATCTGGCTGCTTTGAGGTTCGCTAAGCAAAACGACTTGTCGGCTGAGGACTATCACAATTTGATGATGGACAACATAGACGAGGTAGCGGACAAACGTATAAGGGCTTTGAAGGACATTGAGAAAGAGAAGTTGCGGGTGGCAAAGGCTTATAACAAGAAAGTCTGAATTGAGGGTTTTCAAATCGACGACTTGGTCTGGAAAGTTATATTGCCAGTTGGCTCTAGGAGCCGGAAATTTGGCAAATGGTCACCAAGTTGGGAAGGGCCATTACGAGTCATAAGGATTGTACCCGGCAACTCATATCTGGTGGAAACGTTGGAGGGCAGCATATTGCCTCGAGCTATCAATGGGAAGTACTTGAAGAAATTCCACCCAAGCGTGTGGCAAACTGCGTGAGCTGCACATATGGCCGATACAAATGTATCATCCTTAGCATATGGTCGATGAGCTTAAGCATCGCCCTTAGACAAATCTTCTACGTTGAGTATTTTCTAGTACGCAAGCTCTACTAGAAAACAGGGGGGGCATGTGTTAGCACCCATTTTTGGCAGGTCACAGATTCGGGTTTATTCAGGGGAGAATTGGCTACCCGGAGAGGATTTGAAGTGATGACCAGGCAGGAGAGAACCCGGCTTATCCAGAACCCGGCGCAGGCCAGACTTGAGTTTCCTGAAGATTCTAGAAGCCGCACCAGAGAAGCCGGATGCGAGGTTGCTTAATGCTTGCAGAGCCCAAAAAAGAAGTCGTATGACGATAGAACAAGTCCAAGGTCAACACGGAAGGACAAAAGGTGACTTTCCAAACGAAGCCGGAAAAGGATGCTTGGAGTCCGGGTCCAGTACAAAGCCGGCCAGGGTTTTTATTTAATTTAGAAATAGAAACCGACTTGTACCACGAGTTGTAATCCTTGTAGAAGTACAATGCTTGTACAGGAAGTCCAGCCGCCTCACTATATATGTGGGAGGTGACGGCCGATTGAAATTCAGCAAACAATCGACAATCAATACAAATCCAACCTTTTTACCCTCAAACCCTTGTTCCTGCTTCCGTTATTCGGCGACTTCGCACGAGTTCATCGAATATCGACAACCGAGTTGAGAGCGGTCAAATCTGGCTAAACTCAGCCAATCGCCGCCGGCTTCCTCTGACGGGGTCCCTCCCGAGGGGCTGGGCGGCTAGTACAAAAAGAGTCGGCTTGTTATCTTGCGTATCGCGCTATAAGTCGGCCTCCCGCGGGGCGAGTTGCGGAGTATCTCCCCCGGCACCACGGGTACACGAGGGCGTGTTCATGTGACGCGTTTTTACCGCAACAAAATTCTATCTAAACAAATTCTATCTAAATAAATTTATCTAAACAAATTCTATCTAATATTCTAAAATTCTATCTAAACAATTCTAGCAGCACTATTCTAAAAAACTCTAAAAAAACCACCGCACCGGCGCGACGTAGAGAATGAGGGCGAGGGCGCCGGCGCGACGTAGAGGACGAGGACGGCCGGCGTGCGGCGCGGGGTGGGGCGGCGGTGGAGGCGACGAACGGCGCGACGGCGGAGGAAAATTTTGGCAGCACCTACCCGTATTCGTCTTCCTCGGCTCTTTCGTCTTCGTCTATGGATTGGAACCGCGCGCGCCGCACAGTTTATATAGATTGGGCCTTTTGTCCCGGGTCGTGCCACGACCCGGGACTGAAGGACCTTTAGTCCCGGCTCGTGGCACGACCCGGGACAAAAGGTGGGTCCTTTAGTCCCGGCTGGTATTACAAGCCTGGACTAAAGGTCAATTTTCGGCAGACGAGGAGTTACACACATGAGGGAATATTTTCAACACTTTTGAATACTTTGAACATTTGAATTAACCACTTTTTGCATACTTTCGAATCTGACAAAACTTTCAACATGAAAAGTGTTTGAATTTGTATAATTAATCTAAAATCATTTTTTGGATAAATGTTTTTGATTATTTTTGAATTTTTGGTGGAGATAAAATACATTTTACACGATCGTCGTCGTAGATAGACCAGCAGTAGGGAATGACAACAATGGATCTCAACAATCTTGGGTACATAGACGAACCATTTGTCCTAACCAATGATGTGGCTCAGGTTTAGTCATACTCCTGCCTAGGCCTATAATACTCGTCCTTGTTGTCGTCGTAGTCGCCGCGGTGGAGCGGCGGTGGAGGCAACGAACGGCGCGACGACGGAGGAAAATTTTGGTAGCACCTCCTGAAAGTGCATGGTTGCCCCCATGTGTGGTTTTGGTAATTAATGACAATCTCTATGGAATAATGTTTGTATTGAGCTATACTTGTAGGTGTGTCCATATGCATTGCTTGATCTCAATTTGTTGGAGTCAAGCCTAAGGGAAGAAGAGTATTTGTTGGTCAAGGCTAAGTGTGAGTTGATCAATAATATGTCTCAAACGTATCTATAATTTTTGAGTGATCCATGCTAGTTTTGTGATATTGTCACATGTTTTTACTGTTATTTATATCATTTTATGCATTTTGTCGGACTAACCTATTGACAAGATGCCCAGTGCCAGTTCCCTGTTTTTGCTGTCTTTTTGTTTCAGAAATTTACTTCTAGAAATATTCTCGGAATTGGACGAAAATTTACGGGGATTATTTTTACGCCAAGACGAAGACGGAGTCCGAAGGGCAGCCTCGGAGGCAACCCACAGGGCACACGCGGGTAGCTGCCGCGGCCCAGGGGGGACCCGCGGGTGGGGCCCGCCCCTGCCCTGTGGGCACCTCCTCGGCCCCCTCCGACTCCTATAAAATCACAATTAACCTAAAAATGTCGGGGCGGCCATTATTTTCCAGAAACTCGACCCCGACGCGCCGTCACCGAAAACCCTAGTTCGGGGTCCAATCTGAAGCTGTTCCGGCACCCTGCCGGAGGGGGGATCGACTGCCGGAGCCATCTCCATCGACACCGCTGCTTCCCGCGATGAGGAGGGAGTAGTCCCTCACCGGGGCTGAGGCTTATACAAGTAGCTATGTGGTTATCTCTCTCTCCCATGATGTGATCTTTGTTGTGATCATGAGCTTTGTTAGTATAGTTGAATACATGATGTTTCCCTATGTGTAATGGATATGATTTTGCTCAAGTGATGTTATTTAGTACAATTTCCGGAGTCACCGTTGTGATCACGGTATCTCGGTGACAGTGTGGGTGCCGTGTGTGACTCTATGGATAATAGATTGGAAGGATCTTCATCATGAGTTTGTTCTTTATTATTGTTGGATTGAATAGATCATAAGGTTTCTTGATGCTTGTGTTATTGAAGAAAGAGACTATTCAAGAAATATGTTGTGCTGTTTGTTAGTACTATCTTTGGATGCGGATAGTGACAGCATGAAGTGTCCATAGATGTGGAATACGAACTTTAAGGTGTGCTTTTTGTAGCCCTACACAATTCTCATCCTATTTGATCCACGAAAGAATGATCCCCGAGTAACGTTTACCATGCATGTGTTTTTTGTGCAACTATTATGTGTTTAATTATGTTAATGATGTTGAGAGTAGTCACTAGTGAAAGTATGAAGCCTAGGCCTTGTTTCCAAGCATTGATACACCGTTTTTAGTCACTTTTGTCACTTGTTTGCTTGCTGCCATTTTAATTACAGAATTACAAAATCACCTTTTACAATCCATATCACTTGCATTTTACCATCTCTTCGCCGAACTAGTGCACCTATACAACTGACAATTGTATTAGGTGTGTTGGGGACACAAGAGACTTCTTGTATCTTAATTGCAGGGTTGCTTGAGAGGGATATCTTTGACCTCTACCTCCCGTGGATTCGATAAACCTTGGGTTACTCACTTAAGGGAAATTTGCCGCTGTCCTACAAACCTCTGCGCATGGAGGCCCAACAAGTCTACAAGAATAGAAGCGTGTAGTAGACATCAAGCTAATTTCTACCGCCGGTTCCGGGGAGGTAAGGTAAACGGTACTCACATTCCGACTACGAAGCTAATTTCTAGCATTGTTGTTGGGGAGGTGAGTGATGGGGTCGCAGCATGGAAAACAAAAATTTTCTACGCGGCAAAGCGGAATAAACCCCAAGGATCTAGATCTACGAGATGAAGATAGCGAAGATGAGATCCAATCTCTTACCCTCGAAGATCAACAAACGCGTTTTGTCGGTGCAGGGGTTGGCTAGTCGATCCCCGCAACTAGACTCGTCTAGTCGCGAGGAGATGTATTATCCTCGAGATCCAATCCGGCGAAGTGCGGCAACGGGCAGCACCTCCGCGGCGTCCACACGTACAGCTCGATGAAGACGTCGACTCCTTGATCCCGCAAGCGAGACGACGTGGCCTTGATGATCTCAGCAGCACGACGGTAGTGCCGGTGACGATGACGGTCTCCGCGAGCAGGGCTTCGCCAAGCCAAGCAAGAGGAGAGGGAGAGGAGCAAGGTGGCGCAGCAGCCCTAGGGCAAGGGGTGGTGCGGCTTGGTGTGGAGATTGGATGGCGGCAGCCCTCCGGGGAGGAAGGGGTGCGGCTAGGGTTTTAGAGGGAGAGGGGGGTGCGGCTAGAGGGGGGGTGCGGCAGCCTCCAAGGTGTGTGGTGCGCCCCCCTTGCCCCTCCTTATATAGGTGGCGGCTAGGGCAAGGGCAGGGCCGGCCGGCCCCCCCTTTGTCTTGCCCCCCAAGTCGGAGTCCAACAAGGACTCCTCCTTGGGCCCTTTCCTAAAGGGGTGGGAGCCCACCTCCTAGTCCAACTAGGAGTGGGACTCCCCTCCTATGCCGCACCCCTTCATGGGCCTAGGTGGTGCGCCCCACCAAGTGGTGGCAGCACCCCTTTGCACCATGTGGGGCCCATACAAATTATGGTCCCACTTCTAGAACCTTCTAGAACACTCCGGAACCTTCCGGTACCCTTCCAATAATTTCCGGAACTTTTCCGAAACCTCCGGAAACAACTTTCCATATATGAATCTTATTCTCCGGACTCCTCCGGAACTCCTCGTGATGTCCGGGATCCCATCCGAGACTCCGAATCACCATTCGTTCACGTCATCATTTAATTCATCGCAAAACCTAATTTCATCGGAACGTTAAGTGTGTGACCCTACGGGTTCGAGAATGCATAGACATGATCATATCAATAATTAATAGCGGGACCGGGACGTCCATATTAATTCCTATACACTCAACGAAAACCTTTTCTCGATTGAACCACAATGCCGGAGATTCAATTAATCTCATATACGATTCCCTTTGTCTCACGATATTTTACTTGCCCGAGATATAATCGTTGACATCCCCATGTCTAGTTTAATCTCGTTACCGGCAAGTTCTCTTTACTCGACCATAATATAGGATCCCGGTGATTACAACTTAATCACATGTCTGCAGACTCTTGATGCTATATTACCGAGAAGGCCTGGAGATATCTTCTCCGTCACATGGAGGGACAAATTCCACTCTTGATTCATATCACCCAACAACCCACCATCGGAGATACCTGAAAGCCACCTTTATAATCACCCAGTTACGAAGTGACGTTTGATGTCCACAAAGTATTCCTCCGGTGAACGGGAGTGATATAATCTCATGGTCTAAGGAAACTATATTTGGCATATATTAAAAGTGTTGACAACAAAACTTTTGTGACACGATTAATTGCAACTCTTTATTTGGGTCATGTCCATCACACCATTACTCCTAATGATATGACTCCGTTATCAAGTGACTATAACAAGTCCATAGTTAGGAAACTCTAACTATCTCTTGATCAACGAACTAGTCCTGTAGAGGCTCACTAGGGACTCCGGGTGTTTATATTCCACACATGTATTATGTTTCCATTTAATACAATTATAGCATGGATAATAAACCATTATCATAAACTTTGAATATGCTTAATAAACCATTTTATTATTGCCTCTAGGGCATATTCCCAACAGTCTCCCACTTGCACTAGAGTCAATAATCTAGTTTACATTTCCGTGATCCAACACCCATGAAGTCTCACTCATGAAGTCTCAGTGCTGATCATGTTTGCTTGTGGAAGAGGTTCGTCCGTGCTCTGTACTTTACAGTTCTTTATGTCCTTTGCAAAATGGTAACTGTCATCTAATTTGACATTACTTTATCATCACATGATAAACTTCTTATCATCCCATGATAAAATCATTATCATATAATGTATATAATATGTTTGGTTATAGAGTGAGATAATCATATCCTTTCATGCCCATATGTATGATTAGTCAAAAGAACTTTCTCATAACACATGCATCAGGAACTCACTCAATCTTGAAACAACTTTCTCAAACCAAAATATTATATCTTATTTCAATCCTTGAATTATCATATACTCCTATATGTTGTAGACTTAACAAATCAACAGCGAACCTTGTCACTTTGATATTTCCGATCATGCTTTCGCTGTGCTACTCTGCTATTAAGAGATCCCTAATTTAGTCTGGCTTTATGACTTCAACCAAGTCCACCATTTTCTAAATTTATCTCAATCTCATGAAAAATGACTCCTCATTCATCATGTTCTTACAACTAAGAACTTGGGTCACATATCGTCATATACAAACATGTGGTTCTTATATGTTGAGATCTATGAACAATTCATATTGAATTCCAACATATCCTCTAACCATCAATTTTGTACTGAGTTCTCTAACTCAATGCTTCACCTATATATCACAATGAGATGAACCATTCTTCTCTTGTTTCATTTTGAACTCCTTCAAAAATATTTAGGTTAAACATCTGACTTTAATGTTTATCAAACTTATCTATCCTCCACAGATACATTCATCTACATGAATATTTGACGTTCAAACTAACTTCATAAGTTATGCATTGGTCCATGACAACATTTACAACATTTATGAAATCTCCATTTCACTCAAACACTATGTTGTAAACTCCCACTCAAATATACCTCATACACATATTAAATTGTGAAGCCACTTTGACTCCCACTCAGAAATATGTTATCTTTATATTTGACCATGATTTAACTAGCTCCCACTCAAACATATGTCACCACATATTTTGATTATGGAAATTAATTTCTGCTCTAACTTAATATATGTCACCACATATCTTAATTAGATCTCACTCAGTTTCTTATGCACTTTCTCGACACTTTGGACTCCTCCAAAACTCTTAACTCTTAAGATTCGAGAACTCATATACGAAACACCAGCACTTTGCTAGTTCTAAGTTTTATTTATTCCACGCAAACTCTTTTGCCAAAATAAATATGTGAAACATTCTTTTCACAAAATCAAGTAACGATTACTTTATGATTTAAACTTAAATTGGAATGACTCTTAGTCACTTTCGTATTTAAAGTTTCTATTTCTTCTTTTGTAGTTTTGTAGGTATGTCTTGTTTCTCAAAAACACGACAAGTAAATCATGAATATTATTTTGCAACTTTTGACAAAATTTCATATTCTTGAAACCTACATCTCTTTAGACAAGCTAAACCAGAATTCAATGATCACCATCATCAAAAACCTTTATGTGTCAAGTTTTAACCAACATAGCACTTTACATATGTGCCACTTGATACATAAACATGCAGGGTTTAAGCTTCCTAAACTTATTCCAACAAATCTTTTATCCATGAAACCATTTCATGATAAAACCACTAAAATACATAACACAACCAAACACATTGGTTTGTTCCTTTTAGTCTCACATTGTGGAATCTCTATTCATAATCTCATATGAACATTCTACAAAACTTTATTTGCTATGGCTTTTAATTATCTCATAATCATTGAAACCACTATTTCACATAACTCATATGCGAAACGCAAATCATTAAATAGATCCTTTATTTAAAACAGAGTGTTATCAACATAAATCTAAATGATACTAATGAAAACTTAAAACCAAGAACCCTTTGTTTATGACCACATAATATCAATATAATGTGACTACAATACTTTAGGTTTATCAAAAACACCTTTTGAATAATCTCTAAACATTGTAATTTGTGATAACACTTGTCACAAGTCACCATACTAAACAATAACTCAAATATTTTGTCTCTTTTGATCAAATCGAAAAGACTCAATTATCTTGTTAACTTAATATCCTCTACTTCCAAAATCATGACATGAATAAATACTCCTATTCACTCATCCATGATAAAATAATGATGTCTTTTATTTACTGAAAAATACAACCAACACTTGTGTTTATTTTCAGCAACTCATGGCATTTTCAAAAAATGGCATTTTTAATCACACTACTTAGTGATGCGCATCAACATGCTCTTCAGCACTAATAGTACAATTAAAATAATTCTCATCATTAAGTATTGGATATTTTAGTATGTCTTTATTTTATAAGTGTTTAACTAATTATCGTTTAAATCCAGCAAAGGACAATAATCTCATAATCGAAACGTGATCTCCAGAAAGGATTACTCATGAAAATAGAACAACCACTTGTCTTTAACATGAATGACCGTCTCACAAACCGAGACACACTAATTTAAGATCACACTTAATTCGATTACAAAACCATTCAAATCCTCTAATTTAAAACGATAAATGTAGAAGTGAAATGACGCCAGCATCAACTCCTTGATTGCCATCTTCCCGCGAAATCCACTCAGTCCCTCCATGCACTTCTCAAACGGCAGGCCCTGTTTTCATAAAACAGCACAAGTATCAAATACTTAGCTCACCTTAAGTGTAAATGGGACATTAAACATTATAACTAGTATATCAAAATATACCTTCTGCGTTGGCTCCTCCACCTGCTACGGGATTCCTTTCGATCTGACGAAGTCGAGACATCAGTTCCGGATAAGTGATCGAATCCCTTTCCTTTACATAGTCTCTGACACAATTCTTGAATTTGGGATGAAGCGAATGCAACAACCCATCTATCGCGAATTCGTCACTCATCTCCACATCCCAAGCATCCATCAGAGTGTGATATATCCTATACATCTTCTTCAGATGATCCTCTAAGCGATCATTTTCTTCCATCTTAGTTGAAAGAAACACACCCAGACCTTCAAACCTTGCAATTCTCACTTGTGCTATGAACATTTCCTTAGCTTAGTGACAGTCTCAATGGCACTCAAGTTCTTGAATTGTTTGGATAGGTCTGAATTCATGAAGACACTCATCAACCAATTGACTTGAGTGTAAGTCTTACTCCGACTGAGCCAATCCATACGTTTGTTGTAACTCGCAGAATCATCGGGTTTTTCTTCTAAGGGTTCATGTAACACGTAGAGCTGATCATTGGTTGATAGGACTTCTCTAAGACGTTCATACCACTCGATGAAGTTTGACCCATCAAGACGTAGCTCCTCAGCAAGAAACATACTACCGTAGTCGGCCATGATCTACAAGGATTTTGCAAAGACATCTTTAGGACACTTGTTTATGATAATTTTAGTTCAAATTAATCAAATTAACGAACTCCCACTAAACTCAACATCTCTCCGGTTGATTAGTGACACACGATCCAAATCCACTACACCACCACCGATCATCACGTGAGATGATGTAGTTTCAATGGTGAACAACTCAGTGTTGATCATATCATTCATATGACTCGTGTTTAATCTTTCGGTTCCGTGTTCCCGAGGCCATGTCTGTACATGCTAGGCTCGTCAAGACAACCGTAGTATTTCCGCTTGTGCAAACTGGCTTGCACCCGTTGTATGTGAACGTTGAATCTATCACACCCGATCATCACGAGATGCTTCGAAACGACGAACTTTCGCAACGGCGCATACTAGGGGAGAACACTAAATTATCTTGATATTAACATGAGAGATCACCTTATCATGCTACCGTCGCGATCACATCAAAGCATAACAATAAGGTGCATAAAAGGGATTAACATCACATGCAATTCATAATTGTGATATGATATGGCCTTTCTTCATATGCTCTTAGATCTCCATCTTCAAAGCACCGGCAAGATCTCCATCTCCGGCATGATCTCCATCATCTTGGCGCCATCACCATGGTTGTCCACCAACTATTGCAACTACAACTAATGCTACTCTTAGCAATAAAGTAAAGCAAATTACATGGTGATTTATTGACACGCAGGTCACATAAAATAATAGACAACCATATGGCTCCTGCCAGTTGCCGTACTCGTCGACATGCAAGTCGCGAAATATTACAAACATGATCATTGCATACATTATCACAAATCACATTGGCCATATCACATCACTTGACCCCCTCTGCAAAAACAAGTTAGACGCCTCTACTTTGTTTATGCAAATTTTACGTGGCTTGGGTCAACGAGTTAGAACCGTTCTAATCTACGCAAAACCACAACGGTGATATAATAGTTGCTTATTTACTCATCCTTTTGAAAGGCCTTCCATTGAAAATTGCATCCTCACTAAAGCAAGAGAAACAGACACCCGCCAGCCACTTATGCAAAACAAGTTGCATGTCAATCGTGGAACCGGTCTCTCGTGCGCGGACGAGTAAGGTTGGTCCGGGCCGCTTCAATCTCGCAATACCGCAAAGATGCAAAGTGCACGCGAGAAGGTAGCAACATAAAATATCAACGCCCACAACTCCTTGTGTTCTAATCGCATCAACACCTACGAAGATCTAGGCTCTGATACCACTGATGGGGTCGCAGCATGGAAAACAAAAATTTTCTACGCGGCAAAGCGGAATAAACCCCAAGGATCTAGATCTACGAGATGAAGATAGCGAGGATGAGATCCAATCTCTTACCCTCGAAGATCAACAAACGCGTTTGTCGGTGCAGGGGTTGGCTAGTCGATCCCCGCAACTAGACTCGTCTAGTCGCGAGGAGATGTATTATCCTCGAGATCCAATCCGGCGAAGTGCGGCAACGGGCAGCACCTCCGCGGCGTCCACACGTACAGCTCGATGAAGACGTCGACTCCTTGATCCCGCAAGCGAGACGACGTGGCCTTGATGATCTCAGCAGCACGACGGTAGTGCCGGTGACGATGACGGTCTCCGCGAGCAGGGCTTCGCCAAGCCAAGCAAGAGGAGAGGGAGAGGAGCAAGGTGGCGCAGCAGCCCTAGGGCAAGGGGTGGTGCGGCTTGGTGTGGAGATTGGATGGCGGCAGCCCTCCGGGGAGGAAGGGGTGCGGCTAGGGTTTTAGAGGGAGAGGGGGGTGCGGCTAGAGGGGGGTGCGGCAGCCTCCAAGGTGTGTGGTGCGCCCCCCCTTGCCCCTCCTTATATAGGTGGCGGCTAGGGCAAGGGCAGGGCCGGCCGGCCCCCCCTTTGTCTTGCCCCCCAAGTCGGAGTCCAACAAGGACTCCTCCTTGGGCCCTTTCCTAAAGGGGTGGGAGCCCACCTCCTAGTCCAACTAGGAGTGGGACTCCCCTCCTATGCCGCACCCCTTCATGGGCCTAGGTGGTGCGCCCCACCAAGTGGTGGCAGCACCCCTTTGCACCATGTGGGGCCCATACAAATTATGGTCCCACTTCTAGAACCTTCTAGAACACTCCGGAACCTTCCGGTACCCTTCCAATAATTTCCGGAACTTTTCCGAAACCTCCGGAAACAATTTCCATATATGAATCTTATTCTCCGGACTCCTCCGGAACTCCTCGTGATGTCCGGGATCCCATCCGAGACTCCGAATCACCATTCGTTCACGTCATCATTTAATTCATCGCAAAACCTAATTTCATCGGAACGTTAAGTGTGTGACCCTACGGGTTCGAGAATGCATAGACATGATCATATCAATAATTAATAGCGGGACCGGGACGTCCATATTAATTCCTATACACTCAACGAAAACCTTTTCTCGATTGAACCACAATGCCGGAGATTCAATTAATCTCATATACGATTCCCTTTGTCTCACGATATTTTACTTGCCCGAGATATAATCGTTGACATCCCCATGTCTAGTTTAATCTCGTTACCGGCAAGTTCTCTTACTCGACCATAATATAGGATCCCGGTGATTACAACTTAATCACATGTCTGCAGACTCTTGATGCTATATTACCGAGAAGGCCTGGAGATATCTTCTCCGTCACATGGAGGGACAAATTCCACTCTTGATTCATATCACCCAACAACCCACCATCGGAGATACCTGAAAGCCACCTTTATAATCACCCAGTTACGAAGTGACGTTTGATGTCCACAAAGTATTCCTCCGGTGAACGGGAGTGATATAATCTCATGGTCTAAGGAAACTATATTTGGCATATATTAAAAGTGTTGACAACAAAACTTTTGTGACACGATTAATTGCAACTCTTTATTTGGGTCATGTCCATCACACCATTACTCCTAATGATATGACTCCGTTATCAAGTGACTATAACAAGTCCATAGTTAGGAAACTCTAACTATCTCTTGATCAACGAACTAGTCCTGTAGAGGCTCACTAGGGACTCCGGGTGTTTATATTCCACACATGTATTATGTTTCCATTTAATACAATTATAGCATGGATAATAAACCATTATCATAAACTTTGAATATGCTTAATAAACCATTTTATTATTGCCTCTAGGGCATATTCCCAACAGTGAGTGCTTGAAGGTATCTTCTTTAGATCTTGCAATTGAATCTTTTTGTTTCTTGTTTTTATTTCACTAGTTTGGTTTAATGGAAAACAACAAAAAAATTAGAGTGCTTTATAAAATTTAACTTGAAATTGGTCATGATGCTTTTTAAGAGAAAATAAAAAACCTATGGAACTTTATTTGCATAACAATCATGCTAGTAGCAATGTTATTAGTATGATTTCTTTGAATGCCATTGTTACTAATGCTATGGAAAATTCCAAGCTTGGGGGTGCCGGTTTTGATGAATATGATCTTTTAGTCCCCCAAGCTTGAAGGAGGAAATTTGCTTTGATGATAATATGCCTCCTATATATGATGATTATAATGATGAATGTGATATTTTCAGTCCACCTACTATTGAGGAAAAAGTTATTATGGTTATGATATGCCTCCTATTTATGATGATTACAATGATGGCTATGATAGTTTTACTCCCACTAATATTAATGAGAAGGATTTTGCTTATGTGGAGAGTAATAATACTTTTATGCATGTGAATCATGAGAAAAATGCTTTATGTGATGGTTATGTTATTGAGTTTTCTTATGATTCTACTGAAAGTCATTATGAGAGAGGGAAGCGTGGTTATATAAATTTTCATCTTATGAAGTTTCCCCTCTTTATGTTGAAGGTTTTAATGTTGCACTTGGTTTGTCTTCCTATGCTTAATGCTTTATGCTCCAATGATTTATTTTCTTACAAGATGCCTATGCATACGAAGAGAGTTAGACTTAAATGTGCTTGATATTTGCTTCATGATGCTCTCTTTTGCGTTCCAACTCTTATTCTTATGAGAGCATCATTAAAATTATCATGCCAAGCTAAAAGGCTTAAAAGAAAAGCGCTTGTTGGGAGACAACCCATCTTTTAATTTCAGTTTGTTTTTTATTTTTCTTGAATCATGAAGTTGTTGCCACTGTAGTAACTTCATTGTATCTTTTTGTTTTGGTTTTTTGTGCCAAGTTTAGCCTCTAATGCATTGAAAGTGCGAGGTGTTGTTTTGCTGTCCAGAAACAGATTTCTGTCCTTCATTGCATGACAATCCTAAAATCGCCAGAATTTTATCTTTTTCTGATAATTTTTTACAGCAAGCCTGATGCTTTTATCTATCTTTCGTTAGTTTTAAGTTTTTTGATTTGATCTGAAGAAGTGCCTCGAAAAATTCGATCTTTACAAACTGTTCAGATTTTGACAGATTCTGTTTTTATTTTGCATTTGTCTCTTTACCATCGTCATATGTGATACTCTAGGGGTGGAGTGCCACATTGAGGCTTAGTAAATAGTAGCTAATGTTTAATGAAGTTGGTTTGCAATTTGTCATGAGTTGAACACATGTGCATTTTAATTTATGAGCACTAACCCTCTAATCAAATTATGAGAAGTTTTGTGTGAAGGGAGTTTTTAAGTTCCAAAGGAGAGGAATATGTAGAAATCGAGGATGGAACAAAGCTCAAGCTTGGGGATGCCCCCATGGCACCCCCTCTGAATATCAAGAACTATCAAGAGTCAAAGCTTGGAGATGCCCAAGGCATCCCCTCATCTTCATCGACTATCATAAGGTCGTCTTCGTTGAACTTCGTTTATATCACTTTACATTTTATGTGCTATGCTTGGAGCATCTTCATGTTGGATCCTATCACTTCGTTTTACTTTCAGTTTTGTTTTGTTTGTTTTTTGGTCATATTCATGTTGGATCCTATCCATCTTGTGTGGGAGAGAGACACGCTCTGCTTTTTCATTTGAATACTCCTTTGCTTCGCTTATATCTTGTTGAGTATTCTTAGCTACTATTTGTTTGCTAGTAAGCTCTCGCTTTTAGCTTTTATATTGTTTAGAGCTGCTAGTTGTTGATGTTAAACTCTCTTGTTCTTCACTTATATTTGTTAGAGAGTTGCTATGGTTTCTTGGTTAATTTGTTAGAACGGTAAAATGCTATCATGTGGTAGTGGTATGAAATAGAAAAACCTACATAGTCTTGTAGATCACTATGTGAATAATTTGATACTCTTCAATTGTTTTGAGGCATTAAAATAACTAATGGTTAAAATTTGTTGGTTAATGGTGTTAGAACTGATTAGTGGAGATGTGTTAGTAAAGCGTGGAGCCGTACTTCTCTGAACTAAACAACCTAAGTCAACAATGCTAATGTGTCATGAATTCTGCTAAGTTGAAAATAAGTTCCTAGTGGGTAGTTATTGCAACGGTCGGGGAAGCCAACGGGGCACTTGTGTCGCCGCCACGATCCCTCTCGGGGTGTCTCTAACCATTTGTGGAACATTGAAACTGCTAGTTGTTTGCAATATACGAAATGCATTGTGAGTTTTGGTTTTTGGCACTTCCACTTCCATATTTTGCTAGCCTCTTCGGTGCTGCGCAATGCCCTCTCTCACATTGAGATTGGTGCATACATCGCGAGTACATCCAACTCCATGGGAGAACTTCATCCTGTTCTCCTACACATAAGCCAACTATCTCCCTCAAAACAGCCACCATACCTACCTATTACAGCATTTCCATAGCCATTCCGAGATATATTGCCATGCAACATCCATCATTACATTACATGACTTGATGTCATTCTTCATTACCATATAGTATGCTTGATCATTGAGTTAGTGTGCTGCGTGGCCTGCCACATGTCCTACATTTTTTCCACACTACGCTCAATCATGCATACTTTCTTTTATACATCATGTATTAGTCTTATGAGTTATGAGTACCAAAAGTGTGATGATCATCTTGTAAAAATAGAGTTTTTCCCCTACCTGTGAGCATATTGAAAAGAGTCCAAAGTGGCCACATAAAAGAGCCAAAAGAGACCAATGAGAGAAAAATTAAAAGAGCCACGGAGGCCACAACTAAAAAAAAAGAAGAGAAATATAAAAGAGAGAGGGGGCAGCACTACTATCCTTTATTCCACACTTGTGCTAGGTAGCACCTACACTTCATTATAGAGAGTTTTCATGTTTCATTTGTATAACTATGTGGGGATTAACGTTATAGAAATTGGCTTGTATATTCCAAGGATGAACCTCCTCAAGTGAGCTCTAGGTCTTCGTGAGCAAGCAAGTTGGATGCACCCCCACTAGTTCCATTGGAGAGCTTTCATACACTTATAGCTCTATGTGCATCCGTTGCATGGCAATCACTACTCCTCATACAGTGTCAACTACGGGACTTACTTCTGTCTTGTGGTTACCTTCTCCACTGTTTGAGCCTTTCTTTTTGACCTTCCAAACCTCCATCATTGTTCTCTTTGCCATAACATCATGGTGCCAAAGCCACTTCTTACTTGCACTAGTTGAGTAGACTTCGAAACAGTTGATTTGTGAAGTAGATGGATTAGGACACCTGACTTGAGCTTGGCTATTTTCATGAATGACTAATTAGATACTTTGAAGAATGATTGATACTTTACATTGGAGACATAATTCGCAATTCTTCTTTCTAAACCTTATGTATGGTTCCATGTCTCCAACGCACTTATTCATGAAAAGTTTCTAGCATTTGTTAGCTAGCGTTTGTTAATCATTGTTTGCTTAATCTCAACTATAGACAATTGTTTTGGATCACCTTATTCACTTCATGTGTTTTGCATTACTATCTTGATCAAGATTGTGTTGGTAGCATGTCTCATCAAAAATTATTTGTTATCACTTACCTACTCGAGGACGAGTAGGAGTTAAGCTTGGGGATGCTGATACGTCTCAAACGTATCTATAATTTTTTTGTGATCCATGCTAGTTTTGTGATATTGTCACATGTTTGTACTGTTATTTATATCATTTTTATGTATTTTGTCGGACTAACCTATTGACAAGATGCCCAGTGCCAGTTCCCTGTTTTCGCTGTCTTTTTGTTTCAGAAATTTACTTCTGGAAATATTCTTGGAATTGGACAAAAAATTGCGGGGATTGTTTTTATGCCAAGACGAAGACAGAGTCCGAAGGGAAGCCTCGGAGGCAACCCACAGGGCACAGGCGGGTAGCTGCCGCGGCCCAGGGGGGACCCGCGGGTGGGGCCCCGCCCTACTCGCCCCCCTCCGACTCCTATAAAATCACAATTAACCTAAAAATGTCGGGGCAGCCATTATTTTCCAGAAACTCGACCCCGACGCGCCATCACCGTAAACCCTAGTTCGGGGTCCAATCTGAAGCTGTTCCGGCACCCTGTCGGAGGGGGATCGACCGTCGGATCCATCTCCATCGACACCGTTGCTTCCCGCGATGAGGAGGGAGTAGTCCCTCACCGGGGTTGAGGCTTATACAAGTAGCTAGTTGGTTATCTCTCTCTCCCATGATGTGATCTTCGTTGTGATCATTAGCTTGTTAGTATAGTTGAATACATGATGTTTCCCTATGTGTAATGGATATGATTTTGCTCAAGTGATGTTCTTTAGTACAATTTCCGGAGTCACCGTTGTGATCACGGTATTTCGGTGACAGTGTGGGTGTCATGTGTGACGCTATGGATAATAGATTGGAAGGATCTTCATCATTAGTTTGTTCTTTATTATTGTTGGATTGAATAGATCATGAGGTTTCTTGATGCTTGTGTTATTGAAGAAAGAGACTATTCAAGAAATATATTGTGGTGTTTGTTAGTACTATCTTTGGATGCGGATAGTGACAGCACGAAGTGTCCATAGATGTGGAATACGAACTTTAAGGTGTGCTTTTCGTAGACCTATGCAATTCTCATCCTATTTGATCCCCGAAAGAATGATCTCCGAGTAGCGTCTACCATGCATGTGTTTTTTCTGGAACTATTATGTGTTTAATTATGTTAATGATGTTGAGAGTAGTCACTAGTGAAAGTATGAAGCCTAGGCCTTTTTCCAAGCATTGATACACCGTTTTTAGTCACTTTTGTCACTTGTTTGCTTGCTGCCATTTTTATTACAGAATTACAAAATCACCTTTTACCATCCATATCACTTGCATTTTGTCATCTCTTCGCCGAACTAGTGCACCTATACAACTGACAATTGTATTAGGTGTGTTGGGGACACAAGAGACTTCTTGTATCTTAATTGTAGGGTTGCTTGAGAGGGATATCTTTGACCTCTACCTCATGTGGATTCGATAAACCTTGGGTTACTCACTTAAGGGAAATTTGCCGCAGTCCTACAAACCTCTGTGCTTGGAGGCCCAACAAGTCTACAAGAATAGATGCGTGTAGTAGACATCAATCAACACTGAAGTACAAGTGAATATATGCTGAAGAGGTGCTTCTCCCATATTGGTGTATGGGGGAGAGACATGTCAGTCTTCACCAAGCGAAGCGCAATCAAGAAAGGTGGTTCGTCTTGAGGAGATGAAGATCCTCATCATCGACCTCAAGTGGATTAAGCACAAGGCAAAGTTATGATCTTGATAGGATTTCTATTTTACCGGTCTCATGATGTTAGTTGAGAGACCGGATTATAGGATAGATAGCCGTTCTATCAAGAGGGGATCTTGACCGAGTATCTTGATCATATCGTTCGTGGAGAGCTCAAACCTTTGCATCCTTGCATCCTTGCAATCATCTTTATTGGTTCTTATTTGGCTCTTATCATCGTGTGGTCTTGGTTCTGGTCGTGCTTGTCATGACAAGGCCAAGTTCACCTTTGCGTCTCTCCTATTGCGTTTTTTGGTTTTGGAGGTTTATCGGTTCATCTTTCTTAGAGAGGTTTTACCTTTCTCCATTTTTTTATCCTCCCTTGTTGTACTATGATGTTTTTCTGTATATCCTTGTAGAGCTCTTCATTACGATTCTAACGAGCCCAAGATCATCGGAAACGGAGTCTGGATGCAAAAGATATGCCCGTTTTCGTTTTGCTCTTTCTGCAGTTTTTTAGTGGGGCGGAAGTTCCGGCCCAAGCACCAGAAGTTCCGGCCCATATTTTCATCTGAGCTTCTTGGCTAAGTCTTTTCGGCAATTCTCTCTGGAGGGGTTCCGGAAATTTGCCCCGGAAGTTTACTCGGAAATTTCCGGGGGTCCGGTAATTCCGGCACTTGGTCCGGAAGTTCCGGTCCAAGAAAATTTGGCTAAGTCGTTTTCGCGTTTTCTCTCTGGAGGGGGTCTGGATCTTTGCACCGAAGGTTTGCTCCGGAAATTTCCGGGCCACCGGAAGTTCCGGTGTATGCAGTGGAAGTTCCGGCCCTGGCCGGAAGTTCTGGTACATAACACCGGATGTTCTGGCCCCGCGCTGCTCCAACGGTCAGTTTTTTGGGGGAGACTATAAATAGCCCCCTTCTTCCCCAAGAGGTGCGGATCACTCACTCTCTCTCTCTCTCTCCTCCATTGTTGCAAACTTGTGATCTTGATTCCTCCACTTCCCTCCAATGATTCTTACCCATTTTAAGGGAAACAAGAGAGGAGATCTAGATCTACAATTCCACCAATACATTCCTCCTCTAAGTGAGGGGAACCTAGTAGATCTAGATTTTGGAGTTCTTGGTGTTTCTCCTTGTTCTTCCTCTTAAATCCATCCATACCATTAGTTGCTTTGGTTGGATTTTGGAGAGAAGGATTTGACCACTTAGTGTGTTCTTGCCTTTTGCATTAGTTGCATCGGGTTGTGCTCTCCACGAAGATTCGTGGGATTGAAGGTTGAGAAGCTTATTACTCTTGGGTGCATTGTGTTCCCAAGAGCTTGTGCCTATTGGGTGCATTGTGTACCCTAGACGGTGTTGGATAATCCAAACTAGTTAATCCTAGCTTTGGAAAGTTTGCATCACGTGTCCTAGTAGTAGTAGCTAGCTGGTTTGTGTTTTTCCTAAATACGTTGAAGTCTTCCGTGTGTTAGTAGGAGTCCAAGTCGTGGTAGTACATGTTTTGGTCAAGGTCGGTTAGTCTGTCCTAGTACGAGTCAGATTTTGTGAGTCTTGGCTGCACCTATATAAGCAGCGGTAGTCATCGAGTTGTAAGAACCAGAAAAACGAAAAGCAATAGAGAAGTTTACGAGGCACGACACGTGCCTCTAGCGATCTTTTTGTGTTGCTGCGTTCGTGTGCGTACTCTGGTCCTGGCGTTTGCGTTAGCGTCAGCCTCACGACGGATAAAGGAATTCGTGTCCTTGCGGTTCCGTTCGTGATCAAAGTTCCGGCGAGTTTGTTTTGTCGTGAGATCGTGCGTTCGATCCTTGGGCAAAGCTAACAATTGGTATCAGAGCTGCGGTGTGGAGGCTTCGCCGTCAAGTTGCGTCACGGTGGAGTCCGAGGATTCTTCGTCGCCGTTAAGTTGCGTCACGGACGTAGGACAATCGAGGAAGAGGATCATGTCGAATTCAAGTGCAAGAGATGCTAGCGTGAGCATCCGGTACCCTATGCTTGAAGGCGACAATTACGGAGTGTGGGCCGCGAAGATGAAGGTTTTCATGCGTGCACAGAGAGTCTGGACGGCAATAGAAGGCAATCCAAAGATTGATGAGACAAAGGATGAAGAGGCTTTCGCCGCCATAGCCCAAGCTGTGCCCGATGCTGTTTTTATGACCATATCAGAGAAAGGTACAGCAAAGGAAGCTTGGGACGCTGTTAAGGAGATGCATGCTGGTGATGACCGTGTCAAGAAGGCCCGTGTTCAAGCTCTCAGGAGGGAGTTTGATTGGTTGAGCATGAAAGAATCTGAAGGGGTTGGTGAGTTTGCGTTAAAGCTAACCTCCATGGTTAATGAGATGCGAGCTCTCGGATCAAAGATAGAGGACATCACGGTTATAGAGAAATTACTACGGGCTGTTCCCGATAAATTCCTACCGATCGTTGGCACTATTGAGCAGTGGGGTGATGTGGCGAAGATGTCGGTGATGGAGGTGATCGGGAGACTGAAAACCTACGAGTTGACGTTGAAGGGACGTGAACGCGATAAGGAAGAAGAGCACCTGATGTTTTCACGTACCAAAGGCAAAGATAAGCAAAAGTATTTCAAGTTTGACATATCAAAAGTTCGTTGTTACAATTGTCAGGAGATGGGGCACTTCTCCCGAGAGTGTACTAATCCGTCGAAGGAACGGAAGAAAGAGGACGGGATGCTTCATCTAGGTGTTTGCGATGATGATGATGACCCGAGGCTGCTGTGATGATGAAGTTGTGATAAAAGAAAAGGAGTTAAGAGTCGAGTCTATGTTTTTATTTGTTTGAGTCGCTAGTATATGTGTCTCGACAAGAAGATGAAGGCCAACATGAAGATGGATGCGGACCGGTCAAGATGTGTTTCCTGCATGAGGCTATGCGTTTAGTCGGCATGTGGCACGCTAAGATGCGACGGCGTGGGCTGGTAATCCGGATAATTTGTTGGTCATAGTCTACAAGTCGAAAGTTTGGATTAGGGGGTGATTGTTGGATAATCCAAACTAGTTAATCCTAGCTTTGGAAAGTTTGCATCACGTGTCCTAGTAGTAGTAGCTAGCTGGTTTGTGTTTTTCCTAAATACGTTGAAGTCTTCCGTGTGTTAGTAGGAGTCCAAGTCGTGGTAGTACATGTTTTGGTCAAGGTCGGTTAGTCTGTCCTAGTACGAGTCAGATTTTGTGAGTCTTGGCTGCACCTATATAAGCAGCGGTAGTCATCGAGTTGTAAGAACCAGAAAAACGAAAAGCAATAGAGAAGTTTACGAGGCACGACACGTGCCTCTAGCGATCTTTTTGTGTTGCTGCGTTCGTGTGCGTACTCTGGTCCTGGCGTTTGCGTTAGCGTCAGCCTCACGACGGATAAAGGAATTCGTGTCCTTGCGGTTCCGTTCGTGATCAAAGTTCCGGCGAGTTTGTTTTGTCGTGAGATCGTGCGTTCGATCCTTGGGCAAAGCTAACAGACGGTTGGTGATGCCGCGAAGACTTCGAGTTGTGAAGCTTCGGGCAAGTTTTGGGAGCCCCCAATTGAGTTGTGGGTGTGTGCCCCAAGATCGTTGTAAAGGCTCCGGATTCCGCCTCGAAGGATTCCGATAGTGGAAGGTGAACCAAACCCTTGGGTGCGGTTCATCGGAGAATAGGGTGAGGCCTTTTGTGGCATCTTGAGTAGGCCTCTTGTAGCGAGCCACACCCCTCCAACGAGACGTACTCCCTTAACAAGGAGGAACTCGGGAATACATCCTCGTCTCCGCGTGACTCGGTTATTTCTATACCTGAGCTATTTACTTATGCAATTTACATTGTGATAGCCTTCATGCTTGAAGTTTTATATCTTGCTATCCCCTTGTTGGTTGCCTTGCTTAGCGTAAGTTGTTGGTGCACATAGGTGAGCCTAGTTTATTTAGGTTGTTGGTTTGTTAATTTAAACACCTAGTTTTATTCCGCAATTATCAAGCCTTAAACCAGAAAAGTTTTAATCGCCTATTCACCCCCCCCCCCCTCTAGGCGACATCAATTGTTCTTTCAATTGGTATCAGAGCGAGGTTCTCTTGTTTGGCTTTACCGCCTAGAGAGTAAAGATCTCGTTTAGAGAATTAGTGCATGATCCCACTTTTATATTCGATGGCACAAATTTTAATGTTTGGAAAACTCATATGCTTAGTCACTTACGGGTCTTGGACCCCAATATTGAGTGTATCTTAGATATAGGTTTTTCTCCTCCAAAGGATTACGAAAGTATGACTTTAGAGGATGAGAAAAACTTATATCTAGATGCTCTAACTTCTAATGAGTTTTGCAAATTTGTGAGTGTTGTAGTTTTTGAGTCAATCATGCCTCTCCGGAACGCTCGTGAGCTTTGGACCAAGCTTCAAGATAAATATGGAGTGTGCAACACTATTGAGGATGATTGGTCTCCCTCCACCTACGGCCATGATGAGTTCTCATCTTCGCCTACTTCACTGAAATGTGGTAAGCCACAAACTAATGTGATGGTGAGTAGTGATGGGTTTTGCAATTTGGATAGTGAGCTCATTGTTGATTATTCTTCACCTCTATCTCATTGCAATGCCTCTTCTTTGGACCTAAACACTCATAGCACTATAAATTTCATACATGCTAGTGTTGATAGTCCTTGCATATCATCCAAAAAATCCTTGGATAAATCTCTTAATGATATGCTTGCTTTATATTGTTGCCATGATAAAACATGCTTGTGTTCCCCCTAACTCTTGTATGAATAATAATGCAGAGGAAACCCAATTAGCTATGGAACAAGATGTGAACTTGAGTAGTTCATTAATTAATTGTTCATCTTCATCCACTACGTATTGCCTTATGGCTAAATCTTCAAATAGTAATGATGATGACAATAATAATAATAATGATGAAGAACATGATGATGATGATGATGATGATGATGATGATGATGATGATGCTTCCTTTCATGAGAAAGGTCTAATGGTTCTTAAGGCTCTTTCAAAGAATAAAATTGCTTGTGAGCACCTCCATGAAATCATGAGCACTCTTATGGAGCGTGGGCTTACTATTAAGGCTTTGGAAGTAAGCCTTGTAGAAAAAGGAAATATTGAAAGAGAGGATGCTATGGAAAAGGCATCGTTAGAGGATGCCCTTGAGGAAGAGCACGTAACTCGGGCTTCTCTTGAGGAGAAACTCGAATCCTTTGAGGAGCTTAATAATGAAATAATTGCTAAAATCATTAAAGAATGTGACCATGCTCATGCTAAATATAAAGTCACGAAAAAGGAAAATGCTAGATTGAACGATGAGCTTGCCAAGTTTTATTCTTCCATTCCTAATGCTAATTATGCTTGTGCTACTAACTCCACCTCTTGTGAAGCATCTATTTTGAAGGAGAATGTTGAGCTAAGGGCTCAACTTGAGTTGCTAACTAGCAAGTATGGGAAATTGGAAGAAAGTCATGAAAAGCTATCTAGCTCTAATGATGATCTTCTAGCATCCTATGCTAGTCTAAAGTTAGCTCATGAGGCTATCACTACCAAGGTAACATCTTGTGAGCCTCATGTGGATAATAGCACAACTTTATCTAAAAATGCTATATTGCCATGTGCTAGTCCTAGTAGTTCATCCACTCACAATGTTGGTACCTCTTGTGATGAAGTACTTTCCTTTCCTTGTTGCTATAACAATGAAGCTTCTACTTCCTCTAGTGCTTTTGTTGCCACTAACCATGTAGAGGAAATAATCGACCTCAAGGCCCAAGTCGCTTCTTTGAAGAAAGGCTTGGAAAACCATCATGAAGGGAAGAGTGCACTTGACAACATGTTGAGTGTACAACAATCCCCCAATGACAAGAGTGGACTTGGATTCAACTCCAACAACAAGAACAAGTCCAAGATTGACAAGAAGAAGGGCCAAGTACAAGTCAAGAATCCGGCCAAGATCATTTGCTTCAAATGCAAGCTAGAAGGGCACCATGTTCAGGATTGCCCAATGAAGAAGAAGCCTCTTAGTGAGAAGCAACTAGGGTAGCGGCCTCTTGTTCAATCTCATGGTCCACCACGAGTTGAACAAAGGCCACCTCCTAAGAAGACCCAAGTCAATGCTCCTCAAGTTGAGGAGCCTATTAAGAAGAAAAAGAAGAGTCGATGTTGCTACCTTTGCCGTGGCAAAGGTCACTTTGCTTCTTCATGCACTATCGGTAACCTATGCAACCCCATCTTAATTAATGATGTTTATTCTCTTGGGAAGGATAGAGTTGGCAATGTGTTTGCCAAATATGTTGGTACTCAAAGTGGTGTCAAGAAAAGAACCATTTGGGTTGCCAAGCCTATTGTGACTAACCTCTTAGGACCCAACTTGGTTGGGGACCAACAAGCTTCAACTTGATCAATAGGTGTTGTGGAGGACATTGGTGACTTGGCTACTTTTGAAGACTTAAGGGATCTTCATGGTTATATTTCCTCAAGTCAAGTCAATTGGAATATATTGTTCTATCTCATATCTAATGCTTCCTCCTTGCGGTAACTTGTATTTAATTCATATATACATTGAAAGTTGCTTGCTCCCTTGCATGTGTTAGTTTTGTTCCTAGCATGTGCTTGTATATGATATGCTACTTTCCTACTTGTCTTGTTATTCAAGGTTGTGTATGATATTTGTGTATCATGTATGTGTAACTTTGTGTTGAACTTTATTGGATCTTGTATTGATTTCATTTGTCTCTTTGAGATATTAATGGACTATCCCATTGTGGGGGAGTGGTGTGCTTTCTGCACTTCACGAACCAAAAAATGTGTGTACATGAGGCACACCACCTAGTATTGATATTTCAATATTATCTAGTTACTATGTGGTATGTCGTATCCATGAGAAATTCAAATTCTACAATGTCCATTAATTTCTCTAGTTGGTTTTATTTGCCTCTTGCTTAGATAAAATGAATTATCACATTATGGGGGAGTAATAAGCTATGTGCATATTACAATCCCATAAAATGTGTACATTTGAGGTTTGCCACTTAAATTTGATATTGCAAATTATCTTATTCCTATGCGGCATGTTGGCTCGAACAAATTCCAATTTCCATTTTGGTTATCCTTTGGCTCTTGTTGTGTGAGTTTGCTTGGTGTGGTTTTTCTCTAATATGCATTTCCATATATTATTTGAGAAACCATTTGTTCCATATTATTCTAACCATGGCCTTGCCGGTTGGTTTGAATAGTTGAAACTACCAACAAACTTTATTAAAATATGGTGTTTTAATTCTTATCCCTTGCCATATGTTTTATCGTATGAGGATGAACTTGTATATCTCTACTCACCGGGAAAATATTTCCTTATACTCATTGTCCTTGGACAATTGATATTCACATTTGTGGTAGAATATTTTTGTTCATCCTCATATTGGCTCTTGCGTTGAATTTCCTTATTTATTGCCAAGTGTTTTTGTTTTTACTCCCTTTGTCTTCCTTGCCTCTTGCATGGATCCTAATTTTCAATTGGTAGTGTTTAGTGTTGGAAATAAAATATGGAGAGTAATGATCCCTTGTGCATGCATTTTGTATTCAAATGGAAATATCAAAGATAGTGCGCGAATCTTGGGGGAGCATTCATTTTTATTTAGAACACTATCCTATCTATCAATATTTGATCCTTTCAATTGGCATCTAATTTCTATCGTATGTGTTTATGGAAGACAAACCTTTTTCTTTTGATGCTTTGTGCTATCATGAAAAGTGTAGAGGGTGTTTGGTTTATTTGGTGTAACCTTGCTATCTCTTGGGAGTTTGCTTTCTCATTCCTCGTTTTGTGTTTTATCTCCTTGAATGAGAAAATCCATTTGAGCATCTCTCTTTTACCTTATATGCTCATTGGCCTTGCTTTGGTACCTTCAATTGGTATTAATTGGAATTTGATATCTCCTCCATAGATATTTGTTTCAATTGATACTTATTGTGGGAGCTTTGATACCTCTTTTATTTGTTTTACTTTACTTGATTTCAGTCAAGTATCATCCTTCTCTTGGTATCTTTGCTCCTAATTGGTGTCGTATTTTCAATTGGTGTCTTATCTCTCATGTGTTGTTTGATTTGATTCCTTTTGATATCTCACTTCATGTGTTGATTTGATTTGTCCTCAATCATGTGTTTTGGATTTTGATATAATTTGGACAACCTTTTCGTGTCACACATTGGTGTGTCCTCTTGGTTTACTTGGTGTTTTTGTCCAAATTGTATCTCTCTTGGTTCTCGTAAGTCTATGCATGCATATTTACTAGTATATATATTTTATGGTGTGCTAGTATTTCTTTATCCAATATATAGGGTATGCTCCACCAAATCCCAAATCGGCTAAGATGTGCATGAAATTCAATTTCATATCTATATGCACATATTTATGTGGAGTGTTTCCTATATATTGTAGTTTATCTAACTACTATGGGATCCAATGAGTTTGGGAACCATGTTGTGCTTGAATTGTGTTTTAGGTACAATGGAGATGCATTGGATGCTTGCCTCATTCATAAGGAAGGTGTTCTCACCATGTGATTATTGGAGTCAAGCTTTGATGATAAACAAACTCTCATCTTCTTCATCATCAATGTATCTCGGTAACAAGTATCTACCTCATGCATACATTTCTATCTCAACCTTGTGTAGGTTGCTTCTTGGCATGAAAGCTTTTATGTGCAATTGTTGTGGTTTTGGCTTTTTCCTTCACTTGGTATATCTTTGTGATATTTGTGATGAAAGTGCAAAAACTTTTCTTTAATTGGTATTATTTATTTGTGATATTTGTTGCCTATCGCAAAGCATCTTCACTATCTCTTGTTCCCTTAGTGATATGTGTGATGTCTTTGATATTTTTTAAGTTCATTTATATACAATGAGATAAATTTGAGCTATGTGCTATGCTTTTAAGAAATAATCTCTTTTGTGTATTCATGACTTCCCTTTTTGATACCGTGGTCTCCCCTTCATTGACCATTTCAAATGTGCAAGTTTCTTTGTGGATGTATATCATCAACGATTTGTCTACTTAGAAACCTATACATACGAGAGAGGTCCCCTTTTATTTGGTATCCTATTTCTTTCGAGCCACCTCATTTTTTATCTATAATTCTTTGGTGGCTCCAAATTTGTCTCGTGAGTGCTTGTCTCATTTCTATTTGCATCTTTGCGCACTCACATTTTATTGAAGATCTTTGTCCTCATGCTTACCTTGGTGAGTATGTTGTTTTTTATTGGCTAAATGCTCTCACTAGCTTGTGGCATTTTCAATTGGTTCTAGTTTCCAATTGGTATCCCTAAGCTTGTGAACATACTCCTTTAAAGATCTTCCTTTTTATCTCGGTTGGGCCTATCTTATGTTGAATCTTTGAAAATTGGTATCTCCTTATGGCTCAACCATATCTTTGGTGCAAGTGCTATGATTTGCTTTTGCTTTATGCACCCTTGCACTTGTTGAGTGTTCTAGATGATTTTGGGGGAGTGAGGATTCCATATTTGTGCAGTCCTCAATAGTGCATGAACATTGGGGAGCTTCTCTATTTTTATTTAGAACTCTCGTTTTGGATCTTTTGGATTACCTATCTCCTTTGTGGAGATGTTTAAAATGACTTCATCCTTTTGCAATCTTTGGATCCTCAATATAGTTTGATTTCCTCTAATTATTCGTCAATGGATATGTGCATTTGATTCCACTCATATCTTGAGAAATGCACACCTTTTTGAGTAACTCATATTATAATGGCCTTCTAAATTTTTCCTCCCATTTCGGCAATCGATGCCAATGGTGGAGAAGTTTAGAGGGTTTAAAGGAATTTGGGTTTTATGCTTTTGTTGCATTTTCCTTTAATGCGCTTGCATCCTTGCTTGTTTGTCTTGTAAGGTTGCTTAATTCAATTATATAAACCCTCTTAAAAAGAGATTGTCATCAATTACCAAAATGGGGGAGATTGAAAGTGCATGGTTGCCCCCATGTGTGGTGTTGGTAATTAATGACAATCTCTATGGACTAATGTTTGTATTGAGCTATACTTGTAGGTGTGTCCATATGCATTGCCTGATCTTCATTTGTTGGAGTCAAGCCTAAGGGAAGAAGAGTATTTTTTGATCAAGGCTAAGTGCGAGTTGATCAACACTCGAGTACAAGTGAAGATATGCCGAAGAGGTGCTTCTCCCATATTGGTGTATGGGGGAGCAACATGTGAGTCTTCACCAAGCGAAGCGCAATCAAGAAAGGTGGTTCGTCTTGAGGAGATGAAGATCGTCATCATCGACCTCAAGTGGATTAAGCGCAAGGCAAAGGTATGATCTTGATAGGCTTTCTATTTTACCAGTCTCATGATGTTAGTTGAGAGACCGGGTTATAGGATAGATAGTCGTTCTATCAAGAGGGGCTCTCGACCGAGTATCTTGATCCTATCATTCGTGGAGAGCTCAAACCTTTGCATCCTTGCAATCATCTTAATTGGTTCTTATTTGGCTCTTATCGTGGTGTGGTCTTGGTGCTTGTCGTGCTTGTCATGACAAGGCCAAGTTCACCTTTGCGTCTCCTATTGCATTTTTTGGTTTTGGTGTTTTATCGGTTCATCTTTCTTAGAGAGGTTTTACCTTTCTCGATTTGGTTTTATCCTTACTTGTTGGACTATGATGTTTTTCTGTATATCCTTGTAGAGCTCGTCGTTACGATTCTAACGAGCCCAAGATCATTGAAAATGGAGTCCAGATGCAAAAGCTATGACTGTTTTCATTTTGCTCTTTCTACAGTTTTTTAGTGGGGCGAAAGTTCCGGTCCGGAGGCCGGAAATTCCGGCCCCGGAGGTTCCGGCCCAAGCACCGGAAGTTCCGGCCCATATTTTCATCTGAGCTTTTTGGCTAATTCTTTTCGGTGATTCTCTCTGGAGGGGTTCTGGAAATTTGCCCCGGAAGTTTCCTCAGAAATTACCGGGGGTCCGGAAATTCCGGCACTTGGTCCAGAAGTTCCGGTCCAAGAAAATTTGGCTAAGTCATTTTCGTGTTTTCTCTCTGGAGGGGGTCCGGATCTTTGCACCGAAGGTTTGTTCCGGAAATTTCCGAGTCACCGGAAGTTCCGGTGTACGCAGCGGAAGTTCCGGCCTCTGGCCGGAAGTTCTGGTACATAACACCGGAAGTTCCGGCCCCTCGCTGCTCCAACGGTCATTTTTTTTCGGGAAGGCTATAAATAGCCCCCTTCTTCCCCAAGAGGTGCGGCTCGCTCACTCTCTCTCTCCTCCATTGTTGCAAACTTGTGAGCTTGATTCCTCCACTTCCCTCCAATGATTCTTACCCATTTTTAGGGAAACAAGAGAGGAGATCTAGATCTACCAATCCATTCCTCCTCTAAGTGAGGGGAACCTAGTAGATCTAGATTTTGGAGTTCTTGGGGTTTCTCATTGTTCTTCCTCTTAAATCCATCCATAGCATTAGTTGCTTTGGTTGGATTTTAGAGAGAAGTATTTGACCACTTACTGTGTTCTTGCCTTTTGCATTACTTGCATCGGGTTGTGCTCTGATGTCTACTACATGCTTCTATTCTTGTAGACTTGTTGGGCCTCCAAGCGTAGAGGTTTGTAGGACAGCGGCAATTTTCCCTTAAGTGAGTAACCCAAGGTTTATCGAACTCAGGGAGGTAGAGGTCAAAGATATCCCTCTCAAGCAACCCTGCAATTAAGATACAAGAAGTCTCTTGTGCCCCCAACACACCTAATACAATTGTCAGTTGTATAGGTGCACTAGTTTGGCGAAGAGATGGTAAAATGCAAGTGATATGGATGGTAAAAGGTGATTTTGTAATTCTGTAATAAAAATGGCAGCAAGCAAACAAGTGACAAAAGTGACTAAAAACGGTGTATCAATGCTTGGAAACAAGGCCTAGGCTTCATACTTTCACTACTGACTACTCTCAACATCATTAACATAATTAAACACATGATAGTTCCCACAAAAACACATGCGTGGTAGACGTTACTCGGAGATCATTCTTTTGTGGATCAAATAGGATGAGAATTGCGTAGGGCTATGAGAAGCACACCTTAAATTTTGTATTCCACATCTATGAACACTTCATGCTGTCACTATCCGCATCAAAAGATAGTACTAACAAACACCACAACCTATTTCTTGAATAGTCTCTTTCTTCAATAACACAAGCATCAAGAAACCTCATGATCTATTCAATCCAACAATAATAAAGAACAAACTCGTGACGAAGATACCTCTAATCTTGATGCATAGAGTCACACACGGCACCCACACTGTCATCGAGGTACCGTGATCACAACGGTGACTCCGCAAATTATACTAGATAACACCACTTGAGCAACATCATGTCCATTACACATAGGGAAACATCATGTATTCAACTATACTAACAAAGCTCATGATCACAAAGAAGATCACATCATGGGAGAGAGAGATAACCACATAGCTACTTGTATAAGCCTCAGCCCCAGTGAGGGACTACTCCCTCCTCATCGCGGGAAGCAGCGGCGTTGATGGAGATGGCCCCAGCAGTCGATCCCCGTCCCGATAGGGTGTCGGAACAGGACCTTCTGAACCCCCGAAACTTGTCGGTGATGGCGGCAGAGCTCTGTATCGTATTTGGAAAAATTCTTCGGGGGTTAGGGTTTTTTGATCGGGGATGATTTTATAGGCATCGGAGGTGGCCGAGGGGGTGCCCGAGGGGCAGAGGCGGGCTGTGGCCACGGCCCCCCTTAGACCCGCCCCTAGCCTATGGGTCCCCCCCCCCCCCGGGGGGGTCGCCCTTCTGGCTCCGGTGCTTATTTTTTGAATAAAAAATCGTCGTAAATTTTTGTCCAATTCCGAGAATATTTCCAGAAGTAACTTTCTGCAACAAAATCAGCACAAAAACAGGGAACTGGCACTGGCCATCTTGTCAATAGGTTAGTCCAACAAAATGCATAAAAATGATGTAATATGATAGTAAAAACATGTGACAACATCACAAAACTAGCATGGATCAATCAAAAATTATAGATACGTTTGACATGTATCAGCATCCCCAAGCTTAACTCCTACTCGTCCTCGAGTAGGTAAGTGATAACAAAATTAATTTTTGATGAGACATGCAACCAATACAATTATGATCAAGATAGTAATGTACAACACATTATGTGAATAAGGTGATCCAAAACAATTGTCTATAGTTGACATTAAGCAAACAATGATTAACATACGCTAGCTAACAAATGCTAGAAACTTTTCATGAATAAGTGCGTTGGAGACATGGAACCATACATAAGGTTTATAAAGAAGAATTGCAAATTATGTCTATAATGTAAAGCATCAATCATTCTTCAAAGCATCCAAGTAGTCATTCATGAATATAGCCAAGCTCGAGTCAGGTGTCCTAATCCATCTCCTTCACAAAGCAACTGTTTCGAAGTCTACTCAACTAGTGCAAGTAAGAAGTAGCTTTGGCACCAAAATGTTATGGCAAAGAGAACAATGATGGAGGTTTGGAATGCCAAAAAGAAAGGCTCAAACAGTGGAGAGGATAACCACAATACAGAAGGAAGTCCCGTAGTTGACACTGTATGAGGAGTAGTGATTGCCATGCAACGGATGCACATAGAGCTATAAGTGTATGAAAGCTCTCCAATGGAACTAGTGGGGGTGCATCCAACTTGCTTGCTCATGAAGACCTACAGCTCACTTGAGAAAGCTCATCCTTGGAATATACAAGCCAAGTTCTATAACGTTAATTCCCCACATAGTTATACTACTAAAAACAAATGAGAACTATCTACAATGAAGTGTAGGTGCTAACTAGCACAAGTGTCGTAAAAAGGATAGTAGTGCTGCTCCCTCTCTCTTTTTTCTATTTTTTGGATTTTGGTAGCCTCCTTGGCTCTTTTAAATGCTCTCTCATTTGGCCTCTTTTTTGGGATCTTTTATTTTTCTCTCTTTTTTTATTTTTACCTCTCTGTATGAGCAACACTCTATATTACAAATGGATCATCACACTTTTTGGTACTCATAACTCATAAGACTACTACATGATGTATAAAAGAAGGTATGCATGATCGAGCGTAGTATGGAAAAAATGTAGAATATGTGGCAAGACACACAGCACACTAACTCAATGATCAAGCAAACTATATGGTAATGAAGAATGACATTAAGTCATGATGTACTGATGGATGTTGCATGGCGATGTATCTCGGAACGGCTATGGAAATGCCGTGATAGGTAGGTATGGTGGCTGTTTTGAGGGAGATAATTGGCTTATGTGTAGGAGAACAAGATGAAGTTCTCCCACGGGGTTGGATGTACTGGCGAAGTATGCACCAATCTCAATGTGAGATAGGGCATTGCGCAGCACCGAAGAGGCTAGCAAAATATGAAAGTGGAAGTGCCAAAAACCAAAACTCAACAATGCATTTCGTATATTGCAAACAACTAGCAATTTCAATGTTCCACAAATGGTTAGAAACACCCCGAGAGGGATCGTGGCGGCGACATAAGTGCCCCGTTGGCTTCCCCGACCGTTGCAGTAACTATCCACTAGGAACTTCTTTTCAACTGAGCAGAATTCATGATGCAAAAACATTGTTGACTTAGGTTGTTTTTAGTTAAGAAGGATACGGCTCCACACTCTACTAACACGTCTCCACTAATCAGCTCTAACACCGTTAACCAACACATTTTAACCATTAGTTATTTTAATGCCTCAAAATAATTGAAGAGTATCAAATTATCCACATAGTGATCTACAAGACTATGCAGGTTTTTTTCTATTTCATACCACTACCACATGCATAGCATTTTATCGCTCTAACAAATCAACCAAGCAACCAAAACAACTCTCTAACAAATATAAGTGAAGATCAAGAGAGTCTAACAACAACAATTAGCTTCTCTAAACAAGATAAAAGCTAAAAGCGAGAGCTTAGTAGCAAACAAACAGTAGCTAAGAATACTCAACAAGATATAAGCGAAGCAAAGGAGTATTCAAATGAAAAAGCGGAGCATGTCTCTCTCCCACACAAATAAAGCTAGGATCCAACATATGACCAGCAAGTGAACAAACAAAACTGAAAGCAAAAAGACGCTCCAAGCATAGCATATAATATGTAAAGTGATAAAAACTTAGTTCAACGAAGACGACCTCATGATAGTAGATGAAGAGGAGGGGATGCCATGGGCATCCCCAAGCTTTGACGCTTGATGGTTCTTGATATTCAGAGGGGGTGCCATGGGGGCATCCCCAAGCTTGAGTGCTGATCCATCTTTAATTTCTTCATTATCCTCTCCTTTGGAACTTAAAAACTCTCTTCACACAAAACTTCTAATAAACTGATTAGAGGGTTAGTACTCATAAATTAAAATGCACATGTGTTCAACTCAAGACAAATTGCAAACAGCTTTATTGGGTATTAGCTACTGTTTACTAAGCCTCAATGTGGTACTCCTCCTCTAGAGTATCACATTTGACGATACTAAAAGACACGAATACAAATAAACGCAGAATCTGTCAAAAACTGAACAGTCTGTAAAGATTGAATTTTTCGAGGCACTTCTGTGGCTAAAATCAGAAAACACAAAACTAACGAAAGATATATAAAAGTATCAGTCTTGCTGTCTAAAAATATCAGAAAAATATAAAATTCAGGGATTTTCTGAATTTTCGAAAAGTGAAGGACAGAAATCTGTTTCTGGACAGCAAAACAATACCTCGCACTTTCAATGCATTAGAGGCTAAACTTGGCGCAAAAAAACAAAAGAAAAAGATACAATGAAGTTGCTACAGAGGCAACAACTTCATGACTCAAGAAAAGCAAAAACAAAACTGAAATAAAAAGATGGGTTGCCTCCCAACAAGCGCTTTTCTTTATAGCCTTTTAGCTAGGCTTAGTGGTTTTAATGATGCTCTCATAAGAATAAGACTTGAAACATAAAAGGAACATCAAGAAGCAATTATCAAACACATTTAAGTCTAACTCTCTTCCTATGCATAGGCATCTTGTCGTGGATATGGGACACGGGTGCCCGTAAGGAGTACTAACGAGGCCCATCAGGAGGAAGCCCAGCAGGCCGACTCCAATCAGAGTAGGAAAAGGACTCAACTTTCCCACTTGTAATAGATTAGCCGAGTCCTAAGAGGACTCTACCTGTAAGCCGGCCTCCTCCACCTTTATAAGGAGGGGCAAGGCGCACCAAGGGACAGACCCAACACAACCAATAGAGGAGTCGCCTCATCGGCGACCTCCACCATGAGAGGAATAAGACCTAGCCACAAACAGCACGTAGGGATATTACCGGATGATGTTTCCCGGGTCCCGAAGCTGTATAAATCTTGTCTCCCGTGTCGTTCGTCTACTAACCCACATCGACGATGCCCGCGCGTACATAGTCCCGTATCTTCACCGTTGATCTAATCCATCGACATTGGCGCCCACCGTGGGGCTAAGTGCGCGTGGATTCATAATTCGATGGGTCCAATCTTCATCAACGACGACGGCGAGTTCATCACCGCATCGATCAAGCAACTCGGACGCATCAAGATCTTCATTAACACAGGTACGGGGGCTCGACGTCAACATCGCCCTCGTATGCAGCAGATCAAATCCACCGGATCAAAGTCTTCAACGTTCCGGCCGACTCCTGCGTCCGCGTCCGCATCCAAATTCCAGTTCACACAAGCAGCTGTCTATACCTGCAAACTCCAACGGCGGGCGGTTCGCTCGTGGTCACGAGATTCATTCAGAATAGAAAGAGGAGATAATTCGAGTCAAATACCGATTCGGCTGACTCGTGGAGTGCTACCCAGATACGTACACTTCATGCTAATCAAGGAAAAGTCACGTGGAGCAGAAAGAATCCAAGTCGGAAGTGAAGCAGAGAAAGAAAAAAAGAGGAGCGATCCAAGTTACTAGCTACGTACATGAAACTCACCTTTTGCATGTGAAGCTAGCTCAAGTCCCGAGGAGGCAAGGAGTAAAAGAAAGAAAAATTGATGGCAAGAGAAACCGAGTACTGCAAGAAAAAACAAAAAGGAAAGAGAAGGTTCGTTGCCAGCTTCACGTGACGGAAGAAAAAATCAAACCAAGAGTCTGCGACTGCGAATCAACGAGCCGAGTCAGGAGGACTCGGACGATCTTGCCTTCAGCGAGTCGACCTCAACGGATCGTCGACTCACCAGCGTCGTCATCAGCTACGGGAAATAAACAGCTAAGTCACTTTTATTTAAATTTCATATTTTTATTTTTTTTCAGTCAATTAAATTAAAATAAATCTGCTACCTTTGAGTTAATCTCGGGGGCTATTAATTCTTCTGAGTTATGGTTGCCAAAGAGGACAAGCTGCCAGTTGCGCGGTCCAAACATAGGTATCCTGGCTCAGGAGATGGACGTTCGTTTCTTTGCTAAGTCAGATGCGAAACGCAATAGACCAAGTAGTGCGTATGAACAAAGCCGGATCGACTCTGAAGCACAGAGGCCTTTGTCGACAGAGCAAATCATATTGCATGAAAAAAGTCGCCGCGAAAGCCTACTTAGACAAGTCGGACGATTAATCACTTGAACACAAATAAATCAAATCGTTGTGATATTTATTTAATTCTTTTTATACGTCACGAACGGTATAATGCATACACAATTTTATTTCAGGTACCTCAAAAGGAGTCCCGAGTTGCTGCAGGCAAACAACCCGGCACTCGGGGGCTAGACCGTTCAAAGCTCAAAAACATGAGTTATACACCAAGGAGCCCCGAGTCGTCGCAGGCAAACGACCCGGCACTCGGGGGCTACATGTATACCAGTATAAACAAGCCGGCAGGAGAAGTCGGCAGCATCTACACACAACTCGTCAAAAGGACCCGGAGAAAAATTCCGACTCACTTCAAAACAAGTCGGCAAGCGAAGCCGGCATCGACGACTCGACCGGAGAAGTCGGCATTGACGAGTCGGCAGGAGAAGCCGGCATCGACAAGTCGGCAAACGAAGCCGGCATCAACGATTCGGCAAAGCCTACATCGACAACTCGGCAAATGCTGAAGCCGGGTGCCGCGACATCATCGACATCTACAACTCGGCAAAGCGCTACATCTACAAGCCGGCAAAGAACCCGGCACGGACTCTGTGTCCCATTTCTTCAACAAATCAAGACCTTCCGCATGACTCTACAAGTCACCCGAAAGCTCGGGGGCTACTGTCGTGGATATGGGACACGGGTGCCCGTAAGGAGTACTAACGAGGCCCATCAGGAGGAAGCCCAGCAGGCCGACTCCAATCAGAGTAGGAAAAGGACTCAACTTTCCCACTTGTAATAGATTAGCCGAGTCCTAAGAGGACTCTACCTGTAAGCCGGCCTCCTCCACCTTTATAAGGAGGGGCAAGGCGCACCAAGAGACAGACCCGACAGACCCAACACAACCAATAGAGGAGTCGCCTCATCGGCGACCTCCACCATGAGAGGAATAAGACCTAGCCACAAACAGCACGTAGGGATATTACCGGATGATGTTTCCCGGGTCCCGAAGCTGTATAAATCTTGTCTCCCGTGTCGTTCGTCTACTAACCCACATCGACGATGCCCGCGCGTACATAGTCCCGTATCTTCACCGTTGATCTAATCCATCGACACATCTTGTAAGAAAATAAATCATTGGAGCATAAAGCATTAAGCATAGGAAGGCAAAGCAAGTGCAACATTAAAACCTTCAACATAAATATGGGAAACTTCATAAGATGAAAATTTATATAACCATGTTTACCTCTGTCATAATAACTTTCAGTAGCATCATAAGAAAACTCAATAATATAGCTATCACATAAAGCATTTTTCTCATGATTCACATGCATAAAACTATTATTGCTCTCCACATAAGCAAAATCATTATTATTAGTAACATTGAGAGTAGGACTATCATAGCCATCATTGTAATCATCATAAATAGGAGGCATATCATGATCATAATAAACTTTTTCCACAATAGTAGGTGGACTGAAAATATCACATTCATCATAATAATTATCATATATAGGAGGCATAGTATAATCAAAGCAAATTTCCTTCTCAAAGCTTGGGGGACTAAAAAGATCATATTCATCAAAACTAGCTTCCCAAAGCTTAGAATTTTCCATAGCATTAGAAATAATGGTGTCCAAAGAATTCATGCTAATAACATTGCTACTATAATGATTATTATGCAAATAAAGTTCCATAGGTTTTTTAATTTTCTCTACAAAAGCATCATGACCAATTTCAAGATAGAGTTGATAAAGCTCTCTCATTTTTTTGTTGTTTCCCATTAAGCCTATCTGAGTGAAATAAAAACAAGAAACAAAAAGATATAACTGCAGAATCTAAAGAAAATACCTTCAAGCACTCACCTCCCCAACAAGAATGCTATAAATTAGCTTCGTCGTCGGAGTGTGAGTACCGCTTACCTTTCCTCCCTGGCAACGACGCCAGAAAAGAGCTTGATGTCTACTACACGCTTCTATTCTTGTAGACTTGTTGGGCCTCCAAGCGCAGAGGTTTGTAGGACAGCGGCAATTTTCCCTTAAGTGAGTAACCCAAGGTTTATCGAACTCAGGGAGGTAGAGGTCAAAGATATCCCTCTCAAGCAACCCTGCAATTAAGATACAAGAAGTCTCTTGTGTCCCCAACACACCTAATACAATTGTCAGTTGTAAAGGTGCACTAGTTCGGCGAAGAGATGGTAAAATGCAAGTGATATGGATGGTAAAAGTTGATTTTGTAATTCTGTAACAAAAATGGCAGCAAGCAAACAAGTGACAAAAGTGACTAAAAACGGTGTATCAATGCTTGGAAACAAGGCCTGGGCTTCATACTTTCACTAGTGACTACTCTCAACATCATTAACATAATTAAACACATGATAGTTCCACAAAAACACATGCATGGTAGACGTTACTCGGAGATCATTCTTTTGTGGATCAAATAAGATGAGAATTGCGTAGGGCTATGAGAAGCACACCTTAAATTTCGTATTCCACATCTATGGACACTTCATGATGTCACTATCCGCATCCAAAGATAGTACTAATAAACACCACAACCTATTTCTTTAATAGTCTCCTTCTTCAATAACACAAGCATAAAGAAACTTCATGATCTATTCAATCCAACAATAATAAAGAACAAACTCATGATGAAGATTCCTCTAATCTTGATGCATAGAGTCACACACGGCATCCACACTATCATCGAGGTACCGTGATCACAACGGTGACTCCGCAAATTATACTAGATAACACCACTTGAGCAACATCATGTCCATTACACATAGGGAAACATCATGTATTCAACTATACTAACAAAGCTCATGATCACAACGAAGATCACATCATGGGAGAGAGAGATAACCACATAGCTACTTGTATAAGCCTCAGCCCCAGCGAGGGACTACTCCCTCCTCATCGCGGGAAGTAGCGGTGTTGATGGAGATGGCCCCGGCAGTCGATCCCCGTCCCGACAGGGTGCCGGAACAGGACCTTCTGAACCCCCGAAACTTGTCGGCGATGGCGGTGGAGCTCTTTATCGTATTTGGGAAAATCCTTCGGGGGTTAGGGTTCTTCGTCGGGGATGATTTTATCAGCATCGGAGGCGGCCGAGGGGGTGCCCGAGGGGCAGAGGCAGGCTGTGTCCGCGGCCCCCCTTAGACCTGCGGGTGGGACCCGCCCCTGGCCTGTGGGTCCCCCCGGGGTCGCCCTTCTGGCTCCGGTCCTTATTTCTTCAATAAAAAATCATCGTAAATTTTGTCCAATTCCGAGAATATTTCCAGAAGTAACTTTCTGCAACAAAATCAGCACAAAAACAGGGAACTGGCACTGGGCATCTTGTCAATAGGTTAGTTCAACTAAATGCATAATAATGATGTAATATGATAGTAAAAACATGTGAAAACATCACAAAACTAGCATGGATCAATCAAAAATTATAGATACGTTTGACACGTATCATGCTCTCCACGAAGATTCGTGGGATTGAAGGTTGAGAAGCTTATTACTCTTGGGTGCATTGTGTTCCCAAGAGCTTGTGTCTCTTGGGTGCATTGTGTACCCTAGATGGTTGGTGGTGCCACGAAGACTTTGAGTTGTGAAGCTTCGGGCAAGTTTTGGGAGCCCCCAATTGAGTTGTGGGTGTGTGCCCCAAGATCATTGTAAAGGCTCCGAATTCCGCCTCGAAGGATTCCGATAGTGGAAGGTGAACCAAACCCTTGGGTGCGGTTCATCGGAGAATAGGGTGAGGCCTTTGTGGCATCTTGAGTAGGCCTCTTGTGGCGAGCTCACACCCCTCCAACGAGACGTACTCCCTTAACAAGGAGGAACTCGGGAATACATCCTCGTCTCCGCGTGCCTCGGTTATTTCTATACCCGAGCTATTTACTTATGCAATTTACATTGTGATAGCCTTCATGCTTGAAGTTTTATATCTTGCTATCCCCTTGTTGCTTGCCTTGCTTAGCGTAAGTTGTTGGTGCACATAGGTGAGCCTAGTTTATTTAGGTTGTTGGTTTGTTAATTTAAACACCTAGTTTTATTCCGCAATTATCAAGCCTTAAACCGGAAAAGTTTTAATCGCCTATTCACCCCCCCCCCTCTAGGCGATATCAATTGTTCTTTCACCTCCCCGTCTTCGTCTTCCTCGGCTCCTTCGTCTTCATCTATGGATTGGAACCGCACGCGCCGTGCGGTTTATATATATTGGGCCTTTTGTCCCGGGTCATGCCATGACCCGGAACTGAAGGACCTTTAGTCCTGGCTCGTGGCACGACCCGGGAGAAAAGGTGGGTCCTTCAGTCCCGGCTGGTATTACGAACCGGGACTAAAGGTCAATTTTCGGTTGACGAGGTTAGGGCTCGGCAAATCCCTGGGTCGAGTACCCCGGGTTGATTGAAGGGGAGGAAGATGAACGTTGGTGATCACGACGGCTAACAGGGGGCGATTTACCCAGGTTCAGGCTCCCGGAGGATAACACCCTACTCCTGCTTGTATGGAATTATGATCAAGGTGGCTACAATGGCGAGATGGCAATCTCGCTAGGGTTTAACTGGCGGCTATGAGTTGGTGTTCGCTAGTTGCTTAGTTGCCCTAGACGAGGGACCCTCCCAGCCTTTATATGATAGGCTGGGTCTCGGGTGAACGGTGCTGATGGCACGTACAGGATGATCAAGCTGATGACCTAACGGCGACTACCTTGGGCCGCACATCATCCTTCTTGGGCCTTCCTTGGGCCTTCCTTGGCGTGACCCAGGTACCACCACCGTGGGGTACTCGAAAGGTAACCCCACAACAGTAGCCCCCGAGTGCTTAGTCGAATCGTAGAGTCGGGTAAAGGACTCCTTCCTTCCGGGCACGCCACCAGGTTCCTGAAAGGAACAAATAAAATGGTCGACTCCGGCCGTTCAGGGCTTATGGAGGATTTCTTAGTCGAAACATCGACTGCAGGGTGAAAACTGCGAGTGTTGTTCTGGTCGGTGATTTTTCGACTGCGATTGTTCTGAGTCATTCGGGAGCGCGAACAGCGCTCCCGATGGGAGTAGCCCCCGAGATTAAGCTGAATTGCTTGCAATTGAGGTTAAACTCAATTTTTCCTTCAGTCGAAAAGCCCGCTCCCGATGGGAGTGAAGAAGGGACTCGAATTGACGGAGTCGCAACTTGCTTTGCATGACTTACTTTGTACTCGGCCGGTTTGGCTTACTGCTTAAGTTTGCTCAGCTCGTGGAGCTTACTGTATTTCTTGTGCAGTCGAATGGACTTGTCGAGTCGACTCAGCTCTTAGAGCTTACTGTATTTTTGTTGCACTCGAATGAACTGTCCGGGTGCTCCATCAGCCCATTGGCTTACCACGCCTCCGCAGATGACGTCAGTGCTGACGTTTTCGGCGTGCTCTGCGTCCGATGGGACGTGACATGGTGGTCCCAGTGCCAGCATTGACTGATCTGACCGTTGGGCGCGAACTTTTCGCGGCGTGATGAAGACGCCTCGATTCCCGCGCGTAGTGGGCGGCGTGGGCGGCGACGGTTGGCCTCTCTGCGCGACGCGTGGACGGCCGGATGAGGTTGTGGAGAGCGGCTTCGCGGTGAACGGCCAGGATGAACTGTCCCCGCGGTATATATTTTTCACCGCGGTGGGGAACAGTTCACGCCATCCTCATTTCGCCGCCATCTCCTCTGCTTTCTCCTCCATTGCTGCCCTTGCGCCCAGTTCTCCAGAGCTTTCTCCACTCTCCCGAGCGAAGATGGGCTTGAAAAGAGCGAAGACCACCGAGGGCACCGCCGCCGCCGCCGATGCGGGCATGAAGAAGGTGGACGGCGACTGGGTAAAGTCGTCGGTGAAGAAGACCGATCTCGAGAGCCTCCGCGCGCAGGGGCTGCTGCCGCCGGCGAACCAGGCGGCCGTGCGTGCTCCAGGAAAAGAGGTACTCCCCTCCCCTCGCGATGGGGAACGCGTCTGCTTCGTGGAGTTCCTTCCACGGGGTTTCGGGTTCCCCATCCATGATTTTGTTCGTGGTCTCATGTATGCTTATGGGATTCAGATCCACGATCTGACTCCCAATAGTGTCTTGAGCATCGCGAGCTTTATCGTGCTCTGCGAGTGCTTTTTGGGAATCTCTCCCAACTGGCTTCTCTGGAAGTCGCTGTTCCTCGTCAAGAGGAACGTTGGGAAGTCGAAGCAGGTCTACCCAGTCGGCGGCTTCGGCATCCAAGTGCGTGGCGACACCACGTACTTCCAAATAAAGAAGTCCGACTCCGTCCAGAACTGGCGGAAGAAATGGTTCTATGTCAAGTGCGACCAAGAAGGCCTTCCTGACTTCGCAGCTGATCGCGCGTTGCAGAAGACGAATGCGTGGACGCACCCGCTGTCGAAGGAAGACAGGGAGGCGACCAAACCGCTGCTGGCGCTCCTCCGCGATCTTCTGAAGACCCTTGGGCGCGAGACAGGTGGGGTGCATCTGATTGCCACCTTCTTCAGGCTTCGGGTGCAACCGCTCCGTTCTCGCGTCCACCCGATGTGGGCGCACGAAACCGGCGATGAACTTGACGACGAACAAGTCGAGTCGAAGGTGAGGAGCATCACCAGCCTCCGAGCCGCCGATACGTGCAACGTGAAGTGCCCGGTGAAGCCGTATGGGCCGAACAACCCTGTGCCTGAGGTAAGCTTCCTTTTTGTTGTGCTTCTGTCTTGTATGTTCTGTCGAAATTTTCTTTTGTCTGACCCGAATTTTTGACAGGGTCGCTCCAGCTTTGTCAGCCTTCCTCCGCTGATGGAGAACGGTCCTCACGAAGAGGCAGAGATCTTGAAGGAGGACGAGGATGATGACGATGAACTTCCTTCCGCTAACTCTCCGAGCGAAGAGGTGGAGGAGGATGATGAAGACGAAGAGCCGCTGCAGAAGCGGCCAAGGCGAAAGAGTGGCGAGTCTGCTTCGACTTCGTCGCCCGCAAAGCAAGTGGAGGTGGAGGACGTGGACGAGGCGAGCGAGTCGTCCTCGGGTGCCAGGCACACGAGCGACCCGACAGAGCCTTTGGTCGTGCCTCCCCTTAGCTCTGCGCCGCCGATTGGGTTCGCGAGGATGCCCTCCGTCTCCCTGGGCAGCGATGATGATCAGGACGTCACCAGGTTAGTCTTGAAACCATCACCTTGTTCTGTCGAGTGCCCTTTTTGCCTTTGCGAGTATCTGAATTGAATTATCTTGTTGCAGCAACCGTACTGGCGCTGTTGGTTCTTCGCCTCCAGAGATGGAGCACACTTCTGCTCCCGTGTTCGAGCAGACCGCGAAGGCGACCGAAGAGGAGCCACAGGCGGGTGATGCGTCGACCTTGAAGGCTTCGACTTCCTCCGTGCCAGAGAAGACTGTTGATGCGACCTCGGTGGACGCTGGATTGCTTGAGCATGTAAGTGTGCTTTACCTCAATCTGCAAGATCTGTATCGGGTGCGCGAACAGCGCTCCCGATGGGAGTAGCCCCCGAAGATGTGCGTGACTAGAATAGTCGGGCACAGATTGATGTCTTGTTCTTTCCACAGCCGTTTTGTCGCCAGCTGATGGAGGGAGCCGCAGCCTTCGTGCGAATGGAGAAGGAAAAGGATCGACTCCACGCTGCTTTGGAGCAAGCTAACAGTAAGTACTAACCCTTGTGTTCGAGAGGTGCTGCGACTATCTTCATTGTTGACTTTGCTCCGGTGATCCACAGGCGAGAAGGAGAGCATGGCGAAGCGGGTCGCGGAGCTGGAGAAATCCCTGGGTGCAGCTCAAAAGCGTGAGCGAACCCGGGGTGATCTAGAGAAGACCCAGGTTGAACGCTTGCTCGCACTCGCCAATGTAATCGGAGGTAAGTATCTCGGCTCATTGCCTACTTTGTCTTGTGTCGACTTCTGATGTCTTACAAGTGTGGTCCTCTTCGTTGTTCAGAGCCGTGCGGAGGCGCTCCTCCAGAAGAGACTTCCAGTGAGAATGTCGACCTGGAGAAAGCTGTTGGCTTCGTTGACCGCGCCCATGCGTATGCTTCGGCTGCACTGCAGCAATCTTCGGCGGCGCTGCAGAAGTCGAAAGATGCCTTGGCGAGTGTGCACCGGAGCATCTTCCCCAACCAGCCGTCGCCGGTCGATGTTGACGCGCTTGCGGCTCCGTTTGAAGGCGAAGCGACCACCCTGGCGGACTACACGCGTGCTCAGACGGTACGCGGCTCAGAGCTCACTTTCCAGCTCCTACTTGGTCACCAAGTCGCAGGTGACTTTGAGAAGGTTGTCAGCGACTTCCCTCGGAGACCTGATGGCAAGACCGCCTCCCTTAGCAACGTGAAGGCGCGGGCGAGTCAGCTGGCTGCGAGGCTGATTGACACCTTCCAAAAGAGAATCGCCAAAGCTGCAGAGTTGGCTGCTAGGAAGAAACGTTCTCAGTCAGAGTCTGCAATGTAGTTTCCTTTGTTTTAGGGTTCTTCTTCTTTTGAACTTGGTCTGTAATGAAACTCATGATCTGCGAAGTCTTTTGGCCGCGAACATGCTAGTGTCGAAATATAATTTTGTCTTCGAGTCTTCTGTCATATGAATTTGCTTGACAATGTCGAAAATTGGCAGCCTGAGATGGGTGAGACTCCCGAGGTTGCTGGGGCCGCTGGTGCGGGTGAGGACGAGGATACTTCTTCGGCTGCACCCACTCGCCCTCGTCGTCAAGCTCCTCCAGCCCACGCGCGAAGTGTGAATGATCAGCGAGTGATCACTTACATGAGGAACAAGATTATTGAGCTCGAGTCGAAGCTGAAGGGTGCCGAGTTGGAGTTGGAGCGCTTGAAGTCGCGGCCCGCTGCGCCGTTCTCCCAGCGTGAGGAATTCCTTCTTGGCCAGATAGACTTGATCAGTCGACAGCTGCAAGGTTGGCCTTCAAGCGATTTGTTTCGGCTTCTTTATGCTTTCATTCTTCTAAGTGTTGGATCTTTTCTGCAGATGTTAATCCCGACTGGCAAGCCGAGAATAGTCGAATGGACGAGCGGGTGGAAAGGGAGGCCACCGGTGATTCACTTGAAGCTCGTACCTTCTGGTCGAACAAAAACGCAGGCCGTATACTCGCGAAGATGCTGGATCGCACCTGGCGAGCTGCTGTGCTCTTGGAAGGTTGCAGGAAGGCACTCTGGCAGATCAACAGGGTGTATTTTCCGCATAACGAGCAGCCTTCTGGGCTGGCTGCGCTGCTGGAGAGGTTCCGCAGTAGCAGGGCGTTGAAGGAGGTCGTCTTCGCTCAGCTTGTTGCCGGGGCCAACGCGGCGTTTGCTTATGTTCGACTGCACCGGCCTCATGTTCCCTTGGACAGGATACTTGATGGCTTGCCTAGAGATTCTGATTATGCTGAATCCCTTGCGGCTGCACGTCAGGCGATTCAACAGGTCCTGAATCATACAGAGCAACTTGTAGGGCCACTGGATGCGCCAAAGGAAGAGCCTGTCGACTAAGAATAGCAGTCTGTTGTTGTATAGTGTTAGCTTGTAACGAGAAAATTTTCCCAGTGGAAAAAATGAATGTTTGCATGTCGAGGTGGGGGTAGCCCCCGAGCGAATGAATTGTATCTTGTGGACTTCTGTACACCTGTATGGCGCAGCCCCCGAGCGGATCGAGTGCGGCCGAGGTGTGTCGAGTTGCCTGTGCGACGCAGCCCCCGAGTGCTTCGAGTGCGGCTAAGGCGTTTCCGAGTGAAACCTGTGTGGTGCGGCCCCCGAGTTCGTCGGGTGGCGACCAAGGTTTTGTCTTAGACCTGTACGGCGCAGCCCCCGAGTGCATCGGGTGGCGGCCAAGGGTTTTTCGAGTCGGACCTGTATGGCGCAGCCCCCGAGTGATTCGGGTTTTGGCCTAGGTTTGTCTTGGACCTGTACAGCGCAGCCCCCGAGTGGTTCGGGTGGCGGCCGAGGATTTTCGAGTGGAACCTGTGTGGCGCAGCCCCCGAGTGCGTCGAGTGGCGGCCTAGGTTTTGACTTAGACCTGTACAGCGCAGCCCCCGAGTGGTTCGGGTGGCGGCCGAGGATTTTCGAGTGGAACCTGTGTGGCGCAGCCCCCGAGTGCGTCGAGTGGCGGCCTAGGTTTTGACTTAGACCTGTACAGCGCAGCCCCCGAGTGGTTCGGGTGGCGGCCGAGGATTTTCGAGTGGAACCTGTGTGGCGCAGCCCCCGAGTGCGTCGAGTGGCGGCCTAGGTTTTGACTTAGACCTGTACAGCGCAGCCCCCGAGTGGTTCGGGTGGCGGCCGAGGATTTTCGAGTGGAACCTGTGTGGCGCAGCCCCCGAGTGCGTCGAGTGGCGGCCTAGGTTTTGACTTAGACCTGTACAGCGCAGCCCCCGAGTGGTTCGGGTGGCGGCCGAGGATTTTCGAGTGGAACCTGTGTGGCGCAGCCCCCGAGTGCGTCGAGTGGCGGCCTAGGTTTTGACTTAGACCTGTACAGCGCAGCCCCCGAGTGGTTCGGGTGGCGGCCGAGGATTTTCGAGTGGAACCTGTGTGGCGCAGCCCCCGAGTGCGTCGAGTGGCGGCCTAGGTTTTGACTTAGACCTGTACAGCGCAGCCCCCGAGTGGTTCGGGTGGCGGCCGAGGATTTTTGAGTTGCTTGCTGATAAAAGTAAAGGGGAGAGCTTGTTCCTCAAATCACTTTATTGATTTTTGCGAGCAGGCCGCCTCATTAAAACCCTTCCAGTCCCCTCAGGTACCCTGGCGAGGGAAAGAGTGCGTCTGAAACCTGCCGCTTCTTGACATTGTACATTATTACAGATTGGGGTCGATCAGGCGTAGAAACGGCGCAGTTGCGCAACGTTCCACGGGTTGCTGCAGACTGTCCCCGTCTTCGAGTCCTTCAGGCGGTAAGCTCCGCCGCCGATTGCTTCTGTCACGATGTATGGACCCTCCCATGGGGAGGCAAGTTTGTGCACCTTCTTCTGCTTGAGACGGAGGACAAGATCACCAGGGACGAACGCTCTGGGCCGGAGTCGCCGTCCGTGATAGTTGCGCAGGTCTTGCTGATACACGGCTGTGCGGGTAAGGGCGATGTCGCGTGCTTCGTCCAAGGTGTCCATGTCATCTTCGAGTGCTTCCTCTGCATCAGACTCATCGTAGGCCACCACTCGGGGGGCGTCGAACTTGATGTCGCACGGCAGGACTGCTTCAGCGCCGTACACCATGAAGAATGGCGTGTACTGTGTAGATCTGTTTGGCGTGGTGCGCAGACTCCACAGCACAGATGGCAGTTCTTCGACCCAGGCACCTGCGGCGCGCCTCAGTGGCACTCGCAGGCGCCTCTTTACGCCTTTGCAGACTAGGCCATTGGCTTTCTCGACTTGTCCGTTGGACTGCGGGTGCGAGACAGATGCATAGTTGAGCTTGATGCCTTGGTCAGAGCAGAAGTCCTTGAATTCTTCGGCTGTAAAGTTCGTGCCGTTGTCAGTGATGATGCTGTGTGGCACACCGAACCTGAAGATGATCGACCTGATGAAGTTAACTGCTGAGGAGGCAGTCGAACTTGTGATCGGTGCTGCTTCGATCCACTTCGTGAACTTATCGACTGCCACCAGGAGATGAGTGTGTCCGCCCGGAGAAGACTTCTTGAGTGGACCCACCATGTCGAGCCCCCACTGAGCGAAGGGCCATGCGAGTGGTATGGTCTTCAGCGCTGATGCTGGTGCGTGCGGCTTGTTGGCGAACTCCTGGCAGCCGATGCACTTCCTCACGAGTTCTTCTGCGTCTTGCATTGCGGTGGGCCAGTAGAACCCTGCTCGTAGGGCTTTGGCCACCAAGGCTCGACTGCTGGCGTGGTGTCCGCAGATGCCGGCGTGGATCTCGAGTAATATGGCTTGACCGTCGACTGGGTCGATGCACCTTTGGAGGACTCCTGAGATGCTTCGCTTGTAGAGTTCCCCGTTGATGACGGTGAAGCCCTTGGAGCGGCGGACGACGCGCTTGGCTTCGACTGGGTTCGCTGGCACCTTCTGATGCAGTATGTAGGCCAGGTATGGGCTTGTCCATGTGGGTTCGACCAGCATTACCTCCATGGGTTCCGTCTCCGTGCTTGGCGGGTTGGCGGTGCTCGTTGTCGGTGTAGAGGGTCCCGGCGCAGGCCGGAGCTTGATGGAGCGTTGCTTGATGCACTCGAGGAAGACTCCGGGTGGCACCGGTGCTTTGTCTGAGCCAAGGTTGGCGAGGGTGTCAGCTTCCTCGTTGCTCTCGCGGCCGATGTGCCGCAACTCGCAGCCGTCGAAGGTGCCTTCCAACTGGTTGTATAGGTCCCTGTAGGCTATCATGTTGTCGGCGATGGCGTCACATTGCTTCATGGTTTGTTGCACGACAAGGTAGGAGTCCCCGTAGATCATGAGGTGAGTTGCGCCGCAGTTTTTGGCCATCCGCATGCCGTGGATTAGGGCCTCGTACTCTGCCTCATTGTTAGAGGGTGTTGGGAAGTCCATCTGCAGTACATACTTCAGTTTGTCGCCTTTGGGTGAGATGAGGACGACTCCGGCCCCTGCTGATCTGAACTTCTTGGACCCGTCGAAGTACATTGTCCATGCGTTGGACAAGTCGGGTACGTCTGGCAGCTGGGCCTCTATCCACTCTGTGGTGAACTCTGGAAGGACTTGAGCCTTGATTGCCTTCGGGTGCGCATACTTCAGCCCCCAGGGTCCCAACTCGACAACCCACTTGGCGACTCGTCCTGTCGCGGCTTGGTTGGTGAGGATGTCGGAGAGCCCAGAGGAGCTTACCACCGTGATGGTGTGCTCGGAGAAGTAGTGGACGACCTTCCTTGATGTCATGAAGACTCCGTACGCTAGCTTCTGGTAATGCGGGTATCGCTGCTTGGAGAGGGTTAGCACCTCGCTAAGAAAATAGACTGGTCGCTGAACAGGGTGGCTGTGCCCTTCTTCTCCTCGTTCGACGACGAGTACTGTGCTGACCACTCTGTTTGTGGCTGACACGTAAAGGTACAGCGGCTCGTTCTCCATTGGCGCCACCAGTACTGGAGGAGTCGTGAGGGTTTTCTTGAGCTTGTCGAACGCGTCTTGCGCTTCTTCTGTCCACTCGAATTTGTCTGCCTTTTTCATCAGTTGGTAGAAAGGCAGGGCCTTTTCTCCCAACTTACTAATGAACCGGCTGAGAGCTGCGACTCGGCCGGCCAGGCGTTGCACTTCATGAAGCTTGGTCGGTGCTGGCATTGCGAGTATGTTTTGCACCTTCTCAGGGTTGGCTTCGATTCCTCTTGCAGAGACGAGGTACCCGAGCAGTTCTCCGGCTGGCACGCCGAAAACACACTTGTCCGGATTCAGCTTGATCTGATACTCGTTGAGTGCGGCGAAGACTTTGCGGAGGTCAGCAATTAAACTGTCCTCCGTTCGAGTGGTGATGACTATGTCGTCGACGTAGACTTGTACGATCTTTCCTATTAGCTCCTTCAGGCAAGCTTGCATCGTGCGCTGGTATGTGGCTCCAGCGTTCTTCAACCCGAAGGGCATCATCTGGTAGCAGAACACACCGTGGGGTGTGATGAATGCAGTCTTCTCTTCATCTTCGACTTTCATCCTGATCTGCTGGTACCCGGAGTACGCGTCCAGGAAGGATAGGCGCGCGCAGCCTGCAGTCGAGTCGATGATCTGATCTATCCGCGGGAGCGGAAAATGGTCCTTGGGGCAGCACTTGTTAATGGCGGTGAAGTCGACGCACATGCGGAGTTTCTTCGTCTTCTTCTTCTCCACCAGGACCGGGTTCGCTACCCAGTCCGAGTCCTTGATTTCCCGGATGAATCCGGCGTGGAGCAGTCGATCGATTTCCTTGCTGATGGCGTCTCGCTTGGGACCCGAAAAGCGTCGCATGGTCTGCTTGACGGGTCTGGCGTCCTTGTGGACGCGTAAGGAGTGCTCGGCGAGTTCCCTGGGTATGCCTGGCATATCAGAAGGTTGCCAGGCAAAGATCTCCCAGTTCTCACGTAGAAACTCGACGAGCGCGCCTTCCTATGCGACAGGCAGGCTTGCCGACACCTTGACTGTCTTGCTGGCGTCCGTCGGGTGGACTTGATGAGTTCTCGTGTCGTCAGTCGTGTTGAAGGCAGATTCCTTGGCTGGTTTCTTGCGTGGCGGGAAAATAGTCTTGTCGTTGTCGACTGCCATCATCGCAAGGTGCTCCTCCATTCCGAAGAACCCAGAGATCTGGCTAAACTCGCGGTCGCAGCTATTGGAGCGGTCGAAGTCGCCGTGCACCGTGATGACGCCCTTGGGTCCAGGCATCTTGAGCATCAGATAGGCGTAGTGAGGTATCGCCATGAATCTGGCAAAGGTTGGGCGCCCGAGTATCGCATGGTACTGCGACTTCCAGTCGACTACCTCGAAGTCGATCGCCTCCCTCTGGAAGTTGTCGGGTGTGCCGAAGATGACGTCGAGTGTGATTGCTCCCATGGGCGTGACTGCTTGCCCTGGTACTATGCCATGGAAGGTGGTCCCTGATGGCGCCAAGTTTGTTGTTGGCCTGTTCATTCTTCTGAGGGTGTCGGCGAAGATAATGTTGATGCCGCTGCCTCCGTCCATGAACACCTTTTTCAAGGTGAAATCCCCGACCAGAGCTTCGACTACCAGAGCAGCGTGCCCGGGTCGTGGTACCGCAGGTGGATGATCTGCTCTGGAGAACGTGATCGGTGTCTCTGACCCTCTCAGGTATTCGGGTACTGCAGGTGGACAGGTGACAGCCTGGTAGACTTGGCGGGTGATGATCTTCTGTGTCCTGTTTGAAGGGCGCCCCTTCTGTATCATGTTGAGCTGTCCGCGTGCCGCTGGATATGCGTCAGGGGCTTCTTGCTGCGGCTGCTGCTGCGGATAAAAAGCTGCCGCTGCCTGTGCTGGGTTAGCGACTGCGGGTGCGGGTGCTGCTTGGAGAGCTAACTGCGCGACTGGCTGTGCTGCGGGTGCTGCCTGGGGAGCCAACTGCGTGGCTGGCTGAGCGACTATCTTCTGCATTGCCTGGTATATCCTGCGTGCCTTCTTGCAGTCCTTCAACAGGTGACGGGATCCCCATTTGCCCGTTTCCGGGTTCCTGAACATGTGGTGCTTGCAGGGTTGCTCCAGCTCTTCCTCTGGAGTCAGCGTGCGCCTCTGCCACTCTCGCTTGCGGCTCCCATCTCCACGGTAGGTGCTGCCACCGCTTCGGTTGAATTGCCCTTGGCTGTATTGGCGACTCTGGTCGTCGCCGCTTCGACTGTACTGGCGATTGCTGTCGTATGCTTCATTCTCGCGGGGGGTTTCGAATCCCGCCGCTACTAACTCTATTGAGTCATTGCCGTGGTAACGCGGCTTCTTCTTCTGGCGTCCTTCCCGCCAGTTGCTTGGTCCGGCCTCGTCTCGTGGAGTATCACGGACCGAGTCCTCTCCGTCTGCCCACTGGTTGGCTATCTTCATGAGGTCGATCATACTTCTCGGCCGGAGCCTACCAAATTCCTCGCGGAGGTCGCGGCGGTAGACGCCGCGCATGAAAGCATCCATCACTCGGTCTTCCGAGGTGGGTTCCATGGTATTGCGGAGCAGGGTCCATCGCTGGATGTATGACCGGAGCGGCTCGTCTCGTCCTTGCTTGCATGCTTGGAGTTCGACGAAAGTTGTCGGCCTTGAATACGTCCCCAGGAAGCTCTTAACGAAGGCATCCGCAAACTCGTCCCACGTGCTGAAGGCGTCCTTGGGTTGGCTGTTGAGCCACCCGCGTGCGGATCCTGTGAGCATCAGCTGGATGTACTGCATGGCTGTAGTCGAAGTACCGCCCTGGCAACTGCAGGCTATGAGGTAGTCTTCCAGCCAGTCTCTCGGGTCCTGCTTTCCGTCGTACTTGACCGCTTCTGCCGTGAGCTTGAAGCCCTTGGGCATTTTTGTGTCGCGGATGTTGAAACTGAAGCATGCGGCGCCGCGTGGCTCGAAGTCTCCATCGTCGCGGTCGTCAGCATTGGGTGTGCCGACCGTCCGCTGGGTGCGGTTGCGGTCTACCGTCCTCTGCGTGATGACGTTGCGGAGGTCTTCGCCTGGCTGCGGCTGTCGCGGTTGTCTTGGAGCTGGGACTGCGAGTGCTGCGGGTTCGCGGTCTCGGCGACCCCGATTTTCTTGCGCCCTTTCTGCTGGCGCCTTGTTCGCCAGAGCTTCTTCGACTGCCTTGATGGACATGATCTGTTGCTTGTGGAGGAGAGCGCGGGCGTCACCCTCAGGCGGCTGCGTCAGTCGCAGGTATGTTTCGACTGCCATGAGGGCAGCTCCGGGTGTCTTGGGGACGGGTATCCCGTCCGAATCTTCAGTCATGTATGACGACTCGAGGTTGCGGGTAATTCCGGCGCGTTCGGCCTCTGTCATCCGGGGCACGCGGGGCCTGTGGCGCCTTGCTCCTTGTGAGACCTCTGTCGAGGCAGCAGTGAATGAATACGCGGCCCTCCTGGCACTCGCCGCGTCGGCTTCCTCCTTGCGTCGGAGCAGCTCGGCCTTCTCTGCGCGGAGTCGTTCGCCTTCTTTCCGCAGCAGATACTGGACCGCCAAAAGGTCCTCTCGGGGTGCGTCTGGTGGGGGGTATGTGCCCTCCTCGACGTGCTTCAGGGCTCTGATTGCCATGTCGCGGGTGATGGTGAGCCGTGTCTGATCCGGCATGACCACCTCCAGTGGATATGCGGGTTCGTCGCCGTTGGCCCGCGCCGGGCCGGTCATGTAGACTTGTGCGGGGTAAACCCGGGGAGTGGGGCTGATGCTTCCACTGCTGCTTCCTTCGTCCGAGCCGTGCTCGGAGTCGAAAATGGCTCCAACGTGGTGGGTACCACAGTTGCCGTTGAGGTTGCTTCCGCAGAATTTCGCGGCCTTCACCGCAGATGCGAGGAGTTGAGTCGCCGTCGTCAACGCGGGTGCGATTGGCTTGCGAATGATTTCGCGACGCGAAGGCGTGGCCGACGTAGTCGGGTCGATGTAGATCTTGGCCTTGCCCGCGACGCGACCAAGGTAGTCGGAGTAGACTTGATCCGCGCAGGGGTCACCGCCGATGCGATCTCCTTGGCAGTCGGAGGTGCGGGTGTCGTGGTCGCGTTGGGCGCGATTTTTGCCATGGGGGCCATTGGTGCAGTCGAGGCGGGCGCGATCTTCGCGGCAGTCGAAGACGCGATCGTCGCAGTCGTGGTAGATGCGATCACGGCGGGTGATGTCGTGGTCGTTGTAGTCGTAGCAGATGCGATCTTCGCGGCAGTCGAAGACGCGATCGCTGCATTCGCAGCAGATGCGATCTCCACGGCAGGTGAAGGCGTGGTCGACGTAGTCGATGCAGACGCGGGTGTCGTCTCCGCGCGTAGCGCGGCCACCGTAGATCGGAGCGTTCCGTAGCTGTTTATGAGGATAGCGCATGGTACCAAAAGTGATCCACGTACCTTCACTCAGTTCAGCGTACGCCGAGCGATGAGCCGGCGGGTGGCTGACGTACTCGAGGGAGCTGGACCGGATTGGCTCCTTGGTGCGGGCGTCGGTCTTCAAGGTCGATGGAGCCGGAGCGACCATGGTTCCAACGCTCGTTCTTTCCCACAGACGGCGCCAATTGACGAGGTTAGGGCTCGGCAAATCCCTGGGTCGAGTACCCCGGGTTGATTGAAGGGGAGGAAGATGAACGTTGGTGATCACGACGGCTAACAGGGGGCGATTTACCCAGGTTCAGGCTCCCTGAGGATAACACCCTACTCCTGCTTGTATGGAATTATGATCAAGGTGGCTACAATGGCGAGATGGAAATCTCGCTAGGGTTTAAGGTGGCGGCTATGAGTTGGTGTTCGCCAGTTGCTTAGTTGCCCTAGACGAGAGACCCTCCCAGCCTTTATATGATAGGCTGGGTCTCGGGTGAACGGTGCTGATGGCACGTACAGGATGATCAAGCTGATGACCTAACGGCGACTACCTTGGGCCGCACATCATCCTTCTTGGGCCTTCCATGGGCCTTCCTTGGCGTGACCCAGGTACCACCACCGTGGGGTACTCGAAAGGTAACCCTACAACATCGGTAGACGAGGAGTTTCGTGCGCGAGGGAATATTTTCAACACTTTTGAATACTTTGAACATTTGAATTAACCACTTTTTGCATACTTTCGAATCTGTCAAAACTTTCAACATGAAAAGTGTTTGAATTTGTATAATTAATCCAAAATCATTTTTTGGAGAAATGTTTTTATTATTTTTTTAATTTTTTGTGGAGATAAAATACATTTTACACGATCGTCGTCGTAGATAGACCAGCAGTAGGGAATGACAACAGTGGATCTCAACAATCTTGGGTACATAGACGAACCATTTGTCCTAACCAATGATGTGGCTCAGGTTTAGTCATACTCCTGTCTAGGCCTATAATACTCGTCCTCGTTGTCATCATAGTCGCCGTCGTCGTCGTCGCTATCGTCGGACGGCGCTCGCCTGGACTGGAAGTGAGGGTAGCGCAAGCGTGCGTTATCGCTGGCCGTGATGTAGTCCATGACGCTCTGGAGAGTCCGGCCACCCCACCACAGCCGACGGCCGGCCTCGTTGAAGTTTGAAGGAGGCGGGCCGTCCTCCTCGTACCTGGAGAGCGCCTTCTCATGCCGATTGATGAAGAAGGCATCCCAAGTCAGGCGGTAGTCGGGATCCCAGCGGGGATCCATCCGCTGCTCCGGAGTGAGCTCGAGGTAGTAGTGGTTCGTGATGGCCGCCCAGCGCGCCAAACCTTAAGGGACAGGAGGGACCGGCACGCCTCCGGCGCTCAGCCTCCAGCCGGCGGGGACGTGGTAGCCGGGCGGGCAAGGGTAGTTCGAGGCGCAAAGCGCCTCCGCCTCCGGGTAGGTTAGAGTGGGTTCGGTGGAAGCCATGGGAGAGTGATGAGGTTGCAGATATGAGTTTAGATGTGCTATGGCAATGGCGGCCAAGCCTACATATATATAGTGAGAAATGGCGGGAAGACGGAGGCGGCCATTTTGCCATTTTCAATTTAAAATGCATTACCGTCATCAGTGCAGGTAGTATGCCCAATCAGGAAGAAGCACATGGATCATGTGTTTCCTTCGAACGCTTGTGAGCCGTTGGATCAGCGGTGTGTTTCTTTCGAGCGCTTGTGAGCCGTTGGATCTCAAGCAGAAGATAAGGCACACATATCAACGCTCCTTTAGTCCCGGTTCCAGCTACCAACCGGGACTAAAGGTGAAGAGTTGCCCTAATCTTTTACCTATAAGTACCCACCATGAGGAGGAAGAGGAAGAACAAGAGCACGACAACAGCAGAAAGAGAAGACAGAGGACTCCTCTATGCACGAGCTTCTCGAAGATGTCGTTGGGCAGTGACCTATGACATCTTAGAGGGGCTCGGCATAGAAGCGTTCTCTCACTGCAAAGAGGGTTCATACTGTAGTCAAGCTAGTCGGAAAGCGAAGACAGAGGACTCCTCTATGCACGAGCTTCTCGAAGATGTCGTTGGGCAGTGACCTATGACATCTTCGAGGGGCTCGGCATAGAAGCGTTCTCTTAGTGCAAATATGTCAACAAAATGAGATACACATGTGTGCCAAGTTTGAGCACACTCATACATAAATTGTTTAATATATTATTACACATAACCAACATCCCCATCTAGCGTATGTCCCTGGCTTACGATTAACCATGGAGCATCTTCATCATTTAACAGGATGCTTGGGTCAATTTTCACTGTGAAGGGCGGAATTTTGTCAAACTTGTTATAATCTTCTGACATGTCTGTCTTGTCCTCCACCCCCACGATGTTTCTTTTCCCTGAAAGAACTATGTGGCACTTTGGCTCATCGCATGATGTATTCGTTTTCTTATCTTTTCTTTTTCTCGGTTTGGTAGACATGTCCTTCACATAGAAAACCTGAGCCACATCTTTGGCTAGGACGAATGGTTCTTCTCTGTACCCAAGATTGTTGAGATCCACTGTTGTCATCCCGTATAGCTTGTCTACCTTTACCCCAGCGCCTGTCAACTTGACCCACTAGCACTGAAACAAAGGGACTTTAAAAGAAGGTCCATAGTCAAGTTCCCATATCTCCTCTATGTAATCATAATATGTGTCCTTTTGCCCATTGTGGTTTGTTGCATCAAAACGGACACCATTGTTTTGGTTGGTGCTCTTTTTATCATGGGCAATCGTGTAAAATATATTCCCATTTATCTCGTACCTTTGGAAAGTCAATATAGTCGAAGATGGTGACTCGTAAGTTATTTTAATGCTATAAACACAACAAAACACTAATGGTAGCACGCGTTGGGCTGAACAAAATCGCAGCTTCAATTTTATTGCTTTTTTATTTGACCCTAATACATCTCAAATAATCCAGATAATAAAACAATAATATCAGATAATATCACTTATACATCTCGAATATTACCACTCGCTCAATCAAACTGGGCGTTGACCCTCGGGTCCTGAGCCACGGGTGGTGAATACCCAAAGAGAAGGAACCATCACAGGATCATAGCTCGGGTGAGATCCCTGAAAAAATTGCCAGGAATTAGAGAACCTGGTTTCCAACGCATTCATATATCGACGGACGTGCTCGTCCTCCTCCCTGACATGGCGACGTACCACCTCCTCGGGGGCCGGCTCCCTCTGCACCGATCGTGGCCCACGCGACCGCCACCAAATAAGCTCTGGGTCGACGACGGGACCGTAATTCCTCACCAAGCAGCGACTCCCGGGAGGTAGCACCTCCCAGTGCCAGCCCGGCGGAGCCCAGTCCCGCACATTGCCCCTCTGGTCCAACAGGGACATCGTCGCCGAGAATAATAAACTAAAAACAATTAAGTCAAAATTTCTATTTCTACACTAAAAAGTAATACTAAAAAAGTAATACTACAAAAGTAATACTAAAAAATTAGGGTTAGTGAAAATTAGGTTAGATAATTAGTCTTAGCAAAAATTATCCTTGAGTTAGCAAAAAATTAGATTAAAAAACTAGTGTTAACAAAAATTATCCTAATTGGGTTAGCAGAATTGGAAAAGATTCCAAGAACTGTCAAATTAGAAACCCCTAATGGAATTACATATGATGTCGGACATCATATGTAATCCTGTTAGGGGCTTCTAATTTGACAGCTCGTGGAATCTTTCCCAATTTTTTGCTAACACTAATTTTTAACCCAATTTTTGCTAACACTATTTTTTGCTAATTTTTGTTAACACTAGTTTTCTAACCCAATTTTCTGGTTACACTAATTTTCTAACCCAATTTCTAACTAGTATTATTATGGGACTTATTAGCATATTAATATTTCTAACTAGTAAATCTAACTAATTAACCACCTAAATCATCGAGCTAATAAATTTCAAACCTGATTTTTATTTTCGGCATCATTTCACTTCTATTACTTATTATGTTCAGAAATATAACATGTTTTCACACAAATTTGTAAACAAAAAATCTACAAAAAATTGTACACAAAAATTCTATCAATTCTACATGAAATTCTACACAAAAATTCTAACAATTCTACACAAAAGTCTAAAAAAAAATCTCGCCTAGGATTTCGCCGGTGCGGTCGAGGGAGACGACGCTGGTGACGGCGAGGGAGATGGCGGTGGCGGCGCGACGGCGGCGAGAGGTTGACGGCGGCGAAGAGGTGGCGCGTGCGGAGAGAGAGAGGGAGGGGATTTTCTGGCTCGGGTGCCTTTTATACAGATACACATTTTAGTCCTGGGTGGTTACACGACTCGGGACTAAAGGTCCCGGAGCCTCCGGCAGCCTGGGGCAAAACCTTTAATCCCGGCTCGTAACACGAACCGGGACTAAAGGTCCCGTTCGCGGACCGGGACTAAAGGTGGCCGCACGATATAGCCGCATCTGGCCGTTGGAATCGGAGCATTAGTCCCGGTTCCAATTGGAACCGAGACTAATGCTCTGAACCAAAGCCATGTTTTCTACTAGTGCATGCACACAGAACATGTCAACTGAGATCAGTTAGTGAGGGGTGAATAGACGACTATGAAGTTCAACATTTTCTTTAGCGATTTAGGGATTAGCATAAATATAGGTTATCTAGATTATACAACTATATGTGCAGCCTCTATAATAAATAGGATACAATGTAGCATACAAGATAGACAATATAATGATACTAGAAACAAGTAAGTAAAGGGTTGAGAAATAACAATATAATGGATATGGTAATTTATCCCGGAGTTCCCATCTCAAGATAAGCTAGCATGATCCGTTGAAAAGATGTGGAGGCACAATGCTCCTCAATTGACTCAATGGCTTACCTTATTTTTCTTGAGTCTCCATCAAAACGGAGCGTTTCATTTCACTATATGGTGTCCTTGAGGCGCACAACGAACATTTACAAATAAGGTTGGAGCAATTTCAACAACTTAATTAGAGACTCCTAACAATATCCCAGAGTAAGACACCACCGAGGACGATCTCCTATAAACCTCTTCCACATAGGATTCCAGAAAACATAAGAGGACAGGATCTCCACGTGATTAGTAGGTTGCAATTAAATTCTTTTGGTGAAACCTTAAATCTGGACCTCCTAGGCACACCCCAAATAATCAACAATATTAGATCATTAAGATGAGAGATCTCGAAGATTTAATCTTTAATACAATGGAGGAGAGAGGAATGAAGTTATCCCCCGCCTTGGGTAATAACGGGAAAATTTATGGGAAATGATTGTATTCCCCCGGGGGATCGCATCGTTGCTATCCTCCGCCTCCTCCGTTCGACACGCGTCCAGTGGGCCACGCGCGACAGCTCACCCAGCTCTATCTCTTTCCAGCCACACATCCTGCACCTTATCCTCTCGTCCCCTGCTTTTCCCTATCGCACCCATAGACAAACATGCAACTCGCCATCCACGGTCCGGCCGCCGCCGCATGCCTCACCAGCGAGGTCGCTGCCCCTGCACACCCCGACCCACTCGCCTGCCCGGCCCAGCCCCCGCCGCGCGCCTCCACGGCGAGGCCGCCCGAGCTACCTGCGTCGCCCTCGGCCGCCGCCGCCCTGGCACGCCTCCACGGCAAGGCCGCCACGCGCCTCCTCGGCGATGGCGCTCGAGCCACCGGCCTCGCCCTCGGCCCCGAGCACGTCGCGAGCTCGTCACCTCGAGCCTGCGAGCGTGGGGCGCACCGGCACCGACGCAGTGCTGCCTGGGCTCGGTGGCGCCGCTGCCACCACACCTGTGAGGTGCTACCAAGACGGCGGCTCGTTCGGCTGCGGCGTCGCGTATGCTACCGGCGGAGCTACGGTGACGCGGTGGTGCTGCTTGCAGCAAGAGGGGATGCTCAACGACGGGAGGTGGTGCTGCCTGCAACTCGAGGTGATGCTCCCGGCGGTTGGGAGAGGATGCTCCCAAATAGAGGAGAGGTGATGCTCCCAGGGGGGGCAGAGGTGGTGCTGCCTGCGACTCGAGGTGATGCTTCCGGCGGTGGGACTCGAGGTGATGCTCCCGGCGGCCGGAGGGGTGCTACCTACAACTCAAGGGGATGCTCCCAGCGGCAGGAGGCGGTGCTCCTTGGGCAGCAGAGGATGCTCACAGCGGCGGAAGATTTTTTTCAACGATGCTTTAGTATAAGAATTTTTTGCTACAATTGTTATGTGGTTTTGCTACAATATAATAAGTTTTTTGCTACCTTGTCTCTATCGAGGTCTTCGTCGATATTTTCGTCGAGGTCGGTTTTACTACAATAATTTTTTTGCTACAATTTGTTCTGTTGTTTTTGCATCATAAGTCTCATCAGAGGACCTCGCCGGAATTGTTTTTGCTACGATGCTGCAATATACCAATTTTTTGCTATTATAGATATGTGGTGTTGCTACAATAGTATAAAGATTTTGCTACGATGTCTCCGGCGTGGTCTTCGTTGATGTCTCCGACTCTCCGGCGAGATTCTCCGGCGATGTCGATTTTGCTACAATAACACATTTTTGTTGATGTGAGATCCCTGGCGAGGTCTCCGGTGAGGTCTCCGGCGAAGTCAGTCTTTTCCTTTTCTATTTTGTGGACGAACCGTTTTTTGCTACCTGGAGCAAAAGCGGGTTATTATTTGCTACATGAAGCAAAAGCGGGATTTGATCAGAAAATAGGAGACATGTGTCAGCACGCGGACCCGGGGGATGGGAACCTCCCGATCCCCCGGGGACACTCAGCACTGTCCAAAATTTATATGGGCCCCCAAAATCTATCAATTATGCTGCAGGAATATACACTGTTTTCACACGATAGCAACCATTCCCCTCAATTACTCAATTGCATTAGCTATATTTAATGTGTCCACGTGAAAAAAAAATGCCGACAAAGCGGCCCCATGTTTTGAAACAGAGTGACGAGGTAGTATCATAATACTGGCTAATCTAAATATATTGCACTCATGTGGTGTGTGTCAAACTTTACGGAAAGTACATGTAAACTTGGTGGTTAAAGAAAGGAACTATTCCCAGATAGTGCGGTAAGTCGAAAGGATCAATGCTCGAGTAAAAGTTAACGAGGCAATGTGTCGTGCTTGCTGGTTGCTGATTGTGTGAGTACATACTTAATATATTTCTTTGTTAATGGTTTTCGACTAGATCTTGGATTCTCAGCCGAAATTTTCATTTGACGGTGAAGTTCTAGATTGTCGGCAAAGTAGCAACACGATGACCGGGATAGCTTCGCAGAATATATTGATTTCGTGCGTATGCGTTCTTACCCACGGCCATGCATAAAAACATATCAGAAGCTAGCCCAACTGTCCAAGTGCCCAAGATACGGCAACAATCTTGCAGACACATATATGTTTGTCGGTAAATATCCGAGTTGGCAGTCCCACTGAGACAACACGTATACCCGTTTAGAGTGCGAATAACCAGAGACTGCTTCCTTTGAAATTCATTAGGCCTTGTTCGAAGTTGTTTGTCGGTAAATATCCGGATAAAATGTATGATTTCCACGAATCAATTCTAAATCGATATCATCTCAAAGAAAGTTCTAAACCGGTATTCAACGCTGATACTTTCGACGTTGAGCTCACATATCATCTCCGATCGATTCTGCAGGGTGAAGAGATTGAAACTAGGTCAATTCAGTGACGGACACTTGGCCAACATGTTTGTTTGGGTGTTAACATCCATACGCCGATATTTTCAGGCATGTGCCGTCGTTTTCGGTCCATGAGATGGCCGTGAACAAATGGACATCGACGACTCACGACAATTATGTGTGTTCCATGCCTTCGCTTCGAGTGGGCTTCTCCCTTTTCTCCGACAATTAAATGCACTTGATCTCTCGTGCATGTTATTACTTGTCTGATTACAACACATAGGCGTACATCTATATATCACGACCACACGAGTACAAACACGACATCTACTGAATACTAGAGACATGAAACTTCGAAATTGAAGAGGTCGCAACGCAAAAGAGGTCTCGTTGTTGATTGGATCGTCGCCAAAGTGAAAAATAAATTTGAGAGAAAGAGAGAGGGTAGGCGAGAATAAGAAAAACAGCAAGAGTTGATATATTTGGGGAAAATAATGTGCAGGGAATTTTAAAACTATAAATACATAAAGTTGGGGAAACCAAGAAAAAACTGAAAGTTTAAAGAATAGAGTAAGATAACTTAGAATTAGTAGGTCAATATTTAAACATTAACCACACGTACAGCAATGTCCCCCTTTCGACAGAGAGATCGAGGGAGCAGGACCGTAGGACAATAACGAGAACGGCATTTGTGTATGATTGTCTACAAGAAACAGTGATCGATTGATCGCGATGAGGAACCTTTTGCTACTGACACCTAAACTACTCCTAGTCCTCCTGTACATCAACCAATGGCTCCATTTCCCTACGCTATTATGATCGAGCTGGAATCTGGGAAGCATGATTCGGTGGTTCATAGATGGATTAGACCTGACGATAACCAACCGTTCCAAAAAGCAGAATTAATAGATGCGATAAAGGCATTCCCGTTGTGCAATGGTTATTGGACCAAGCAGATCATAGATATGTCGAAACAGTATATGAGATATATCTAAGCAGTGCAGGAGAAAATGAGACGATGACAGGTACATCGCGGTGCTACCCCTCGGCTCGATTAATCAGACCAAGAACAATGAATGATCTCCCGGTGTGGCGTCTCACTCTCTAGCTGCGACGACAAGTACACTCCCTGCTCTGCTCTGCTCTGCTCAGCTGTGAAGCTCCACTCGGTCTACACGATACAGAAAACGAGACAGACTCACAGTGCTCTGCTCGACTACTGCTCTCCCAGGTAGACAGTCGTTCTGCCTCGTCACCTCTTGGCCAATTACTTTTTTCAAGGATATATACGGCGTATATGTCATCAAACTTCGGCTTCGGAAGGAGCCTTGGAAGAGCGCCCTCCTAGACGCCAAACTTCGGCTTCCGTCAAAGATCTTGTCTTTGATGGTGCAGCACAGGCCTAATTAAGCTTTTTCTGCCACGACGAAAGTGCGCGCAGACATAGGGCGCGTTTGGTTCCCGTTGTCCCTTTGTATGGGATTTTTATGGCCTCTCACCTAGCTACCAAACAAACCAAAAAGTAATGGTTTGCATGAAAATAGGTGAGGTCGGCAGAAAAGCATGCGGTGGTGTTTGGTTTGGTTGGGTCTTGCATGTAGTGCCTCACGTTGTGTGTTTTCCTGTAACCGGCAAGGTTGGAAAAAACGCTAAGCGTAGACGAGGTGGTTGGCATACGGCTAGCGCCTAGGCGACGATCAAGCGCACTAGGCGTAGCCTAGGTAGATATATAGTTTTTACCATCAGGTGTGTATTTAGGTTATTATATATCTATACACGACAATTTAGACCATATAAATGAGTATGCTACCAACAACTGTCATTGGACTATGGCCCATTTGGTTCGTCAGTGCAATATGACATGATTTCTTGCTCAAGAAGACAAGTCATAGCTTGCACTGCCTAGAGTTCCGCTTATGCCCTAAGCGAGGCGTTTGCACATCGCCTAGAGCTTAAGCGTGCTAAAGCGTTGCCTAGGCGCCGCCTAATCCAACACTGATAACTGGAGGAACGACCGATTTGAGCGTTAGAGCCGGGCCTGACTGAGCACTGCTTTAAGAAGCGTGCTGCCAGCAAGGTCTCATATGTAAACAAACAGTGTGCAAGGTGTAAAAAGGTGAAAGATGATCTTGTTTTCAGTGTCCATACGAGTTTGGCCTCGGAGCTGTGACCTACCAAACACGTCCATAGAGTAAAGGCCATCTATGCAGGCCCGACTCTGGTGTATGGCGACCTTGGCAAAGTCCAAGGGCCCATGTCTAGAGGGGGCCCATTTCCAGCCAGCAGTTCTTTGTTTGCGCTGGAAAAAAACGAGTTACATAAGCCCAACAGGCTTTTTCGCAGCGACCCAAGGAGAGGAAAAACGAGTGATCAATGGATCCATCGATGTCCTCTGTATGCCTCTTCTGCTATTCCTCAATCCTTGTTTTGATGTTGGCCCTGCTCCTTGTGGTACGTACACTGCTCACATGTTTCCATGAATTCATGATCTTCTTTTGACTCGTTAGCCTTTAACATGTTAAATTAGGGTTCTAGCTTCATATATAATGTATTTAATTCTTTCACAATTTTAGGTGTTACAATGTCGAAACACAATTCTTTCACAATTATTTATAGACATATGAGACTAAGATTATGTTGTCGGATGTAAACATTAATATTTTGCGCTATATATTTATATATGCGTATCCTTAGGACCCATATCGTCGGCTCGTCCTAGGGCCCTATAAAATATAGAGCCGGCCCTGCATCTATGCATTTGGAAATATATTTTTTTGAACGATCGCCGTCGTGATTGCGCTGCCGGGTTGGCGTAAAGGCCGCCCGGGCGGCAAGGCCGTGCCTCCATCTGGTTCGACACTTCGACTCGCGTTCTTTCAGGTGACCACGTCTTTGTTTGCTTCTGATCATCAGCCTAAAGCTACTCCTAATAATAGTAATATACCTAGGGTATGGGCCGGGAGAAGAGCCGGCCTTACGATGCATGAAGAAACAGTTTCACTCCACCTGCCCTGGAACAGTACGTGAGCCTCTTATCTTTTTTTAGGACACTACGACTCTATCTCTATGAGGGCATCCGAGCATATTCGTCACAACAAACCTTCAAGTTGGTCACATTTCGTATCTATCTCTAACCCACCCCTCTGTTCCTTCCACACAAGCTCCCGAGCTTCTCCTTCCGACACTTTAGTGATTATTTTTTATTTTTGAGGAAGCCTTTAGTCCCTTTAGTTTTTGTCCTGCAACTTGTCTTGCCCAAATGACAGCCCAATACATCCCATTGAAAACACACTGCTTCCTTGACAAATACGTCCAGACTGGTGCGGGTCACTTGGAGTTTTCTCGGTGCCACTTCAGTAGGCGGGAGCACACCAAAGGTCCCAGAAAACAAAAAAAGAAGTTTAAAACCGTGCAAGGCAAGAGTACAAGGAACCGTCTTTCAAATCTTATATTACAACGGATGGAAGGTTTACAACAAAGGGGACTCGAGAAATACAGGAGGATAGTACCACATCTATTTCCAATCTAGATCTACAGCAGAAGAGCAGGACACACCCGGGAAGTTTACAAGTCTAACCCGGTGAGCCTGCTGGAGTTCGGTCCATTAGAGGCTACACCGCAACTTCAGATAGGAAGTTGCGGAGTGAGCTAGCCTCCATAAAAGAACTTGCCATAATCTAAGAGTTGGCAGACATCTTATGTGTCCTTCCATTACAGAAAACTGTGCTTGAATCTTGTTTTTGCCATGTCATTGCCTGACATGATTTTACCGGCATCTTCCTCCAAGTGTCCCCAATGCTTGCAGATCTGTGTCGAAAAGGAAAGTTTGTGAGTTGAGCAACTTACCAAAGAGACACCAGACCCTCTCATTCCATCCGTTCTCCAACTTCATGCTGTTCATACCAGACTAACCCTGCAGAAGTAACAAACAAATACCAAACAGCAGAGTATAAAGAAAACGGAGCAACGTCGATACTCAATGTACAAGGATTGGGTAAAAGATCATGCCTCAGTGACGATCTCTTGGATCCATCCGAGTTCACACCTGCATGAGCTTTAGAAAGCACTTCAATCAAAATTGTTTGGCTTTATAGAACAAACGAGCAAATAAAGAAGTTCAGATCATATATCTAGTAAATAATGAGTAGACATTTCAAAAAAGGAGAGAATGCACCAGAAGTAAGACCTCTAGCTCTTCATGGAGGCCGCTTTGAGAAACTCCGTTCCCATTAAAGTGCACTTTCTCAGCAAGGACATTTCCCATGTCCTTTTCTGCGATCTGCAGTAAATCTGCATTATTGCCACCCAAACTTTCACCTCCGACGAGCTCCAATACAACCTTCTCAGCAACACGCTTTAAAGTTGTACTGACTGCTACGGTTGGATCGGTGCTGTCCTTGACGTGTGAAATACAATTAACATGCTTGCTAGTCACGTCACCCGAACAGACAGCTTCCACTTTCGCACATTTGGAGCCTGATGCGATCGAATCCAAGCTTTTCTCAGATGCCTGTGATGAACTTGAACACTTTGCTTGTTCGAGATTGCCACTGCTAGGTGAATTCTGACTCCCACCACTTGCATTAGAATTAACTTTTGTTTGGTTGTTGATTATCGGCTCATCACTAACATTCCCTGACAGAGGTGACAAAGTTTTGGGGTGAACTGGGCTGACTGAAGCCCTCTTAACAGATCTGCAAGGTTCAGTGTCATCCATTCCAGCAGAATCATGCTTTCTCTTTAGCTGACCATCTGGAGATCCAGTCAATGTGCCATTCTGAGTTGCGCTTTTATCAGACTGTTGCTGATGATTCACATGTCTCTGAGGACGAGGCCTCTTGTATCCTTCTGGGAATACATAAGCTGGAATCTCCTTTCTCCGAACATGAGAAACAGCCAACTCCATCCCAGGCTTCCAGAACATATACATGTTGATTTCATGCCTAAACTCGTCAACTGTCCCACGAATATCAAACTGCTGACCTTCTTGTATTTTCACACCTTCTTTCCTTGATAAACCCATGAAGAAAGCACAATGAGCACACTGTCTAGAAGGATCTGCATACTCCGATGGGTAAGGATGGCATTGCAACTTCCCATATGTATCCCGTTCAATCTGCAGTGTCAAGCATTATTAGAGATAAATAATGTCACATTATGCTGAAAATCAAATCAAAGGGGTTTGTTACATGCTTAAAACAGGCATGTTAACTGTCACCCCACTAGTTCCTAAGCCAATCAGTAGTTTATACTCCTCTGATCCAATCACCAGCACACACTAAAAACAGTTGAACAGTGACTACCATAAAGTAGACTCTGATAATGCAGTACTGTCCCAGAACAATTACAATTCGTTAGACAAGTACTATCATAAGCTGTGCATAATAACAGAACATAAACATATTTACCTTTAAAGTCAGTTGCCTCAACCGAGACTCCACCCATCCTTTCCAAAGTCTAAGATCCGCATCATCCTCGGCAATAATGTCAACTTGTAGATAATTTTTATATGCCTCGAAGAAATTGAAAGGTTCAAAAAGGGCAGACCAATTAGCCTTGTTCACATCAATTGCCTGCATTGAAGAGTGAAGAACAGTCAAAACAATAATAAGCACCTAATAGAAACTTTAGTGGTGGCTAAAAAAATACCTGGCATATTTTATTGCCAAACTGAAATTGCTCTATCATAACCCTCAGTGTGCTAGTTGATACATTATAGCTGGAATTCATGCATGGATATGCTGGGGTGATAATGGGCATATGATGAGTTCTATCACGAGGATTCTTGCGCGGATCCCAGACAGGGAAACCAAGCTCTTCCTCGTCAATAGCACAAAGCATCACTGGATTTGGCCAGTGCCACTGGGTGAAGACTCTGAAGAATCTCGAGACGAGCATACTTGGCACAAAATTAGGATAGAGCTGGCAGACCCGTGCAACCAGTAAAGCCCAATTGACGCCTCCAAGAAAACCGGTAACCTAGCCAAGTAGATGATTAAATTAAACCTAATAACAATTTAAAGAGAAGTTACTTTATCGTATACAACAGTAACGAAACTGCACTTACATTTGAGTAAACACCTCTTCTTTTTGCCCAATGCTTCAAACACCTTAGAGTTGTTCGAAAGTTCTACAAGAAAACAAATATATAGTTAATACTGTCATCCTAAATAAACAAAATGGGAAATGGTTGAGAAGAAAACAAGAATAGAGATTATAATTTCTGGAGTCAACCTCAATATTCGGAACAAGCCTAAGAATTTGGTCAGCCACTCTGCAGCCAGTAAGGCTGCGAACAGTTGCTTCATCAATATCATAAAGCACTGATTCTTGAGAGATATCCAAATCCTGCAGCAATATGTTAAGACTAAAATGTATCTCTTGAATATTTGAGCTAAACATAATCAAGTGGAAGCAAGTGAACTTCCAAGTAAACTTTATACATTCATATTTCAAGGAACATGACAGAAAAAGGAATTAAACGGTTGAAAAAAATCAACAGCAGAGAAAGTGCTGCATTGATGGCTGTGAATTGTCCTTTTATCGCCCCCAAGACTGTTAGTGAAGAACTGTGAGTTAAATCATGCATCTCAAGTAGCAGAAGAGGTCATTCAGGGATATGCATAGAAATAGAAATAAGGAATAACTAGTTCATGCTAAGCATATCTCTGGAGCTAAGAAAATAAGGAATACAGTCAAAAGCCAATGGCATCAAAGTAGGCTTTACCATGAGGTCAGCATACATGAGACAAGCGGATCATGATGATAAAAGATTCAACGGTTAATCACCACATGAAGCTAAACAGAAAATAAGTTACAACACTAGCACGGCAAGCTCAAAACAGGGTCATCTGTCAATACAATGGGAATGCAAACAGGAGACTAGTGGATCATGATGATAGAAGATTCAAGTTTTGATCACCAAAAGTTGAACAGAACATATGTTAAGAATTTACATCCAAATTATTGGGAATATTGCAAATTACAACTTCAAATCCAGACAAAAAAACTGATTTTACAGCAAAAATAGGCCTTTTAGATAACTATATCCTGATACATATATTAGAAACACAACAAAATAAGCACACATGAGTGATACGTATTGATATAGATCACACGATGGATAGCAGAACAAACCTACTTTGTATCCATATGACACTAGCACACCAAGATCAAAATAGAGTTATCTATTAACATCATCGAATTATTATACAAATGTCAAAACGTAATCGATATGCATATTGAAAACACATATATCATGTTACATACAAACAAAATCATGGTACGCACAGAGAAACAAACAAATGCAACATGAACATAATTTGCTAAGTATAAACTTACAGATGGTACTACTAAGAGAGAAACGCTGGCATAAAGAAGGTCAATTGATATCCCATGAAACTTAAATTTCATAACTGGGACATGTGCATCAGGCACAGGTTGCAGGTGAGTCACTTCCTCTGTTTGTGATAATATGTCATGCAGTACAATGAAGAAATCCTCCTGCAGAAAAAGTACTATGTGAGAAAAACAACAATGCTGTAGCTAACACAGATGCAATGAAAGCACACAGAAGAAAGAAAATACTACCTCGCGATTCACATATGAAGGCCCAACACATAACGTGTCGATATCAGCCCCAGGTCCATGGACCTATCAAAATAGATGTACCAAATTATGCATAGGGGATTTTGTCGGAGGAGATGAATCGGGGAGATAGGAATAGACTATGCGAAGTGGTGCACCCACGTGAAAAGGCTAAAAGCGACGTGAGAGAGGAAAAGGTGCATAATTATATGATGAGAGAAAAAAAACATTAACATGCCTGAAACATATATAACACAGCACGTGTGAAAAGGGGTACGCAAAAATAGTACAAAAAAAATTGAACTGGTTAAGCACAGAAACTTCTCTACCAGATGCATTGAGCCAAATGCTTTACAAGTGGTCATACAATTGCAATAATCCGTTATTGGACAGGATTCTTAAGAGAAAACATTCATAACTTGAAAACATGTGTTAGCTTAAGTCGTATGCTCGTATTACATCCTGGTTGTCACTACATTGAGAAGGAGTTGGTTTTGATAAAGCTTGGAATAGTCCATCGCATCTTGGCTAGAGTGAGCTCGCATAAGACAGAGTGAGCATTATATATCTTGAGCTCAGCTCAAAGGATCACAATGACTTACACAGCAAAAGATGCCCCCAAGTTCTGACGTCATTTCTATATAATCTATGCTAGAGGGAAACAGTGAGAAAGCAAAGCTGATGGTCTTACCCCTAGACGGTATGACCCAAAGGTGAAAAGCACGGCATTTGCTTCTTCAACCATTTGATCAGTGTACCCCCTCTGACTAGTCAACTGCTTCACCCAATCCTTCACAATCTGTGAATCCAAACAAGGGTTTGGTTAGCTACCAATAATCAACCAAGCAAAAGCACGGTTCCATTCAGTGAGGCAGTAGTTACCTTGTCAAGCTCCCCCAACACCTCCTCCCGCCTAGCGGACTCTTCCGCAGTTTCATATAGGCCCGCTTCAACCAAGAACTGCAAATAGTGACAGCAATCTGAGTAACAAAATCATCCCAGGCTACAATGGGAAACAATCAGTGATCAGTCAGATATGCTAACCTTGTTTAACTCCGCTGTCCTGAGGACATCAGCGTCAACCGGCCCGGCCAACGATATCGGCTTATTAGATGTCGACATCCCTATCTCTCAGAAGCAAACAGTAAAACCGACTAGATATTCGACCCAAGAACACTCCTCACAGCCGGAAGGGCCGCCGCCTTGAGGACAAAAATCTGAGGGAAGAGAAACCCTAACTCGCAAAAAGATCGGCGCCTCAGACGACAGAGCACTCCACGAAACCCCCGCCGAACCGACCCTCAAAAATCGAAGCTTTTTCGCGCCCCGTAGCTGAACAGAGCACGGCACGGCACGGGACCTCGACCTCTATGTAGGCTCTCAACCTTCCTTCCCGAGGAGCACGGGTACTAGTCGGATTCGACCACGGGAAGGGAGCCCTACCGACAGACGGATCCAGACGGCCCGGACGCGGAAACCTTCATCGACCCGGAACCGACCGGCTCCCTGACCCCGAACCTCCTCCCCCTGGAAATATAACCCCCACGGGGCCGACGGGATCGCGCCGGCGGGATCAGATCGGAAACCGCGCGGCGGGACTGGATCGGCGGGGGGCGGGGGCGCGCCTCCGGATCGTGTAGGGATCCGGCGATCCGTCGCCCGCGGGGGGTGGGGCGTCACGGCGGTGGGCCGCGCCGGCTCCGGCGGGGGCGGAGGCGACGGGTAGTGGAGGGCGGGGGCGGCGATGGGAGGAGGCGGAAAGGTAGGGTAGTGTAGAGAGAGGGAGACGGAGCGCGTGGGTGGGTGTGTGGGTTATCTGTCTGTCTATTTCGCTCGCGGAGTTGGTGTAGTGGGAGAGATTTTTTTGCGGGGGGTTTATATGGATATTTGCGAGGGATTAGTGGGGCTGCGCCGAATATTTGGTTTTTTTTTGTACGTATTAATTGGTGGGTCCGGTACGATAATCATGCGTAGGGAGGGAGGTGCTCTGCACCGTGTTTCCGTTGAATCTGTTGGCGGGCGGGTGGAGGGTGGAGACGAGGAAAGCGGAAAGAGGCAGCGCGGCGGGTGCGGTGCGGCCGGAACGACGCGTCGAGATCTTTTTTTCCTTTTGCGTCAGCCGTGTCTAGGAGGAGCTCTTTTCAGCTCTTTTGCGTCAGCCGTCTTTTCATTTTTGTATGCATGACGGCATGATGTATCGTGATTCCAAGTTAATTTCTTAATAAGCTGCTCGTGAGCGCTCGCGAACATGTATTTAGCTCGTTATTCTTAATGAGCTTAACAATAACGAGTCTTAACGAGCCGAGTAGCTCGTTAGTACAGCCCTATGGGTCAGCCGTGTCTAGAAGGAGCTCTTTTGGGTTCTGTGCTGAGCGGTGAGCTGTTTTTTTTTTCGAAACACAGTATACAACACAAATGTTCATGTACACGCGCATACACTCAGGACGTGTTTGGTAGCCTACGGACATTCCAACCAGACCCTATGATGCAAAACGTCCATTTGGTTCGCTTGCCTGGCCCGTTTTCCTGCATGGCACGAACCTTAAAGCAGCGTCGGGCCAGGCCCGATAGGAACGGCCGAATCGGCCATTTCCACTGAGCCACAGTCTATTGCTCTGTTTCCGTGCAGGTGTGGGGAACGCGGAGCCGAGCTCGTCCGCCCTAGGAGATGGCGCAAGCTCGCGCGCGCAGGCGAAAAGACTGCGGGACAAATTTCGATCACCGCCCATCGATTTCGCTCGCCTATTTCACCCCCTCCGCCTCTCCGCCGAAACTCCCGCCACCATTTCCTCCCATTCGAGCTCTCCCCTTTGCAGGTTTAACACAGAAGAGCAGGTAAGCGGCGACTACTACTCCGGCGGTCGGAGCTGGTCGGAGCCGACAAACCGTCTTTGAGATGTCCTACTCCTCCTCCGCCTCCGTTGCTTTCCCGGCTATACGCAGCTTCACTCTAAGTCCTCCGTTTGTACACCCTAGATCTAGTAGTATTTGGTACATCTGAGTAGATCTTTAGGTTCATGCTTAGTTGTTGATGCGGTAGATCTTTCATCTTGCAGCCCATGCGTAGTTGTTGATGCGGTTAGATCTTGTAGTTCGACGATTAGCTCCTCTTGTGGTAGTTCTTTGATCTTGCAGTCCACGCTTAGATACTGATGCGACAGTTCTTAGATCTAGTTGTGACATGCCTACCTCTTGATGCGCTTCATCTGTGTAGGACCTTGTCTTTCCTCTACGTCTGTTTTGTCTTTGCCCGTGAAGCCGATGCGATACATACCGGCCACAGATGCATTCGTCGCAGTGGTAGGGGCAAAGGCGCCTCTTGGGTTCGTCGCGATGCCAAGGAGAAGGGCTAAGAATGTGCCAATGTAGTGGTAGCAGCTTTGTCCACCTTCGTTCTCAATAGGATGGTTGAGCTCGTCAAGGATGGGCTCGATATTGACAGGGGAATTAGGGACAATAGTTTGGAAAAGATTTGCAAAGATGTTCTCCGTTTCTGCAAAGCCAAGGTGAGCAACACCCATTTGTACAATCATCTCAGGAAGTGGAAGACCAGGTGGACACATCTCCGCAATTTGGCACAAGCTGAAGGAGTGGAACGGCGTGAGGAGTCAAGCACTTTCTTCATGGACGATACGGCATTCTTGAAACATGTGATCGTAAGCTTCCGCAATTCAGTTCTTCATAATCTCTGCTGCATCCGTTCCATGCCTAACAGTTCCCATCATTTCAGGTTCACCCCAAGGACGAATGCTTCATCAACACGCCAATTGAGAACTATGAGCAGATGAAGATCATATTCGGCAAACCGCGTGTGGATAATCCTCTGCCTGTCAACACGCTCCACATTGCTCTTAGCTACCTCATGGATCATGAAGAGGAGCGTGTCGCCTAGGAATGAGGAAACAGGGAAGAAGTGGTACTACTCCTACTATCGTGCCCTGTTCCTGGCGATGGGGTGATGATTCTGTAGTTGCTAATGTGTTTGTTGTCATGCCCTCTATTATGTCCCCTATTATGTAGAACTTGATAAAACCGATGCTAGAGTTGTATATTTTGCGAGGCGGTATACAAAACCCCTCAAATGATGAACTTGTGGTGCATCACCAGCAGTTCTTGTGCTGGATTTGTGATGCATCAACTATTTTGTTTAGTTCAAGCCTATGGTTCGGCATGTTTAGAAAGGGCATGTAGAACATTGTTGCTAACTTTGGTATGTTCACCACTCAGGCAACAAGGTAAGCACATCATGGCACTTGCATGTAACCAAACACCATGAAATTAGCACTGTGAACACAGACATGCAACCAAACAGCGTGGGCTTGAAAATTTGCATGCAGCAGAACGGGTCTGGCCAGAACATTGTTGGCAACCAAACGGGCTGCACAACATGGCTAAGGCCACATTTTTCCAGGGCCAGACCCGCCAGGACCACGGATGCAAAAAGGCCAAAATTCACCCGAGCAACCAAACACGCCCTCACCCCTATGAACGCACGCATGCACATCCTACCCCTATAAGCACCTCCGAGATACTGAGCTGGTAGGTCGGGTCTTGAGATTGACGAAGTCACCACGGCGCCTCGCTATCGTCAGGAACGTCGCCTCCCACTGAAAAATATTCTGCCTATAATGAAAAACACCAGTGTCAAACCTGGGGTTTGAACTCTGGTGGGCTGGGGCCTGGGGATACAATAGACCTGGCCATTTCTCGGGCCGGGCCTAGAAAAAGCCCGGCGCAGAAAACCTAGGCCCGAGCCCGGCCCAGCCCAACTGTCGGGCCGCAGAAATCGGGCCCGAGCCCGGCCCGGCCCGACCAAAGCCCAACAAAGCCCGACCGGCCCGACCCGATAGAAGCTGAAATCCTGTTTTTCTTAAGCCCGAGCCCGGCCCGGCCCGACCGTCGGGCCCGAAATACAGGCCCGAGCCCGGCCCGATGGCACAGCCGGGCCGGGCCGGGCTGCCCATGGCCAGCTCTAGGGTACAACCACTCTCCTAAGAGAATCTCCAGTCACAGCGTCAATAGAGCGTCCGGATGAGCGCCCGGACAAGCTCTATTGGCGCCACAAGGATAAAATTGTGTCTATTGGTGTCGTCGCTCCCAGTCACGGCGCCAATATGAAGAATTAAAAAATAGATATATTTCATCCGAATTTTAGGAAATTTTACAAATTTGAACGAAATTCGAAAATAAGTTAAATCTAAACCTAAATCTAGCAATAGCGGCGGTAGCGGTCGAAAACGGTGAAGTCTAGCGGCTCGCCCTTAACCGTTGCACCGTCGTCGGCCTCCTACTTCACCTTCTCCTCCTCGTCCTCTTCGCGGCTAGTCGTCGGCGGTGAGGTCGAGGAACGGCGCCCCGGTGATCTCCGCATGGTCCCGTAGTGACCATGCGTAGGCCGCCTGCTCGTCCAGCGGCAGGACATCGTTGAGCGACTTCTGCAGCATGGCGGCGAGCCCGGGGCAGTTGTTGTCGTCGGAGTCAGGGTTGAAGAGGCTCTCCTGGGCAACAATGAGGTGCTCGTACTCCGTCTTCAACTTCTTCAGCGGTGGCAGGAGGTGGAAGAGGGCGTCGACCGCCGCTGCTGCCGTGATGTCCGCTCGAGGTGTCAGGGATGATGATCCCGCCCCCGCTCCGCCCGGCGCGCCTTGCCGGGGTGGGCAGCTCCTCCTTCACCTCCGGCTTAGGGGTGAGTAGCGCTGACGTGCCGCGGGAGGAGGAGGAGGACCCCGAGCCGGACGACGATGATGTCGTCCTCCTCGACGCCCAGCGGTGGGAAGGAGGAGGCGCCGATGTTGTGAAGGAGGCCGATGGAGTGTACAGGGGTGTGCCAGCGGCGACACATCCCAGCACGTACTCCATCTTGCGCCCCGGCACGCTCCACCGACCGGCGGAGTTCTTGTCGTGCGGCGGGGACGGCGACCCTTCGCCAGTCTAGGTTGTCATCTCCTCGTGGTGGAGCCGGCGTAGCTCGGCCTCGTAGCGGCCGTAGTTCTGCTCCTCGGTGGTGAGCGCGCCCCAGTAGTGGTGGAGCATCGACTCCCGCCAATGACGACTCATCGGCGTGGGGGCTTCCCGCACCGGGATGCCGTTGATGCTGAGCGCCCAGCCGTGGGGCGCTCGCATATCCGGCGGCGCGGGGTAGTTGGCGCCGTGGAGCGCCTCTGCCTCCTCCTTGAGGAGCGTGTGCGGGCGCCATCCATTGGCGGCGGCTGCTGGGTTGCGCTTGTCCTGCGATATCTTCGGCGGCTAGGGTTTTGGGAGGCAAGAGGAGAGAGGAGAGTCTTGGGTGTGAGACTGGATCGGGGGGAGGTGCGGGTTTTAATTGCCGGAGAAGCGGTGGGCGGCGGCTTCAAAAGGGGCGCCGCCGCGCCACGGAGCCGGTGAGCGACTGGATGCCTCGCTGCCACGCCATGAATGCGTTTGACCGCGGCAGTTCAGGTTCTGTGTCGATGACACGGCCGGCCCACCCATCGGGGAGTCGTGTGAAGTTTCCTCCAGCGCGCCCAAGCGGCTCCCGCCGCGTAGGGCGTGGGCTAGGCGTGTCCAACGAGCTATTGGGCCTCGCCGGACGAAACCGGGCTATTGACGCCGCGACTGGGCGCCATTTTTCGTCCGGCACGCCTAATAGCGCTATTGGCGGCCCTATTGGCGCTCCGACTGGAGATGCTCTAACCATCCAACCAAAGGTTGGTTCTCAGCGGTGAGCTGTTTTGACCGGGAGCGGTGGCTGACTACTCAATGGAACCATGACACGCATGGAACAATGACACGCGGAAATTCACTTTGTCACCCGGGTTCATATGCGGTATTTAAAAAGTAAATGTTGAAATGTCAAATTTTTTGGAAATATATCTCGCGAATACAACATTACATTCTATGTGTTTACAAGTCGTCTCGTGAAGTCTCGACATTTTTTAAGCTGAATAAAAAATAGAAAAATGTCTCGTGAAAAGGCTTTTACTACTATCTTGTTTTTGGAAGCCCTCGCAAACTTTTGCCGGGCGGCCGGCTACCCCCGACGGTGCTCTAGATTTATTTTCAAAATATTTTAAACTTTGGAAACAAGATGAAACCGGCTATATTACTTATAAACTTAGAATATTTTATAAATTTTGAATAAAAAACCTAACATTTGATTCAGCATGGTCGAAGATGGAGTTTTCGAGCTCATCGACGTCCGCACCCACTAGTGGAAAAATGGTCTTTCGGAAGGGGGGGGGAGCCATTAGGCCCGGTTCGACCGGCCAGGGTCCCGTGAGGCATTGGTCCCGGTTGGGCAGGGGGCATTAGTCCTGGTTCATGCTGTCAACCGGGACTAAAGCTCCCTCAGAGCATTAGTCCCGGTTTACAGCACGAACCGGGACTAATGCTCTGAGGAATAGTGATAACCCCCAAGAGCAGGCGATCACTGTAGCACCTCTCAATATGGAAGTAGGGTATCGATCCGCAGGAGCAAGAAGGAAAAGCTATCTATTCCCTACAACTAAAGTGTCACAAGTTTTAGGGTATTATGCACTAAACAAGTTTAAAGAACAAGATGGTTGATTTAATGGATGGAAGTTTAATGTAACAAAAAAAGAATGTGAAAGTGTCCCAATCCTCTTCAATGCAAGAGGACAAGACAAAGGTGTAAACGGTGCTTGGAAATAAGGCCTAGGGATCATACTTTCACTAGTGGACACTCTCAACAATAATAATATAATTGAATACATAAATATTTCCTCCTCATTATGCTACTCTGAATTAATTTCTGGTTGGATAAAGAACACCAATCCAATGTGTAGGGCTACAAAAAGCACACCCTAAAGTTCGTATTCCACATCTATGGACACTTCATACGGTCACTATATGCATTCAAAGATAGTACTAACAAACACCACAATATCATAGAGACATCCAACACAAATAATAACTCATGATAAGTATTCATGTAATCTTTAGCCTAAGAGCCACACACGGTGCACACACTGTCAACTTCACACCATGGGACAAAGGTGACTCCAGAAATCACATCAATAAAACCACTTGAGTAGCATAATTCATAAGATGATGAAGAGTAACATCTATGGATTCAACTAGATTACAAAGCTCATGATCACATAAAGATCACACCATGGGAGAGAGAGATAAACCACATAGCTACCGGCATGAGCCCTCAGCCCCGATGAGGGACTACTCCCTCCTCATCATGGAGACGGTGGAGATGTCGTTGGGGGAGATGGAGATGATCTTGCTGTAGATGTTGATGATGATCACGCCGGAGGGGGTGGAGCCCTCCGGAGGTGGATTCCGGCGGCGTTTCCCCCCTCCGATCTTCTCCGGCGGCAGCCTTCTGCCTCTCTGTTTCTGGTTTTGTGTTTCTCCGCCGCCTCCCTCTGGAAAACGTCGGGGGACTATTTTTATAGGCATTTTTAGGTCACGAGGATGCTTCAGGGCGAAGGATCGACGCAAACGGGGCCACAAGGGCCAAAATAGGTGGGCCCACGTGGCTACAGTACCAGGCCGCGTGGGGCACCCTCTTTTGCCCCTCCGGCCTCCGTTCGCTTGCTTCTTTCGCTCCTAGGTCTTCCTCCTTCCAAAATAATGATCCCCATAAATTTTCAGCTCATTATGACGTCGTTAAGGTCCTGAAATAAATAAGGAAAGAAATAGGGGTTTTCTGCCAACGCAGGATTAATTCCATAAAAAGGGGAAATCATTATTAATTACCAAAAATCATTAAATAACAGTAATATACCCCTTATATGATGCAAATATGAATGGAATATAAGTATTATAGTGCAAAGTTCATGTATGCATTTTACATGCATCAACATCCCCAAGATTAACTCATGCTCGTCCTCGAGTATGAAAGTGATAAAACTAACATGAACTTTGCAATATAATAACAACATGGATCTAAAAGATGATTGCTACTGATACATAAAGTCAAATGATCCATTATTCAAATAAGTAGCAATATGCAAACAGTTTATAAAGTGATATCAAGTATACAATGCAAGGATGTTCAATGATAGTTCAGAAAGTGTAACATAAAAGATAGTAATATGGACGTTCTTACTTTTGCATACTTGTGCTCCATAGAGTGTAGATGAAAATCTGAATATAAAAGGTGGACACTTTGGAAAAGATGTATAAATGAGTATAGGTCAATCATGCATAAGTTTCATCTATCCTCCAAACTATTCTACTTAAGTTACTGATTGCAATGGTAATACTTGGTGTCAAGCTCTCATTCCCCTATCATAGCATCTTGAATGATTAAAGTTTAATGCGAAAGCAAATATGAGTAGTGGCCTTGATAAAATAAAGGTTAGATGTCTCATGCCCCTTGAATACAAGTACCTACACCATGATTACTCAACTTGGGAAACAAAGCAAGTTTAAGTTATCTATCATTGTAAGTAATAATGGTATTATCAAGAGCCTCAACTGGGGTACCTCTTGTCCCATGATATGGATCAAGACCACATCAAAACAACAAGACAAACAAACATAATGAACAACCTCAACACCCTTTTTATTTACCACTTGATATAGCTTTTTATTGTAGGGTGTATCACAGAAAGTTCAAAATAGCATGTAAGTAAATTTCACCATGAATGATACATGGCTTAGATTAGCGGCCCAGGTTTCTCTCTAACCATTTATACAAACTCATTTAAACTTACTCTATATCCACATTATTTCACCATAGTAGGCATCCATAAATAAAAGTACATGATATGAACTAAATAAATGATGGAACATGTTGAAAACTTTGCATGTGACAGCACATATGGGCTAACTCCCATCCTTAAACATTTATCAAGCCACTATCATCATAATATTAATCACAATGGTTCATGTTTATTAAATGCAATTAAAGTAAAGTGTGCATCAAGTTCGCGAGAGCTTTTTAACCAACTTTTCCCATTACAATAAATAACATAATCATTTTCATTTAGAGGTATAGATAACACAAATAACATGATAAACATAATTGGAATAGCATGAAGCTAATAGGTAGATATGGTGGACTCACTAGAAAAACTTTGGTTGAAGGTGTTGGAAACAAGTTTTTACTTGTTGGAATTTTTGGGCTAGCAAAAGGGAGAAAGATGACCATCTAGATGCATGCTTGAGTGTCCATAGAACTAACTAATTCATGTCAAAAAGGTGAAATAACATACAGCATCAAAACATGAATAAAAGATAGCTCATGATAAAGCATTTGCAAATTAGTACTCATAAAGAAGCTCATGAATCATGCAACTATATGTGTCATTAAAAATCAACTTAGACATCCCTTTTCCCAATAAAATAAAAGCATGCAAGATATTTCAACCCATATTTCCAGTAGCTCTCTCATATAAAAATGATAGTGGTGGTCTCAAAACAAAAATCAAACCAAAACAAAAAACAAATAAAAGACGCTCCAAGTTCATGCGATAAAGTGCATTGATAGAAAAACAGAAGTTAGACGTGTGCAAACCGAGAGTGTGTAGGTTCATTGGGGATGTTCTCCACATCCCCAAGCTTATGGTTTTCACCATCCTTGGATAACTCATGGTGCATCTCCTCCAATCCCTGTGAAAAAACTTCAAAACACTGTTTCTCCCATTTCTTTTCTGTGGGGTGACGTTAGTAGAGATAAATAAATAGGTTTCTTGTTGCATATAATCCATGGACTAAAATAAATATGAATGTCAAGAAAGTTTATAATGTTGTATGCCTACTCATAAACTCAATTGGATAAAAAAGATTCAACTTAAAAGTTCAAAACAAGCATAAAACAATACAGGACAGAATCTGTCCAGAAAAACAGCAGCAGAAAAACATATTTTTATGTCCAACTTAAACTCGTCTAAAAATTCTTAAAAAATTCAGACATACATAGGATTAAAATTTGCAGTTACAATTAAAATCTCAGCCCATTCTGAGCTAGAGAATAAAAATGAAAAATCAAACCGTGCACAGACTTTGTGCAGGAATAAAATCTCCGAATAGAAATAGCAACTTGTCAAACCAAAATGGGTAAAACTTGGCACTTTATTAAAAAATTAGAAACTAAGCTAAGAAAACATTCTCTTGTTACAGCAAGAGGACACAAAGAAAATCAAAAGTAAAAACAACCGGGTTGCCTCCCGTAAAGCGCTATCTTTATAGCCATATAGCTAGGCTTACTTACTTGGTATCAAGATGGTTGGAGTGAGGTGGCTTGGCATCCCAAGCTTAAATTCTTGTACTTACTTGATATATGTAGGGTGAGCCTAGGGCTAACATCCCCAAGCTTGAGGTTTTGTCCCTCTTGATCTTTGTTTATCTCCCTCAACTCTTCCACTTGAAAGTTCTCTTCACACATAACTCATCATAAAACTTGATTAGAGGGGTTAGTGTCTCCATAAATTAAATCTCCATAGGTACAGCAAAGACATATCATGAGTTAATTCTAAACATTAGCTAATATTACTATGGTTTTGCATTGCTCTTCGATCAATAGAACCACACAAAACACAAGTAATGAGAGTAATGAAAAATAAAGACAGAATCTGTCAAAAACTGGACAACCCATAAAGAGTGAATTTTCAGAGACACTTACGTTGCTCATATCAGAAAACTTTGAACTAATGAAATGTGTATTAATAGCTTCAACCTTCTGTCGTAAAATTTCAGGTCAAAATTCCTTTTCTGTGATTTTTAACATTTTTCTCAGTGAAGCTTAGGAATCTGTTTTCTGGACAGCCATGATAGTTTTAATGATGCTCACATAGGAATAAGAATTAAAACGCAAAGATGAGCATCAAGAGAAAAATATGAAACAAATTTAAGTCTAACCCACTTCCTATGCATTGGGATCTTGTAAGAAAATAAATCAATGAAGCATATAGTAATTAGCATAGGAAGGTAAAGCAAGTGCGACATTAAAACCTTCAACATAAAGAGAGGAAACATAGTATTATTGAGATATTTAGAGACATGTTTCCCTCTTTCAAAATAATTATTAAGATCAATATAAGGTTTAATATCATGGTTGCAACAAATATTTGGAACTAAAGATAATTGCAAACCACATAAGTATTTCTCAACATAAGCAAATTTCTCCTCCATGGTGTGAATAGGGTAGTTCAGAAATAAAGTTGGACTCTCATGAGTGAGAGTATCATCACAAACAGCAAGTATATCATTTTTATCCTCACATAAAGCAGTAACAACTAAACATGGAGGATTATCAATAAGCATAGGACCATCATCTAAAGCATTATCATATAGCATGTGTAAATCATATTCTTCATCATTTTTAAAATCATTATCAATAATGTTCTCATTAGGCATAGGTTCATATTCTTCCTCATCATCAGGATCATAAAAGCAAAGTTTATCATTAGCAAAATCTTGAGTGTTACCCTCATCCATATGTGGTGAAGGTGGAAGTTCCTTCTCTTCATTCTCTAGTTGTTCATCAATTTCTTTATCCTTTTGCTCTTCATTGTCTTCTTCTTGGGGCTGCATGGACATCCCCAAGCTTAGGCTTTTATCCTCTTCTTCACATACTTCCTCTTCCAAGCTTATGTTTTCATCATCTTCTTCCTGCAAAACATTAGATCTTCCTTGGGCAAATATCTTCCTTGTGTCAACAACATAGATATTTTCATCAAATTCATCTATGCATATATTAAGGATAATGGCAATCATATTTTTAGATTGAGAAGCTATAGGGCAGGTTTCATGTTCATCAATGAAGGTGTTTAATTCATAGGCTGCCACAAAAATAACAAATTGCTCTACTTCTGCCATCCCTAAGTGAGCATAATTCCCTGTATGATAATTTGCAATAACAGGTTCAACTTTATTGGAAGGGCATTGGAATTCAAAGTGTCTACAGTATTCAGAGCAACAAGTTTCTTCCTTATGACAATTAAGCAGTTTACTAGCAATTTCATTGAGATACCTCATGATGGTTTTTAATCTTTTCCCTTCGAAAGATTCTCTAAATTCAGCAGCTATCATGGCATTTTTATAATAGTTTTTAATTTTCTAATTTTTTGGGTTTTTAATAAATGCAAAACTGAAAGTAAAACTAAACTAAATGCAAAAATGAAAGTAAACTAGAGTATATGCAAAACTTAAAATAAATATCTAGTATAAACAAGAATAGAAACTTAAGCGCTACGCTCCCCGGCAATGGCGCCAGAAAAGTACTTGATAACCCCCAAGAGCAGGGGATCACTGTAGCACCTCTCAATGTGGAAGTAGGGTATCGATCCGCAGGAGTAAGAAGGAAAAGCTATCTATTCACTACAACTAAAGTGTCACAAGTTTTAGTTGATTATGCACTAAACAAGTTTAAAGAACAAGATGGTTGATTTAATGGGTGGAAGTTTAATGTAACAAAATAAGAATGTGAAAGTGTCCCAATCCTCTTCAATGCAAGAGGATAAGACAAAGGTGTAAACAGTGCTTGGAAATAAGGCCTAGGGATCATACTTTCACTAGTGGACACTCTCAACAATAATAATATAATTGAATACATAAATATTTCCTCCTCATTATGCTACTCCGAATTAATTTCTGGTTGGATAAAAAACACCAATCCAATGTGTAGGGCTACAAAAAGCACACCTTAAAGTTCGTATTCCACATCTATGGACACTTCATGCGGTCACTATATGCATCCAAAGATAGTACTAACAAACACCACAATATCATAGAGACATCCAACACAAATAATAACTCATGATAAGTATTCATGTAATCTTTAGCCTAAGAGCCACACACGGTGCACACACTGTCAACTTCACACCATGGGACAAAGGTGACTCCAGAAATCACATCAATAAAACCACTTGAGTAGCATAATTCATAAGATGATGAAGAGTAACATCTATGGATTCAACTAGATTACAAAGCTCATGATCACATAAAGATCACACCATGGGAGAGAGAGAGATAAACCACATAGCTACCGGCATGAGCCCTCAGCCCCGATGAGGGACTACTCCCTCCTCATCATGGAGACGGTGGAGAAGTCGTTGGGGGAGATGGAGATGATCTTGCTATAGATGTTGATGATGATCACGCCGGAGAGGGGTGGAGCCCTCCGGAGGTGGATTCCGGTGGTGTTTCCCCCCTTCGATCTTCTCTGGCGGCAGCCTTCTGCCTCTCTGTTTCTGGTTTTGTGTTTCTCTGCCGCCTCCCTCTGGAAAACGTCGGGGGACTATTTTTATAGGCGTTTTTAGGTCACGAGGATGCTTCAGGGCGAAGGATCGACGCAAACGGGGCCACGAGGGCCAAAAGAGGTGGGCCCACGCGGCTACAGCACCAGGCCGCGTGGGGCACCCTCTTTTGCCCCTCCGGCCTCCGTTCTCTTGCTTCTTTCGCTCCTAGGTCTTCCTTCTTCCAAAATAATGATCCCCGTAAATTTTCAGCTCATTATGACGTCGTTAAGGTCCTGAAATAAATAAGGAAAGAAATAGGGGTTTTCTGCCAACGCATGATTAATTCCATAAAAAAGGGGAAATCATTATTAATTACCAAAAATCATTAAATAACAGTAATATACCCCTTATATGATGCAAATATGAATAGAATATAAGTATTATAGTGCAAAGTTCATGTATGCATTTTACATGCATCAGATAGTCCCGGTTGATAGCACGATCCGGGACTAATAGTCCCCTGCCTATAAAGCCAGCCAGCTTCTACTCTATTATTTTTTTCTGCTAGGAGGTGTGAGAGGTGGGTGCTAGTTTGTTTTCCTTTGCTATGCACTAGAGGTGTTCGATGAAATGCCCGAGCCACATTTAAGTTCACACAAAATTATATGAGGTGCCCGAGCCACCCTTAGGCTTTGTCCTCTCTCTTTTCTCCGATCGATCGAGGTTAATTAGCAACCTTTGTCCTTTTCATCTGTAATTGATACAAATTTTGCATGTGTCGATATATGGTGGTCATTTCAGTATTCAAGATGTTATTCTAATGGTATTTGATAAACTTAATTATATGATATGCAGATGGATGAACGGCAGCGATGGATGTACGGCGACCGACGCAGTTCCGATTTTATTGCAGGCATGCATAAATTTATCCATGTGGCTGAGGCAAACAAATATGATGGTTTTATGCCTTGTCCATGTGTGGACTGTCGGAACGTTAAGGAGCACTCTTCCTCGAGAACCCTTCAAGGCCACCTGCTTCAGAGAGGTTTCATGCCCAGCTATAATTGTTGGACCAAGCACGGAGAAAGACGGGTTATGATGGAAGACAATGAAGAAGAAAGGGACACTACTAGGGAATTGCTTATCGCCGGCGGTCAGAATTAGGCTATCCCCGGCGGTTTGCAAACCGCCGGCGACCACCTCGCCGGTGGTAATACCTTACCGCCGGCGGTTTGCAAACCGCTGGGGGTAAGCCTGGTTAGCGCCGGCGGTTTATTCCAAACCCCGGGGATACTGCTTTACCGTCGGCGGTTTGCAAACCACCAGGGGTAAACGATGATAGCACCGGCGGTTTACTCTGCTGCCAGGGGTAAATGTTTTATCACTGGCTGTTTATCACAAACCGACAGCGGTAATACCTTTAGGAATTAAAAAAAAATCACATGGGCTCTATCCCATACATTTCCTAATATAATCACGTGGGCTGCCACGCACACTGGAAAATCTAGCAAAAGCAATCGACTTGCATCACATAGAGCACACCTACAAATCTACATTCTTGTTCGCTGTAAATGCTCAAGGAAATCAATGTTCAAAGTTTCTACATACACAATAGCAATAGAGGTCCAGTTCATACAAATGCATACATCTTCAATGTTCAAAATTTCTACCTACACAATAGAATAGGGATTAAGTTCATACATACAGGGTAAAAAATTGCAAGCACTTGACGCACAAATTTCAAATGAATAAGCATATATCTCACATGGAAGGCAATTACAGGATTCACGGCCAGGAGTGAAGAAGTAAGATATTTTTTCTCTAATTATACAAACTATCTAGTACCTCAAGTATTTCATGTCATTGTTAATATACATGTAACGATGGCGACTGAACTGGACATTACCAAATGGCGACCAAGCTCAAACCAATCTGTACCTTGCAATCTCTGCACATAGAAATAACTGCAAGTCAGGTTGCCTAGGGTGAAAATAAATTGGTAATTATGTGGTGATGTACATAGGAAATAGACAGTACTCGAATCCATCAGATTATATTACATACACAAAGTAAAAAACCTAGTCTTTGTAAATCAGTAATTCATAGTAGGATCACACATTAAATCAAACCAGTAGCTGCTAAAATATTCTGGAATAAGTATGAAATACTTAAGCTCACACTACAGAGTGAAAATAATATTCCAGGTCCAAAAATAAGCATGAGCTAGCATCAGATTTTGAAGTCCAAGCACTCTTCGTGGTACCTAAATCTTTTCTGAAATGCAAACAGTAGGTAAAAGAGTATTCCTTATCTACACTATATGAAACAAAAACCAATGCAATGGGATATGGGTGAATGCACTCATTGATTATGCAATTGCGAAGGGGTGAGTGGTTCTAGAGTTCCAATCAGCTCACACAATCTGATGCATCAGACAAAGAGACCAAATGATCAGTTATCAATACCACCCAGTTGTCGAGGTAACTCATCTGCATGACTGCACAATATCACGAAAACATTTACCTGCAAATGAAGGTAACTATATCATATAAACATTCAGTTGCATACCATCTGCAAATTAACAACACATTTAATGGCATAATCATGTAAACATTGCATTGCATACACCCATGATGACATAAAGAAAAACTGCATAAGAATGAATCACACAACAAAATGTCCTGAACCCATGATGTTTAAATATAGTTACATACCCAGACGGATTGAGACGGCCACCCACCAAGAGCTTCATATTCCATTGATCTCTGGATCATACAACCAAAGGAGGTTGAGCTTGATCAAATAATAAGCCAAATCCACAGGCCACCACACAATGGTTGATAAATCAACACTTGCAGGAAATCATGGACATCACACATGCAAATATTATGAATTTAAGCTATATGTTGCAGTATGTCCACCAAAAAAAGTGATTTGTGGTTTGAGCTGTGTGGTAAACTACAGAAAGCGATTTACACTGTTAAAGTATAAACTGGTCCACTCAAATAATGAAACGCAGAACTCATATAGAGGACTATTTTTGGACTGAAACCAAGCATGTATTTATTAAGGTGTAAATCAAAATAGCCTCTGCAATTAGCATAAGAAAAACATGATGAAATTTGACTGCCTCCTAAATCATTAGCAGGATAAATATAAGAAGCCTCAATTAAAGCACCAGAGGAATCAAAGCAAAAGTCTCCATATGTAATAAGAAATTCATTTGTGTAACAGTGGTATACCAAAGCAAGATTTAACGTGGTCTGAGTCTTCACCTCATGGCAATCATCCATAAAATGGTAAGCATAGATAAAAACGAATCTACAGAAACACATGAGATTCTCTGTTCCTTTGAGAGGGAGAGAGAGATAGAGGGAGAGAGGGAGAGGGGGAGAACCTGCAGGGCTCGTTGAAGAAAAGGAAGATGCTGGCGTACTCGGTGACCCCAAAGAGATGGAGTAGGACAGGAAGCTCGCTGACGGCGGCCTCCTCCTCTTGTGCTCGCTGGAGACACGCTGGCGGAGCCTTCCCTCCTTTGGCGGCGCTGGGGGCACGAGGCGTGGCGGCGGGCTGCGGTGCTCCGAGAGTTTCCACCTTGTTCATGCTTCATCCATGGAGAGAAGAAGGGGATAGGTGGTGGAGATGGCCATGGGAAGGAGAAGGGAATGGGCAGGGGCGGGAATGTCAGAGACGGCACGGTGATTGGGGGAGGAGACGGCTGTGGGGGAAGGGGAGCGTCCCGCGAGGGGATTGGGGGAAGGAGACGAACGCGGGATTGGGGAGGAAGACGGACGCGGGATGGGGAGGGAGGAAGTGGCGGCTTGCTCTCTCCGGTAGCCGCCAGTCGAGCTCGTCCCCGTCGCCGTCCTGCTCGTCCTCAAACTAGGGTTTGGCTTTCGAGGGATCGAGCGGCTTAGGTGGGTGCGTGTGTGGCGACGAGGACTGGAGTGGATAAGGCGATGGGGGAAATACCGCCGGCGGATCTGGCCCAAGAAGCCGGTGCTAAATTCGTTCAAAAAAAGGACCGGGCCTGTTCTACTTACCCCCGGCGGATTCATTCCGTAACCGCCGGCGGTAGCACGGGTTACCCCCGACGTTTTAAAGCAAAACCGCCGGCGGTAAGGGCGACCCGTCCAGGATGCTCCCGGCCCATTTTAGCCCCGACGGTCCAATTTTTTTCCCGCCGGCGCTAACAGCCTTATCCCCGGCAGTTCTAGCACAAACCGCCGGCGGTAAAAGCTGGTCGGCCCACCTGGGCTTACCCCCGGCGAAAATAAATATAAACCGCCGGCGGTAACGTGTGCTGCTATAAGGCTTTTCCTAGTAGTGGGACGATGAGAACTATCCTATGTTCCCTGAATAATATGGTGATACTGCGATGGAAGACAATGAAGAAGAAGGAGGTGAAGAACAACGGGCGTCAGATGAGCCCGATGACGGTCTTGGTCGGGTCATTTCTGATGCAAAATGAGAATGCGATATAGAAAAGGAGAAGCTGAAGTTGGAGGCCATGCTAGAGGATCACAAAAAGTTGCTGTACCCAAATTGCGAAGATGGCAGCACAAAGCTTGGTACCACACTGGAATTGCTGAAATGGAAGGCAGATACTGGTTTATCTGACAAGGGATTTGAGAAGTTACTGAAAATAATGAAGTCGAAGCTTCCAAAGGATAACAAATTGCCCGAGACTATGTACGAAGCAAAGAAGGATATCTGCCCTCTAGGATTAGATGTGCAGAAGATACATGCATGCATCAATGACTGCATCCTTTACCGCGGTGAGGAGTACGAGAATTTGGATGCATGTCCGGTATGCACTGCACTGCGGTACAAGATCAGACAAGATGACCCTGGTGATGTTGAGGGCGATGACGAGCCCCCAGGAAGAGTATTCCTGCTAAGGTTATGTGGTATGCTCCTATAATACCACGGTTGAAACGTCTGTTCAGAAACAAATAGCATGCCAGGTTGTTGCGATGGCACAAAGAAGAGCGTAAGAAAGACGGGAAGTTGAGACACCCCGCCGATGGGTCGCAGTGGAGAAAAATCGAGAGAGAGTTCTCGGACTTTGCAGGTGACGCAAGAAACTTATGGTTTGGTCTAAGTACAGACGGTATGAATCCTTTTGGGGAGCAGAGCTGCAGTCACAACACCTGGCCCGTGACTCTATGTATCTACAACCTTCCTTCTTGGTTGTGCATGAAGCGGAAGTTCATTATGATGCCCGTTCTCATCCAAGGCCCGAAGCAACCCGGCAACGATATTGATGTGTACCTAAGGCTATTAGTTGATGAACTTTTGCAGTTGTGGCATACCAGGTGTACGTGTGTGGGATGAGCACAAACAGATGGAATTTGACCTACGAGCGTTGCTGTTCGTAACCATCAATGATTGGCCTGCTCTTAGTAACATTTCAGGACAGTCAAACAAGGGATACAACGCATGCACGCACTATTTAGATAAGACTAAAGATACATATTTGGAAAAATGTAAGAAGGTCGTGTACCTGGGGTGTCATCAATTTCTTCCAGTCAATCATCCCGTAAAAAAGAAAGGCAAGCATTTCAAAGGTGAGGCAGATCACTGGAAGAAGCCTAACCTCACTAATGGTGATGCTATATTTGGTATGGTCAAGGACATAGAAGTAATCTTTGGAAAAGGTCCTGGCGGTCAATCTGTTCCGAAAGACGTCGCTACCGGACACGCGCCCATGTGGAAGAAGAAATCTATATTTTGGGAGCTACCCTATTGGAAAGTCCTAGAGGTCCGGTCTTCAATTGACGTGATGCACGTGACAAAGAATCTTTGCGTGAACCTGCTAGGCTTCCTCGGCGTGTATGGGAAGAAAAAAGATACACCGGAAGCACGGGAGGACCAGCAGCGTATGAAAGACCCAAACAACAAGCATACGGATAAAGGGTGTCAGTACTTAAGCAGCTACGCTCTTACGAAAGCAGGGAAGGAAATATTTTTTCAATGCCTGAGCAGTATCAAGGTCCCGGCTGGCTTCTCGTCAAATATAAAGGGAATAATAAATATGGCAGATAAAAAATTCCAAAACCTGAAGTCTCATGATTGCCACGTGATTATGACGCAGTTGCTTCCAATTGCATTGAGGGGGCTTCTATCGGAAAATGTTCGAGTACCCATTGTGAAGCTATGTGCATTTCTCAATGCAATATCTCAGAAGGTAATCGATCAAGAAAGTCTGACAAAGTTACAGAAGGATGTGGTCCAATGTCTTGTTAGTTTTGAGTTGGTGTTCCCCCCATTATTTTTCAATATTATGACGCATCTCCTGGTTCACCTAGTCGACGAGATTGTAATTCTCGGTCCTGTATTTCTACACAATATGTTCCCCTTCGAGAGGTTCATGGGAGTATTGAAGAAATATGTTCATAACCGTGCTAGGCTAGAAGGAAGCATCTCCAAAGGCTATGGAACATAGGAGGTCATTGAGTTTTGTGTTGACTTTATTCCCGACATTAAGTCGATTAGTCTTCCTGAATCGCGGCATGAGGGGAGACTTAGTGGGAAAGGCACGCTAGGAAAGAAAGCAATGATATGTAGGGACGGACATTCTTTCACTCAAGCACACTACACAGTTCTACAAAGTTCCACCTTCGTGGCTTCGTATATCGAGGTACACAAGAATATTGTACGCTCCAAAAATCCAGGAAAGCCTGACTCCTGGATTAAACAGAAACACATGGAGACTTTCGGCAGTTGGTTGCGATTACATCTCATGAATGACACCGATGTTGGAGATCAACTCTACTTATTGGCCGCGTCACCATCTTCGAATGTATTGACTTTCCAAGGGTACGAGATAAATGGGAATACATTTTACACGGTCGCCCAAGATAAAAAGAGTACCAACCAAAACAGTGGTGTTTGCTTTGATGCAACAGACGAGAATGGACAAAAGGACACATACTATGGTTACATAGAGGAGATATGGGAACTTGACTATGGACCTACTTTTAAGTTCCCTTTGTTTCGGTGCAGTTGAGTCTACATGAATGGAGAAGGGGTAAAGGTAGACCAGCTGTATGGAATGACAACAGTGGATCTCAAGAATTTTACGTACAGAGACGAACCATTCGTCCTAGCCAATGATATGGCTCAGGTTTTCTATGTGAAGGACATGAGCTCCAGACCGAAAAAAGAAAAGATAAGGAAACAAATACATCACACGATGAGCCAAAGCGTCACATAGTTCTTTCAGGAAAAAGAAACATCGTGGGAGTCGAGGACAAGACAGACATGTCAGCAGACTATAATAAGTTTGATGAAATTCCGCCCTTCACAGTAAAAACTGACCCAACCATCCCGTTACATAATGAAGAAACTCCATGGTTACGGCCGAAGAAGCGATCATAGCGATCATGATCTAAGTATGAGTGTAATAATATATTAAACAATTTATGTATGAGTGTTCTCAAATGCATTACACAATATATGTATGATCGAGTGTTCCCAAATGCATTAAACCTTTTATGTAATTTGTATTCGGTCGATTATCTGAAGGATTTCTGTATAGAACAAAACACACGGTTTCACCTGCATACAGCCCAACGGTGGCTCGTGAGTGCCTACAGCTGGTCGCCGTCGTCCTCAGCCATGCAGCAGCGCGCAGGAGAGCGCCCACTTGCGCATCGTGCCGGCTCCGCTTCACTCTTTCTGCTGCAACAAAAACTGGTGAGAAGTTCGTTGTCGCCTTGGTCCGTCTAGAGAGAAGCCTATCCATTTTAAACGGGCATTCGATCCAAGCAGCGGCAAGACTTATCTGATGATCTGCAACCGTCCCAACAAGTGTTGGGGATATACCAGATCATCAAAGAAGCCCTTGCCGCTGGTTCCCAAAAGTGTTACATATCATCATAGTTGATGGCTTGTATTCGGTCGATGAACTGAAGTATTTCTAGATAGAACAAAACACACGGTTTCACCTGCATACAGCCCTACGGTGGCTAGAGAGTGCCCGCATATCAAATGCACCGTAGGACGTATGTAGGGAATCCGAATGATTTGTATTCGGTCTTTGCCTTCCGGACTAGACGTAATCTTGTTCTTCATATCCTCATGGTGGGTATTTATAGCTAAAAGATCAGGGCAAATCTTCATCTTTAGTCCCGGTTGGTAGCTGGAACCGGGACTAAAAGAGCGTTGATTTGTGTGCCTTATCTTCTGTTTGAGATCCAACATCTCACAAGGGCTCGAAAGAAACACACTCTGATCCAACGGTTCACACGCGCTCAAAGGAAACACACAATCCGTGTGAACACGATCCAACAGCTCACAAGCACCCGAAAGAAACACACTCTGATCCAACGGCTCACAAGCGCTCGAAGGAAACACACAATTCGTGTGCACACGATCCAACAGCTCACAAGCACCCAAAAGAAACACACTTTGATCCAATGGCTCACAAGCGCTCGAAGGAAACACACGATCCAACAGCTCACAAGCACTCGAAAGAAACACAACTCTGATCCAACAGCTCACAAGCGCTCGAAGGAAACACACGATCCGTGTGCTAGCTTCTTGCCATATCACTATATATATGTAGGCTTGGCCGCCATTGCCATATCACATCTAAACTCATATCTGCAACCTCATTACTCTCCCATGGCTTCCACCGTACTAACCTACCGTCAGGCCGAGGAGCTTTCCACCTCGAACTACCCCTGCCCGCCCGGCTACCGCGTCCCCGCCGGCTGGATGCTGAGCGCCGGAGGCGTGCCGGTCCCTCCTGTCCCTCAAGGTGTGGCGCGCCGGGCGGCCATCACGAACCACTACTACCTCGAGCTCACACCGGAGCAGCGGATGGATCCGGGCTGGCATCCCGACTACCGCCCGACTTGGGAAGCCTTCTTCATCAATCGGCGTGAGACGGCACTCGCCAGGTACGAGAGGGACAGCCCGCCTCCTTCGGACTTCAACGAGGCCGGCCGTCGCCTGTGGTGGGCTGGCCGGACTCTCCAGGGCGTTATGAACTACATCACGACCGGTGATAACCCCCGCCTGCGCTACCCTAACATGCAGTCCGGGGTGCTCACTCGTCGAGGTTCGAGCCACGAAGGCCGTATGAGTACGATGACAGCGACGACGACGATGACGGCGACTATGAGTACGAGTATTATAGGCCTAGGCAGGAGTATGACTAAGATTGTTAGGACAACTGATCCACTGTTGTCATTCTGTACCGTATCTGGTCGATGAACTAGTTATTATCAAATGATCCACTGTTGTCATTATGTACCGTATCCGGTCGATGAAAAATAGATATGAATTAATTCAATAGATATAAATTAAATGAATATATATAAATGAAAATGATTAGATATAAATTAATTCAATAGATATAAATTAAATGAATATATATAAATTATATAAATAGATAGATTACATTTTTATCAACAATTTGATATTTTAATTGCATTTTTCTGATAAACAGATCAAAAGATATTGAATTTATAAGTTTAATGACTTAATTAAGTTTAAATTCCAAAAAAAATAATTAAATGAATTCACCTCTAATCTCAAACAAAAATGGATTTGTAATAATATATAGATTACATTTTTATGAATAATTTGATATTTTAATTGCATTTTGTGATAAACAGATCAAAAGATATTGAATTTATAAATTTATTACAATTTTAAAAACTTAATTTCCAAAAGGTCTATAGGTCCGGTTCATATTACCAACCGGGACTAAAGGGTATTTTGGCGCGCGCCTTTTCGGTGCCGCTGAAAATGACCTTTAGGTCCGGTTGGTACCCCCAACCGGGACTAAAGGGTAGTCCTATAGTCCCGGTTGGTGCCTCCAACCGGGCCTAAAGACCCTTTGGTCCCGGTTCCTGCTACGAACCGGACCTAAAGGCCTCTACTTATTTAAACTGCCTGCCTCTTCTTCTTCCCCATTCCACCCATTTTCGACTAAGGACCAGCGCGGCGCAACAGAGATCGACGCCGTCAGGCTGCCGAAATTTGCCGCACCGCTCGCCGTCGTCCGCTCCTCCGGCGCCCGCTCCGCGCCGCCCTCTGCCGCCCGCTCCTCCGGCCGCTCCTCCGCCGGCCTCCACGCGCGCCTCCTCTGCCACACGCGCGACTCCTCTCCCGCCGGCCGCTCGCCGTCGTCCGCTCCTCCGGCGCCCGCTCCGCGCCGCCCTCCGCCGCCCGCTCCTCCGCGCCACCTCTCCGCCGTCCGAGCTCCTCCGCCGTCGAAGCTCCTCTGTTCCAGCCGAGGAGGAGCCTCCGTGCCCCTGCTGCGCCTCCACTCCAATTCGCAAGGTGCGCATCCACTCCCTAATTAGGGTTAGCAGTTAATTAAAATTGTTGAATTTGCTGCTGCTTTTAGGGTTAGTAGTAGTTAAAATGATTGAAATTAGTGGTACTGCTAGTTGGTCCTAGGGTTAGTAATTTAGTTAGTTAGTTTTAGTTAGTAATTTAGTTAGTTAGTTTTAGTTAGTAATTTAAATTATTAGTTAGTATTTTTTGTTAGTTAGTGCATTAGTAATTTTAGTTAGTTAGTAATTTAGTTAGTTAGTTTTAGTTTTAGTTAGTTAGTTTTAAAAAATTTAAAAAATTCAAATAATTGATGGTGGTGTAGTGTAGGTTAGTTAGTTAGTTTTAGAAAATTCAAAAAATTGATAGTTAGTGTAGATTTGGACAGATTTAGGTAGATTTAGAATTTAATTTTAGGTAGATTTATTTAGGTCTTTCTCTGTTTTGTTAGGCCGAATAGGATGGAATAGGTCTTTCTCTGTTTTACTAAAATAATGGGTGCAATTTATTTAGGCTTCATATTTATTTATGATTTTAGGCTTCATATTTGTATGATAAATATTTATTTAGTCTTCATATTTATTTATTTATGATTTTAGGCTTCATATTTGTATGATAAATATTTATTTATGATAAATATTTACTTAGGCTTTATATTTATTTATGATTTTAGGCTTCATATTTGCATACATAAATATTTATCCAAAATCCAATAATTTTAGGCTTCATATTTATTTGTATGATAGAATTGGATTTGATACAGTTATTTATTTACGATAGAATTGGATTTGATACAGTTTTGTATGAATTGATGGAATTGATAGAATTATTTGTATGAATTGATGGAATTGATAGAATTATTTGTATGAATTGATAGAATTGTATACTCTGATGTTTTTAATCGGTGCAACGTGTAATTGCAGCTGTGTACAATTTTGCTCAAGTGATGTTCATGTGAAATACAATGATATCGAAATGTGTAGCTAGTTAATGATTCCTATTTCGTAGGTGTCATATTATTACTACAATTCAATTTGTTCTGTTTCAGACAAGATGAAATGCTGAATTATTTGTCATATATATCACCATGCCGACGCTTAAAAACAACAGGCGCAGCAACGCGCGCCTTTCCTTCTAGTACCATTCTGAACTACACGGCAGAGACGGCTCCGAAAATAACTTTCGTATTTTGCAGAAACTATGGAACCACATGGCAGAGACGAAAATGAGGAAAATATCCTCGAGGATATGTGAAGGGTCGCAGCATAGAAAACGAAAATTTTCCTACGCAAAGATAGCAGAATAAACCCAACATCTAGAT
>QRDG01000185.1:787801-1048140 GCA_012064385.1 Puccinellia tenuiflora
TCAGATATTTCCTCTGAAATATGGCGTGACTGGTAGCCTATTCACTCCTAAGTTTATCAGTAAGTTCGTCTTAATCCTGACAAAACAGCACCTGACCGGTAGCCTATTCTCTTTAGCAGTGCATAATTGTCACTTATTAAAGGACAACATAGTCATATTCCCGTTTTGAATTTTTTTGAATCGAAAGGGCATCAACATCATTGCCAAAGCTACACCTTCAGTGGAAAGACCAATGTGTCAAAATCGTGTTTAAAGCATATTGTTCTAAACAGAGCAACAGGGCTGAAAAAACTAATGTGTACCACATTTCAGGCAACAAAATTATCAGCAGCTAAGGCTGTTACACTGAGAGAAAAAATTCAGCAACTTTGTTTGACTTTCAAGTTCTCCCAGCAGTGTATGCTGCGGATAGCAGCCGTACAGTCCCCCCTTTCCCTTTGAAGCAATGATCTCCAAATTTATTCCCCTTTTCTTCTTCAGAGCCACCCAAACATCAGTGGAGTCATATCTTTCTGCTCAGAATTCTCAATACATTGATCCATTACCGGCAATTCGGAGTCACGGTGAAGCAATCTCCAGTTTCTTAGCATCTGGGTTAGTTTGAGTTGTAGAACCTGCAGTAAGCTCAAAGGAGCGTGCTTGATACATGTATCATTTCTCAATATTCTAATTTCCCAAAAGGGCAGATGATGTAATAATGTTATGAATATTCCACTTTGTAGTTTTATTGATAATAATGTTTTCGCACTTCCATTGATTTTGCAGACAGCTGGTATTCAACGAAACATCATTTGATGCATGGGTTGATGTGGCGAAGGCACCTGCATTACCATCTAGCTTGAAACTGTACAACGAACTTCAGGGACTTGGTTTCCATATTATCCTCTTGACTGGCCGAAGTGAATCACAGCGTAATGCTACTGAAGAAAATCTCTTGTTTGCTGGCTACCATTCATGGGAAACACTCATACTGAGGTATTTGCTACAGTTCTTGCGTCAAATGAGTCAGCTCATTGTATCTTTCTCTGCATAAGAAGCCATCTTACTTGGATCAAACCACCTTCTAAAAGTCCCTAGTTTATATCCTTTGACATTGTAGTTGAAGTATGTTAGGAACTTTAGGAGGCTTACTGAAAAGAACTTATTGTTAAGTCAACATGACCTATCCCTGGAAAGCTCCAGTGAACTTATAAGAATGTGTTGAATGCTGATCAACGTGACGACTGATGCCAATTCTATGGAACTTTTTAAAGCCAGTGGTCTTTCTTTGATTACTACTGATGTATTTCAAAATAAAGCTTTTGCCCTCCAGGTGTTAGGCACAAAACTAGAAGATAACATGAAACTCCACTATACTTAGGTTTGCATCTTGCCATGTAGTGGCAGGAACGGGCCCAGAATTGACATAGGTGGGGACTGGACTGGGCCAAAGGGAGCTAAGTTGCTCAAAGCTCTATCTCTTATGCACATGGGCTTGACCTGGTCTTGAGACCCCCTAGCCCAGGGCCTAGGCCCATCCTGTCCATGGTGGATTATTTTGAAGTTAAGCTGTCAACTGCCTTTCTTAGACTTTGAGTTACCATATAATGTGCCTTGTTCTTAGATCAATGTGGACCATCTAGTTTTATCCAACTCACCCCCTTCTTACTTTTGCTTGTGTTCTCAGTAGACACACAGAAGGAATAAAAATACTTGTTTTTTCCAGCCAACTCTTATTCTCGTATGTAGTTAGGTTACTGCAACCTTTTAATGTGACATAGGAAAATTAACATAAATTCTTTATATTTGAAACATCTCAATACATGTCTATGTAAATCACTAGAAGTCAGTTTTTTTAATCGGAAGTATGGTCATGCTGCAGGCAGCCCTCTGATATTGGCAAGACCGCAGTGCAGTACAAATCAGAGAGGCGAGCTGCGATGGAAGTGGAAGGATTCAAGATACTTGGTAACTCTGGGGATCAATGGAGTGATTTGCTAGGACTACCAGTGTCAACGAGATCATTCAAACTTCCAAACCCAATGTACTATATCAGTTGATTGTATTGGCGACGCTGGAGAACATAGCTATCCTTGTCGTACAACATTCCTACCATTTATAAAGCCCCAGTCTCGAAACTTCTTTAATTTGGGGGTCTTAATTTGTATAGACTTGGTGCATCACCAATGGTGGGGTTATCTTCAGTCATGTCAGTAGCTGGGTCAGGTACCAGTGAAGTTGCCAATGATGTTAATGGGAATGGATCTTTTGCTCAAAAGGGGCCACACCTTGTACTGGCAGTATCTACCTGATTTTATTTGAGTTCATCGTGTATATATGTGTTGTGTGTATTCGCAATCATTGCTAACTGACCAATTGTCTGAAACTGTATTGTGCTGGACTACGTATGAACCACTGCTGATTATTGCAATTTATTTGTGGTTTTCAACCTTTGCAACTTGTTCTTAGCGTATCACACAGACCAAGCATACAGTGATAAAGATCGGGCACATATGAAACTACTACTCCAGTAAGCAAAACATTGCTTCCGAAAACATCAGTTGCAGAAAGCTCTTCCGAGTTCTGACAATCGTAGACATGGAACCTGGGAGTATTGGAGCTTCGTGCCAGCATCTCTTGTAAATCTCATCTCATCTTGTAAAGCCTTGTGCTTTTTAGCTAACATATGTACTGCACAGTTCTTTCTTGCTCTGGTACGCAGGTGGTTTGCCGCTTCTGTGCAAGAGGCCCCTGCTCCTGGTCCTGGCTATTGACAGCAGCCGATCCGAGGAACTCCTCTTCTTGGCTATCGTCTTGCTGCAAGGCCCTGGAGCATGACGCAGAATCGTCGAACGGCTTGCGTTAATCCTGCTAATGTGAGGGGTGGACTTCTTTGTCAGATCTTGTAAGCATTTGACATCGGAGAGCGATGTGAAGGACTGAGACTTCCCTTTGTAGTACTTGGACAGCCCTGTCCTGCAGCAAGTGGATTAGTTTATTTGTCAGAGATTGTTGACATACTCTACAGAAGTAGATTTATTTATCAATGATGGATTGGACTTTTAGATAACAAGATAATCGAACTCTTAGACAACAAAATTACAAACCAGACATAATAGCTTGCCATAGTACTGTGGTGTTTCACGGTGCTGCGAGGTGCAGGAAATCGAAGTTGGGCTAGTAAACTTTGATGTCAATTTTCTCCAAATGCTGGTAACCCAGTCAAGCAATCTGTATTCTGGATAGTGCAATCTCAAGTGTCGAGTCCCTTAGATAGATCATACTATTAACTCTTAGACTCTGGATACGTACAGTGAATGCAGAGACTGAACTTATCATGCCTTCTGAAATTGATGCACAATTCCTACACTTCTGAAATCGCTACCAACAAATGTAGTACTACTTGAGTTTGAAACGTCGATCCACGTAGTACTGTACCTGACAGGAAGATGCGCTAGCAGCGGCGAGAGTTCATAGAGCGGCCCGCCGCCGTCCCCATCCAGCTGCATCGTGTCCTCCCCCGAAGACGAGGACGAAGACCCGGCACGTTCACCTAAGGCCGGGGAGGACTCCGCGTCGTCGTCGTCGGTCAGGCTCGACATGGTGGAAGAGCGCCGCGATCCGCTGGACACACCGGAGTCCAAGCTGGCCGGCGTCTCGGACAACAAGTCATCTCCGCCGACGACGTCTGCTTCTCCTGCTCGTCCTCCATGGATCTCGGCCATGACGCCTAGCGTATACGTAAAATCAAGCAGGTTAGCAGCGAAATGTCCATTATTCGTCTTTGTTTATATAGCTAGTACTCCTATGAAAGGGAGATTGGGCACTGGGATGTGCTGGATGGATAACGGTAATGGGAGGATCGTGGGATATGCATGCATGGACTGGGAATAGATTGTTTCCGTGGGCGGAACGTCGCCATCCTGAATCCCCGTGATCGACTGATGACTGGATAGGTGAGAAGAGGTGAAAATGGAAGGCGATCGTCGTCATGATCCAAATCAAGTCGCCTTTGCAGGGGTAGGGTGTGATCAAATGGGAGTGGTTAATTGGTAATTAAGGTGAAGATAAACATTGCATTTTAGGTAACATGCGCACGTGTTTGGACTTTGATGTGATCAGCAGCGCAGACGTTTGGACTTTGGAAAGTCTTATTATCGGACAGACGGACACGCCTAGCTTACGGTCGCCGCTTAAAACTCCGACCGACACTATAGCAGGAACATGTCGGGACGAGCCACACCGAAATGAAGGAAGAGGAAAGGGAGATCCATCGTCATCGACTCGATCAAGATCTGGTCCATCATGCAGCCAAACCTGCCTGCAACCGCCAGCTGCGGACGGCGGCGTTGCCGGCCTGCCGCGACCGCCTTCCCGCTTACTATCTAGTATACCGACACGATTAGCTATCACACTAGATTAATTGCCTCTTGAGAGAGGGAGTAATTGTGCCAGTCAAGACATGCAAATTGGCTGCTACGTTTCTTTTTCTCTTTTTCATTCAAGTAATACGTCATAGAAAGTCATATCATTTTCATAGCAGAAGTTAGCCAATCGGCGTTACAACATCTAGACTTTACAACTCACACAAGAATTACTTAGTGTTCTCGCATACACTTTAACTTCACTCAACGATGCAAGCGGGACGGACATGGGACGACCGTCTCCCGCCTGCTTTTGTCCACCGGTCGGTATGGGATAACTGGGATATTTAGGACGTGGGACGCCGGGTCCCGTGGGACCCATCAATAACCCTTCCGCATGCAGCACGTACAAACAAGCTTGATAATGGAAAGGCTCGCAATCGTACGTACGGCTGCAGAATCGCTCAGTCTAAGCTAGCTAAATACAATCGGGATAGTTGGAAGCAGCCGGTTATCCCGCCGACGTAAAACGGGATATGATAGGTGGGATTAGTGAGATTTTCTGAAGTAACGGGAGGCGGGTTTGATGGATCTGCCCGTCCCACTTGCATCCCTAACTTCACCCCATCAAGACGGACGCGACTACTCCTGTTTTCCACCTTCCTTGGCCTACAACCCCCCATTTCCAAACCGCCCACCTAATACTAGTTGCGTTGTCACCCAAAGGCCCGTCGCGCTGTTCACCTTGTCCATTATTGTCGTCGGCTCGCCGCCAATGCCGACACCACGTTAAACACTACATTATTATGGTGTTTCCAGATACACCACAGCACTAAAATGATCATCATCCAAACATCACGACGATCATGGACCCGTATGCTTCAGATCGTACACCACTCGACCAAACCAATACCGATGTGCGACATCCACTCCATGAGGTACTAGTCTTGCAGGATGGAGTGGTATGCCCCCCTTTCCAACACGCAATGCATCAAGAGGTGTGCCAAAGTCTCTGACTTCCAGTCGCAAAAGGACACACTTGGCAACATCGCCTAGCAAGTTTGTTCATTGTCCAGCACCTATTCTTGGCTACCAACCATGCGACGAACTTGCGGCCACCCTCTTCGAGTCGACGAACACGATGCAACCGACCATCGACGAGTTCGCGTGGCACTGGTCTACAGCGGACTACGACATCATCACCGTCAACGACGTCTCCAACAACGACTTGTCTGCTTTCGACGGCGACGACGATGATGTCGGTCACTAGTAGGAAACCCCCCTATAGTCCCGGTTGGGTTGGGCCATTAGTCCCGATTCCCCAACCGGGACTAGCAAATCGGGACTAATGCTAGTCCCGGTTGGGACACGAACCGGGACTAATGGGGCAGCACGTGGCCCGGCCGGAGGCAGCAGGGGCGGAGGGGCTTTAGTCCCGGTTCGTAATACGAACCGGGACTATTGTCCCGTCAGATTTTTTCACTTTTTTCAGAAATTTCAGAAAATTGTTTAAATTTGTAAAATCAATAATGCTTATTCTGTAATTCATAAAAATATGAATAAAATATCAAAATGTTCAGAAAAATAAGACCTATTTGATTATGTCAAATGCATGCATGTTTAAAAAACTTAAATTAAATATTTTTTAGAACTACAAAAATGCCACTACTAGTTAAATATGGGGAACCACTATTACACATCATCGTCACGAATATATTACACACATCTCATTCGTCGTGCTTGGTCAAACATATTACAAACGGTACAGGTAGTACACACGAGTTTCATTCTTATATATATATACATCTCTTTTACACTCACTATTTAATTTCAACATTACAGTAGTATTCTCCTTTCGGATCTAGGACCTCTGCATCTAAGAATCCGGCAATTTCTTCTTGAATTGCTCGTATGCGATCCTGTGGTAGAAGGTCATCCCGCAACCGTTCGATCTAATTAAAAAAGGGTCAATATATATGAATGAAAGTAAACACAATTGATAGAAATAAACTAAAATTATGAATATTGCATACGCACTTCAAGTTGTTCTAAGATTCTGCCCTTCTCTCAGCACGTATGACGAATGAACTCGCAGACGTAGTATCCACATAAATGATTCCCACTTTCCTGCCTCAAGCACTTTACGGGAACAGAGTTTAATCAAAATAATAATCAAGAATGGTAATGGTATTGAACTAGAATCAAAGAGATGCGCGGATCTAGGTAGTAATACTTACATTTATTGGTTTAAATGTAAGCTCCTTCGCCCAATCACCCTAGCCCTGGCGGTGAATCGTTTCCAAGCACTGCCCGGCAAAGAAAATGAATAAAGAAGTTATATATTAATTACTTGCTATCAGTAAATGAACGGAAAGTTGCCGATATAGTGACATAATATGATTGAAATTAGCTCTGGAGTTATTCCTGCATGTCCGCCCAATCCTTAAGGGGTTTATGTAACGAGTCCATGACAAGTACTATTCTTTTGTCAGGCATAATGATTAGCAGAATAAAGTGGTAGCTGCGCACGCATAAGTCATCAATTATACACTTAACATCGATAAATTAAGCGAAATAGAATGTGTACAAGACAGTAACACTTACTTGAAGTTGTAAAGAAATAGTATTTCTCTTTTGGTTTCGTTAAACAATAACGCATTTACCAAGTTATTCTCTGTATTGTTGTAAAAATCATTGAGACTTGCTTCATGAACGAAATTTGGGTCAACGAACCCAATGTCATAGATTTGTCCTCTTTTGCATTGGAGAATTTTCATTCTGCATAATTAATATAGTGATGAGTAAGATTATAAATGAAATGAATGAGGTGAGCTAGCTAGAGACTTAATTACAGAAATAATACTTACATACAATAGGCACTGATGATAGCTTTGTCAAGGGCGTCTTGTTGGTATAACTGAAATAATTCACAAAATTCAATCATTACCACGCCAGCTCCATGCCCGTAATGCTCGTTCTTATATCCCACGTAGATCCAATTTCCCCTTTCTTTGAGTCTGCCATGTACCATCTATGCAATCTTCGCATTTTTGTTGGTAGATCTTTGACTAACTCAGGTTTGACGAGAGGATGCCCGTGCCGGTATTTGTATTTTGGAACTATTTCTTCGTGGAATTGTAATTGGTGTAAGTACTGAGGAATAGACATGCCCTGAGCAGAGGCTGCTTCTCCGTACAGTGCAACAAACTCAGGATTGATGCCGACTGCACGTTTGCTCAACCCCACCTCGGAAAACACTTTGAGCGGGGGGCACGATTATTTTTGCTGTTCTCCGAGCTGGGCAACTGATTTCCGGCTTGCACTACCATTCTTCGACCGCCGTTTATTTGCCTGAACCGACTTGAGAATAGAGCGCTCATAGTCTGGTGTCAGCTTTGGCGGGGGTTGTTCAAGGGTCTTCAGCATTTTTAAGACGGCGGCTTTTTCTTCTGGGGTGTCGGGGAACTCTGGCGCTTTCAGCTTCTTTTTCTTCAAGTTAGCAAACCACTGTTCCGTTTGGGCTTTTACGATCGCCTTATTTTCCTCCACCGTACAGTCGTAAGGTCTCTTGGGAAGATTCTTATGAGGTACTTTTGGGAGGGGTGAGCTTATACGTTTCGGTGATCGGTTACCACTCCTCGTAGTACCAGCAGTGGTACGCTGAGCCTGAGTGGGCGGAGACGACTGACGCGGCGGCGGAGACGGCTGCTCTGGAGACTGGTGAGGCGGCGGAGACGGCGCCTGAGGCGGCGACGGCGGCGAAGAGGACTATTGCGCTAGAGAGTGCTGAGGCGGTGGAGACGGCGCCTGAGGCGGCGGCGGTGGAGAGGAGTGTTGCGTTGGAGACTGGTGAGGAGTCGATGGCCTTGGCGGCCAGTTTGGATGCACGATGAATGCCTTTGGCCATAGAATGGTCCCTTTCCTGGCTTCTCCAAGTTCAACCACCTCCCCATCTTCACCTGCAGGGTGTTTCAGCTTCAGCTCCTCAAATCCTTTACTAACTTCATCCACCCCAACAACAGCGTAGCCATGAGGAACCGGGGAGCAATGGAAAGTTGGTGTAGGTCCAATTGGTACGGCATAGCCGACCGCCACCTTCATGGTTAAGTTGAGCACTTTCACATGTAGCTCACAAGGTGTGCTCTCCGTGATATCATCCATTCGGTAGCAACGAAGAGGATCCGTCGTCAGTGCATCATCATCACCAGCCAGGACCATGCTCGAAGCCACGCTGCTTGTCGGCACAGTGGAAACCAGGGTACCACGGGCCGGCCTGCCAGGGCCCGCAAGATTCTTTGGATGATTTTCGCTAAGGACCAGGCTCTCCAAGCCTGGCGAGCTTCGCGAGGATTTCTCTCCTCGCGAAGGGTTCTCCTCGCCAAGGGTTCTTTCCCTTGGCGAGGGATCGCTCTTCGACAAGGCGTCTCCGACGCCGCCCGCAATTCTGCCAAGGACCAAGCTGAAGGGCTTGGCGAGGCTTTTCGCCTCGCGAAGCGCTTTCTTCATGAAGCCTTCTCTGCTCCCGCGGCAGAGCGCACATGGGCTCAGCGCCGGGTGCAGAGTGACGCGCGTGCCTACGCGCGATGACGACAACGCCGCAGTTGCCGTTTCCATGTATAAAGCAGTCAACAAAGCGGAGCCAAGCAAAGCGGACAACGAGTATTGCCTCTTTGGTGACAAGGGAACAGTCTGCAGCTACGCTCCAAGGACGACGTCACCGTGGGTCACCTCCCACCTCGGCAAGCGCCAGCCCGCTGTCCAGCTGGTCGGTGCCCCTTTTCAGCTTTGGTGACGCCGTTCCCCTGCCGTGGACCGCGTCCACGAGCTTTACCTTTATGGTAGACCTCACCTTTACGGTGCACCGCGCCTCCTCCTTCGTCGCCATGTGGTAGCCCTTCCCGCCCAAATGTTTGGGCAGAAGAGGCCCAGGGCGCCTATAAAAGGAGGAGGAGCACGCCCAAGCAAGGGGTTGGACTCTGGACTAGGTTCGGTTTTTGGAGTCCAGGAGCCTGCTCAAAAACCCTAGATCTAAAGACCAGCAAGTAGCCATTGTTAGCCACCTTGAGCTCGACAAGCTCTCTCCTTGTACTGAAAACTCTCCAAGCAGTGCAATACACCATAGCAGGACGTAGGGGTTTTACCTCCACAAGAGGGCCCTGAACCTGGGTAATACCTTGTGTCAATCTCTACAGTGTCGTCCGCAGCGAGCCTGACGAGCACCGTCGCCGGAGCACGTTGTGGATTGTTTGACTCCGTGTTCAGCCCCTTACACGATACCTTGGAGACACCCCTAGTTCCTGGGGCCAATCTCCGACATTTGGCGCGCCAGGTAGGGGGCTGAGGCGCGTCTTCATCCTCGACACAGCCATGGCCGGTTCTCGTGCCGAACGTCTCGCTCGTCGGACAGCTAGCGCCGCCACCGCTCCCGCAGGCCGCCCGCGTGGCCGCCCGCGTGGGGGCTCTGCTCCGGAGCGCCGTGTCGATCCCGAGCCCCGCGTCGAGCACCCTGACGACAACGACATCGACCACGCTGAGGACGACCTCGGCAAAGAGGAGGCCTCCTCCCTGCCCCCGTCGCGGGACCGTGCTGCCTCCTCGCTGGGCCGCCCTGCGCCCAGCCCGGCGACCGCGCTCCTCATGGCGCAGGAGCTGCTGCAGTACCGCCCCATGCCGGCGGCTCAGGAGGGCTGGCTCAACCGTGTTGCCGAGCTCATCGGCGCTGCTCGCGCCGCGGTACCCGCGCCGTCTCGTTCCCTGGTTCCCTCTGCGCTCGTGGGAGATGTGGCGCACGGTGCACCTCCCGCGCCTCCTCTCCAACCCACACCCGCTCCGGCTCCACCGGTTGCACCGCAACCTGCTCCAGCGGGGGCTCCTCCTCGCGACGTCCGCGCTGCATCGCACGCGTCGTCGCCGCATGACTGCCAGATCGTGCAGCGAGCCCCTGAGGATGCACGCGTGAGCATCGAGCGCGGGCAAGAACGCCGCAACCGCGCCGTCCAGGACATCGCCACCACCGGGCGCCACCTCCGCGCCACCCTTTCCAACGGCACGGTCACCTACGGCACGACGGCCGCGTTCACTCGCAGCCTTCGTCGCGTCGTTTGGCCGGTCAAGTTCAGGCCGGACCTCCCTCCGCGCTACGACGGCAAGAACAACCCCCTGGAGTTCCTGCAGCTCTACTCTTTGGCCATCCAGGCCGCCGGGGGCGACGACAAGGTCATGGCGAACTGGTTCCCTATGGCCCTCAAGGACTCTGCGTCCTCATGGCTCACCAACCTTCCCGCCGAGTCCATCAACTCTTGGGAGGAGCTCTGCCGGTGCTTCGTCGCCAACTTCAAGGGCACGTATGAGCGCGGCCTCATCTACAACGACCTCCGCGCCATGCGTCAGAAGCCCGGCGAGACCCTCCGCAAGTACATCCAGCGCTTCAGCCAAGTGCGCAACAAGATCCCCAACGCCACCGACGCGCAGGTCATTTCGGCCTTCCAGGCTGGGGTCACAGACGTGCGGATGCTCGAGAAGCTCGGCATCCACGACAACATCACCACCATCGTCAAGCTTTTCGACTTGGCGGACAAGTGCGCCAAGGCTGAAGAGGGCCGCTTGTTCGTCAAGAACGAGCCAGGGGACCCCGCCGAGGGGTCCAAGAAGAAGAAATCCTCTGAGAAGCGCAAGACTACTGCGGTCCTCGCGGCAGAGCCTGACGCCAAGCAGTCTCGCCAAGTTGCTACTCCAGCCGCAGGACCTGAGAAGAAGGATGATCGTCCTTTCTGCATCTACCACAACAGGCACTCTCACACCACCGAGGACTGCTTCGACATCAAGAGGCTTCGCGAGGCTCACGAGGCTCGCGAGGCAAACGGAGGTCGCGGCGGCCGCGGCGGAGGCCGCAGCGGCCGCGGGGGGCGACGCTGGAACAACAACTACAACGACAACTACCAGCAGAACCCCCAGGCCAACGCTGCCCAGCCCGCAAACGACAACCTGCCTGCCGAGGCTGACGAAGGCTACCAGGTGCCTCGCGGGGCAGCTTGTATCCTTGGCGGGGCTCAGGCCCCTCGCTCCAACCGCCACTTCAAGCAACTCGCTCGCGAGGTCGCGGCAGCCCTCCCTGGAGTCGAGGCCTCCAGGCCCCTCAAGTGGTCCTAGTGCCCCATTACTTTCGACTCCAGCGACCACCCCAAGTCCACGTCAACCGTTGGCACCATCCCGTTGGTCTGCACCCCCACCATCAACAACATCGCCGTCTCTAAGACGCTCATTGATGGGGGTGCTGGCCTCAACGTCATCTCCGTCGAGACATTTGAGAAGCTGCAGGTGCCCTACGAGCGGCTCATGCCTACCAGGCCCTTCTCGGGAGTGACAGAGGGTCTTACCACCCCCTTGGGGCAGGTGAGGCTCGCCGTCACTTTCGGCACCCAGGCCAACTACCGCACCGAGCTGATCGACTTCGACGTCGCGCATATCGGCCTACCCTACAACGCCATACTCGGCTACCCCGCCCTCGCCAAATTCATGGCGGTGACCCACCACGCCTACAACCTCGTCAAGCTCCCTGGCTTGGGTGGCACCATTGTCATCCGCGGCGTGGTCTCGGACGCCCTGTACGCTGCGCAGGCGGCCTACAAGGCTGCCGCGGTGGCGTCACCCGCCGACGAGGACGAGGAACCCCTCCCGAGGCCCCCCGCGAAGAAGAAGCAGCTGTTCTCCCAGGAGAAGGCCGCGACAAAACAAGTGTCTCTGGAGGCGAGTGGCTCGGGGGCTTGTGTCACCGTCGGCACCAACCTACCTCCTAAATAGGCGAGCGCGCTCCCGGAGGAGCAACACTTCATCATCAAAGAAGAAAAACTCCTGGCCACGCCAGTGTAATGAACACCTATTTCAGGTCATTCTGAACCTTTGCGCATCGCGCCAGCATGTTTTGCGACTTCGGCAAAGCTGTTATTGCTATTTATTCTCGCTCGTATGATCCCTCCTGTGCATCTCACGAGCGGGGGCTAGCAGGGTGCCATGCCACGGGAGCATCCCGGCAGCGCCTAAAACCCAAGGGATCCGAGCTCTGAACTTGCGGGTCAGCTCTCATGCATGTCAACTCCCAAGGAGCTCTGAACTCATGGGCCAGCTCCCGCGCACGTCAACTCACCAAGGATCACCAAAACCTTGGTGCCTGTTTCTCCTCGCGAGACACACATGAAGGAACCTACGAGCACCATAAGATTCTTTAGCTATCTATTGCTTGTGGATATGCCTATTTCTCCAAGTGCAGGAAAACAGGCCCTACAAGCATCAAGCACCCTCTCCAAGGCAAAAACGCTTCGCCAGGGAACCAACACCCTTTCCAAGGCGAAAACACCTCGGCAAGCTAAGTCTAAATACCTATTCAGATCTCTTCTCGCTGGTTTTCGCCCCTCGAGTCTCTTTTCTCTCTCCTATGCCTCATGGGCTGCTTGCACGTCAAAGGGGGGCCCCAAGCATCGCGCTTCGAGGAGCTCTTACTTCTCGAGGCCTCACGCACCCCCCGGACTTGTGGAGCACTGACTCGCACATACCGAAGCGGCGGTGGTGTAGCGCTAAGAGAGGGTCCTAAGACGTAGAGCGGAAAAGACATGAGGGGGAAGGACAAAGGTTTCCCGAGGGACATTCACAAGCACACCCAAATATAACTTGACAAGTTTTTACAAAGTTCACAATCAAAATGGCTAAGGTAAATGTGCCCTTGGCACGTTCAGCTACAGGAAGGAGTTCAGGCCATCGCGCCTCCCGAGGTCCCCGCTCCATCCGCGCCAGCTCCTGCTCCTAGGGCACCTCCCTCGCCGTCGCCTTCGTCTTCATCGACCAAGACTTGGTCGAATTTCTTGGCATACGCGATGGCGGCCTGCTTGGCGGTCTCCCGTGTTTTGTCGATGATGGCGCGCGGTGGCGCCATCACGTCCTCAAGATCAAGTGAGGGCTGGAGCCTCACGAGGTTGCTGAAGACGTTGGTGACGGCGACGACAAGGAGGTCGCGACTCTCCTCCATGACACGCTTGTCGAAGCTCTTCGCGACCCCTTCAAGCTTTCCGAGGAACTGCTCGAAGAAGTGCGAGTATGAAGTTTCGTCGTCGGTCGCCGCGGAGAAGGAAGGGATATCGATCCTCAGATCTCTCCCGACGGCGCGCACGCGGCTCACCAAGCTCTGGAGAATGCTTTGGCGCTGGCACGTCATGAGCTTGTCAACCTGGCGTTGGTCTCGTGCCTGCTCCACCAGGGCCGCGACCGGCCCCACCTGCTGCCGAAGCTCATCCAGGTCCCTCTCCAGGGCAAAGGCGTTCCCCTTGGCGCGCGCCTGGGCCTCCCGAGAGACCTCGAGGCAGGAGGTCAACCTTTTCTCCTCCTGCTCAAGCTCCTTGACGCGCTTCTCGAGCTCCTTGCGCTTGATCTTGAGGCGGTCCTCGTGCTTCGTGACCTTCTCGTCATACTCCTTTGAGAGGTTTTCGCGGACGAGTTTGACTTTGAGGTCAGCCTCTTCTTGGAGCCTCTTATGCTCCGCCACAAGGTTGGCCTCGTCGGTGGCCACCCGGCCTTCACGCTCCTCCAGCTGCCCCTCGCGGGTGGCCTGGTCCTTCGCGAGCAGCTGGATCTGCTCCTCGCGCCACTGCAGTTCCTTCTCCTGGAGGGCGAGCTCTTCCTCGCGCCGTTTCAGGTCGACCTCGCGAGGCACTAGCTGCCCCTCGCGGGCGTCCAGTTGCTCGCGGAGCTCGTTCAGGCTGGCCTTGGCGGCCTCGGAGTCGGCGGCGAGTTTCTGCTTCGCGGCCGCCAGCTCGTCATGCTTGGAGGTAGTTTCCACCTCGAGCGCTTCCCTGGCGGCGTCGAGCTCCTCCATCACCTCCTGCGCCTCCCGCTTGACGCTGTCGCGGGTCTCTTTGGCGAAGCGGATTGCTTCCTCGCGAGCCGCCTTTGCCGACGCGTCTTGCCGGCGACACATCTCCACCCTCTCGTGGAGAAGAATCCAGGCGTCGCCAAGCCTTGCCCTTTCCTCCGCCAGGGCGTCTTCTTCCTTGGCGAGCTGCTCCTCCAGCCCGTCGAGCGCTTGCCACGCCCGGTTGAGGACGATCCGGCGATAGGCCGCTTGGCGATGCGGCACTTGCAGCGCCAAGGAGACTCCCATGCTGCTGCTGGGTGCGGTTCCCTCGACGCTTGTCGAGGCGCCTAGGGCATCCTGCCCCGAACTTGTAGCGGCCCCCGCCGCGGCATGGGGGCTTGTGGGGGCGTCGTCCTCGCCGCCCGCATCGGGAGCCCTCAGGGGGCTGGGCATCTCCTCGCCCCTGGCCCCGTCGCTTGGGGGCTCCAGAGGTGTCTCTGCCTCCTGATCCGCAGGGGCGCCTCCGGCCCCCTCTGCAACGGCCGCGTCCGCCGCGGCCTCGGGCGCGTCAGCCCCTCTCGAGGAGTCCTCCTCTGGAGGCGGCTCCATGACGATGTCCTCGTCCACGGTTTCCTCCTCCGCCTCCTGCTGGACTGGAGGAGTCGCCGCCCTGGTTGGCGACGCCGCCGCCTCTGCCGTCTCCTCCTCCACGCGGTGCTCCGCCGCTGGAGGAGTCGCCGCCCTGGTTGGCGACGCCGCCGCCTCTGCCGTCTCCTCCTCCACGCGGTGCTCCGCCGCTGGAGGAGTCGCCGCCCGAATCGGCGACGCTACGCTCTCCTCGGCCACCACCGTCTCCGCGCGGTGCTCGACCGCGGGAGAAACAACTGCCTGCTGCGGCTCGCCGGCTGCAGGCGTCTCCGCGGCAACGCTGGTGGTCTCTCCAACCTCGCCGAGCCGCCGTCTCTTTGGCTCTGCGGGCTGCCTGAAAGGAAGACAAGTCGAAAATCCTTCAAAGGGGGAAATTCTTAAAGTGAAATATTGAGGAAGAAGGAGAAGTCGAGGGCTTACTCGCCAGCCATCACCCACACCCTCTTTTTCGCCTTGGGAGGCTGGATGAGGTTTGCTCCGGCCTCCTCCCGGGCCGCTCCTGTCTCCGCGCGAGGGATGCCTCCCGCGGTTGCGGCCCTCCTGTCGTGGACCGCCTTGGAGCGGGGCTCGCAGCGCCCTCTTCCGCCGCCGCTCGTCTCCTCCTCCTCGGCGCGCTGGGAGCGGACGATGCGGAAGGCGTCTTCCTCGTCGCCGGAGGAGAGCACCTGGAGGTCCACTTCGGCGTGGGCGCTCCTCGAGGATCCGGCGCCCTCGCCGACGGGGTCAGCGCCCCTTGAAGCCTCGTCCTCGCCAAGGGGGTCCTCGCTTCTCGAGGCCTCCTCCTCGGCGGACTCGACCTCCTCAGCCTCAGGAGCCTCATCCACGTACTCCGGCTCCGCCGCCCACGGGTTAGGGCGAGGCCCGCTGTGCCCCGCGGGCACGATTCCCCACTCGTCGAACGTGGGCATATGCGAGCGCTGCTCCTCTATGCTCTCCTCGGCGAAGACAATGAGCGGCTTGGCCGCCTCTTTCTTGGCGGACGGGATCTCCGGCGATATGAAGAGAACGTTCATAATCTGGCGGAGCACATCGGGCTCGAAGCCGTCCCTGCTTAGCCGCATGGCGTCGTCCTTGCCGTCGTATCGCCACACCGGCTCGGCGTGCTGTTGGAGGGGAGTGATGCGGCGCCTGGTGAAGTCCTTCGCCACCATTTGGCCGGTGACCCCTGCCTCGCGGATGTGACGGATGTACACATACACCGCGTCAAGCTTCGAGCCCCCGAAGTCCGCGCTCGCCCAGCGCGCCCACTTCCTCGGCGGCGCCTCGGGCACCTCCAGGAGAGGGTGTGTGGCCTTGGCGTCGACGAAGAGCCACTTCTCGCGGAACTTATCGACCTTTTTCGTCACCTTGGTGACGGCGTCCTCGCCGCACCAGGCGATGGGGATGTAGTTGTCGCTCCTGGCGTCGACGATGCGAAAGGAAACGCATCCAAGCCGCTCGCCCTTGGCGGAGTTCCGAAGAGAATAGAAGCTGCGGAAGAGCGCCACCCAGGGACGGATGCCGAGGTAGGCCTCACAGAAGTGGGCGAAGATGGCAAGGATGAGGATGGAGTTGGGATGAAGATGAAGGAGTTGGATCTGGTACGTCTCCAAGATCGCCAGGAGGAAATCACAGAATGGTGGTACCAGGCCTGCGTAGAGAGTATGAAAAAAGATGGGGTAGAAGGTGTCGGTGAGCCTGCTACCGGCCGGCCTTAGTTCGGTGGCGCCGTGCTCGTTGGTTTTCGCCGCCGTCAGGTGGCGCACCGTCGCTATCGTCGCAGCAGTGACACGCGTCTTCGGCAGCGCTCCCTCGAGAGCAGCGGCGCGCGCCATCGCTGCGGACGTGCCCGCCCGCGCTGTCGCCGCCGACGAGCTCGCCTGCGCCGTGGCCTTGCCCTTCAAGTCGGCTGCTGCTCTCTTGGGGGCCATGGTCGCCGGAGAGGAAGAAGAGTGCTCTGGAGATTGGAGTTCTCTGGAGAGTTTGGAGACGTGGGGAGAAGTGTGCGGAGGAGTTACGGGAGAAGTAATGGGCGCCGCCTGCGCGCCCAGGCTTTATTGACCAGCACTCGAGTCGTGGCGGGCCCCACCACGTCGCCCGTTGGAGCCGGGGAGGTCGTGGTCGCGGGCGCAATCGCTGCGTGACACGTGTCGCGACCCTGCCAGGCATCTTTGGCCCCTCGACGCTTCGCCTTCGTCTATGGGCCTCGGCGTGCCCATCGCGGGCCCGGGGGCTACTGTCGGCACAGTGGAAACCAGGGTACCACGGGCCGGCCTGCCAGGGCCCGCAAGATTCTTTGGATGATTTTCGCTAAGGACCAGGCTCTCCAAGCCTGGCGAGCTTCGCGAGGATTTCTCTCCTCGCGAAGGGTTCTCCTCGCCAAGGGTTCTTTCCCTTGGCGAGGGATCGCTCTTCGACAAGGCGTCTCCGACGCCGCCCGCAATTCTGCCAAGGACCAAGATGAAGGGCTTGGCGAGGCTTTTCGCCTCGCGAAGCGCTTTCTTCATGAAGCCTTCTCTGCTCCCGCGGCAGAGCGCACATGGGCTCAGCGCCGGGTGCAGAGTGACGCGCGTGCCTACGCGCGATGACGACAACGCCGTAGTTGCCGTTTCCATGTATAAAGCAGTCAACAAAGCGGAGCCAAGCAAAGCGGACAATGAGTATTGCCTCTTTGGTGACAAGGGAACAGTCTGCAGCTACGCTCCAAGGACGACGTCACCGTGGGTCACCTCCCACCTCGGCAAGCGCCAGCCCGCTGTCCAGCTGGTCGGTGCCCCTTTTCAGCTTTGGTGACGCCGTTCCCCTGCCGTGGACCGCGTCCACGAGCTTTAACTTTATGGTAGACCTCACCTTTACGGTGCACCGCGCCTCCTCCTTCGTCGCCATGTGGTAGCCCTTCCCGCCCAAATGTTTGGGCAGAAGAGGCCCAGGGCGCCTATAAAAGGAGGAGGAGCACGCCCAAGCAAGGGGTTGGACTCTGGACTAGGTTCGGTTTTTGGAGTCCAGGAGCCTGCTCAAAAACCCTAGATCTAAAGACCAGCAAGTAGCCATTGTTAGCCACCTTGAGCTCGACAAGCTCTCTCCTTGTACTGAAAACTCTCCAAGCAGTGCAATACACCATAGCAGGATGTAGGGGTTTTACCTCCACAAGAGGGCCCTGAACCTGGGTAATACCTTGTGTCAATCTCTGCAGTGTCGTCCGCAGCGAGCCTGACGAGCACCGTCGCCGGAGCACGTTGTGGATTGTTTGACTCCGTGTTCAGCCCCTTACACGATACCTTGGAGACACCCCTAGTTCCTGGGGCCAATCTCCGACATTTGGCGCGCCAGGTAGGGGGCTGAGGCGCGTCTTCATCCTCGACACAGCCATGGCCGGTTCTCGTGCCGAACGTCTCGCTCGCCGGACGGCTAGCGCCGCCACCGCTCCCGCAGGCCGCCCGCGTGGCCGCCCGCGTGGGGGCTCTGCTCCGGAGCGCCGTGTCGATCCCGAGCCCCGCGTCGAGCACCCTGACGACGACGACATCGACCACTTGAGGACGACCTCGGCGAAGAGGAGGCCTCCTCCCTGCCCCCGTCGCGGGACCGTGCTGCCTCCTCGCTGGGCCGCCCTGCGCCCAACCCGGCGACCGCGCTCCTCATGGCGCAGGAGCTGCTGCAGTACCGCCCCACGCAGGAGGCTCAGGAGGGCTGGCTCAACCGTGTTGCCGAGCTCATCGGCGCCGCTCGTGCCGCGGTACCCGCGCCGTCTCGTTCCCTGGTTCCCTCTACGCTCGTGGGAGATGTGGCGCACGGCGCACCTCCCGCGCCTCCTCTCCAACCCACACCCGCTCCGGCTCCACCGGTTGCACCGCAACCTGCTCCAGCGCCACCCTTACCAACGGCACGGTCACCTACGGCACGACGGCCGCGTTCACTCGCAGCCTTCGTCGCGTCGTTTGGCCGGTCAAGTTCAGGCCGGACCTCCCTTCGCGCTACGACGGCAAGAACAACCCCCTGGAGTTCCTGCAGCTCTACTCTTTGGCCATCCAGGCCGCCGGGGGCGACGACAAGGTCATGGCGAACTGGTTCCCTATGGCCCTCAAGGACTCTGCGTCCTCATGGCTCACCAACCTTCCCGCCGAGTCCATCAACTCTTGGGAGGAGCTCTGCCGGTGCTTCGTCGCCAACTTCAAGGGCACGTATGAGCGCGTCCTCACCTACAACGACCTCCGCGCCATGCGTCAGAAGCCCGGCGAGACCCTCCGCAAGTACATCCAGCGCTTCAGCCTCTATCGGGAAATATTTTCCTTTCCGCGGGAAACCCATGTGCCCACGGCTTGGAGCCTGAGGTGCCTCGTGTTCGTCCTTCGTGTTCGGGGTTCCCAAGGGAGCGTGCAAGCTCGTCATTCTCTCTATCGGGACGGAACCGTCCCTTTTCAACATCATTTACTGCTTTCCTAATTTCTTCGATGGGTAGTAGGGGATTATACTTGTGTCTTCTGTTATATATGCACTTTCCTTCTGCGTCCAATGTGCCCCCATGCCCGTAAAACCAATTTCTTGACCGTTCGATCCATCCTTTTTTATAGGCTCTGGAACGATCCCTTTAGCCAGCAGGTCGGCCTCAAGTTTTTCCCACTTAGGCATGGAAAAGGCGTAGCCACCAGGCCCCATAGTATGGTGGTACTTCTTTTTAGCATCATTTGCCTTATATATTGCAGACTTTAAGTGAGCTTCCTTCGATTTCTTGTACGTCACAAAATCTTCCCAGTAGTCTCTTATCTTCTCATACCCGTGATCGAAATCCGGAGTTTTATCTTTCAAGATAAAGTCGGTGTACAATCTTTTCTTAAATTTGTTGAATAGCTCGGCCATCTTCTTAAGAGCCCACGCCTTGACTTTATCTTCTAGAGCTTTTTTTTGGGCAGCCATCTCCTCCTCATCTGGCTCCCCCTCCTCTGGATCCACCTCTGGCAATGGCAAGGTGAAATTAACCATGACCTTTTGAAAAAGGCGTTTTTTGCCTTCGGGGCCGAGCCAGCTAACTTCAGGATCCCTTGGCTTATTCCATTCTCGGATGGTGATCGGGACGTAGTCCCTAACAACAACACCGCATTGCTTCATAATTTTTTTTCTAACATCAATTGGAGCAATGGGTTCGCCGTCTGCAGCGACTTCTTCGATCCTGTACCGGAGATGGTCCTCCAACTTTTTGGTTGGGCCTCGTTTCGTCCTCACAGAGGATTTGCTCGATCCGGATGGCTAAAAGAAGAAACACCGTTAGTATGTGTATATACACAACAGAGGTTAAATTAATTAATATAAATATATATGCACCTCGTCGGAGTTTGTAATAATCAATGTTGCACCGGGGCCGCCGGCTTCTGCCTTGTCGGCTTCTCCCTCATCGGAGATGCCGAGTTCGGCCTCTTCCCAGATGTTGGAGACGCCGTCTCCTCGGTTGAGAGACTCATCCCCCTCACCGGAGTCGTTCAGAAAGTGACTTGTGGCATCCTCGCCGCGGATCATATTGTTGGAGATATGCCCAAGAGGCAATAATAAATGTTATTGATAATCATTTTTCTCCGTTCATGATATGTTTAATTCCATGCTAGAATTGTATTAACCGGAAACAAATACATGTGTGGAATATAAACGGTAATGTGTCCCTAGTCTTTCCTCTTGTGACTAGTTCTTTTGATTAAGTGATGGTTAGATGTTTCCTAACCATGGATTTGTGAATCACTTAATAAACGAAGTTTGTATCATGGGTGATGATATAATGGACAAGACTCAAATTAAATAGATGTCAAATATAGTTTCCTTAGACCATGAGATTATGTCACTCCCGCTTATCGGAGGAGTGCTTTGTGGACATCAAACGTCACTTCGTAACTGGGTGATTATAAAGGTGGCTTTCAGGTTCTCCAATGATAGGTTGTTGGGTGGCATGTTTCAAGACTGGGATTTGTTCGTCCAACAGTTGGATAGATATCTCTGGGCCCTCTCGGTAGTATAGCATCCAAACGCTTGCAAGCATATGACTAAGTAGCTAGTCATAAGGGATCCTATTCTATGGGAACGAGTAAAGAGAACTTGTCGGTAACGAGATTAATCAGATATGGAGATATCAGTGGATTAAATCTCGGACAAGTAAAATATCGTGAAACAAAAGGAATCGTATATGGATTAATTGAATCCCGGACATTGTGGTTCGACTAGTAAAGTACTTCGTCGAATATGTAGGAATTAATATGGACATCCCGGTCCCGCTATTAATATGACATATTCACGAACCCGCAGAGTCACACACTTAACGTTCGATGTAGTTAGGGTTCGAGATAAATGATGGTGAGAACGAATATTGATTCGGAGTCCCGGATAGGATCCCGGACGTCACGAGGATTTCCGGAGTGGTCCGGAGAATAAGATTCATATAAGGAAAGTGGTTTCCGGAGGTTTAGAAAGGTTCGGGAATTTATCGGTAAAGTACCGGAAAGTTCTAGAAGGTTCTAGAGGGGTCTAGAAGTGGGGCCCATAGGAGTATGGGGCCCACAAGGCATGAAGGGGTAGTGGGCTGGCCTAATGGGCCAGCCGCACCACACCCTTAAAGGCCCACCCGGGCCAAGCTTCTAGAAGGGGGGGCGGCCGAAACCCTAGGGTTGGCTTGGGGGCCAAGCCTCCCCCTTGCCGCCGGCCCTAGGAGGGGGTGGGGCGCAGCCCCCCTGGCCTCCTATATAAGGAGGGGGCAGGGGAGGGCTGCCGCACCCGTGTGCTCCTCCCCAAGGTGCCTAGCCGCCGCCCCCCTCCCTAACCCTAGCCGCACCCCTCCTCCTCCTCTCTCCCGACACCGCTTGGCGAAGCCCTGTCGGATCTCCACCATACACACCACGCCACCGTCGTCGTGCTGTTGATCTCGAGCCTCTCCACCACCTCTTGCGGGATCAAGAACGTGGAGTCTTCATCGAGCTGAACGTGTGGATATCTCGGAGGCGTTGCTCGTGCGGCGCTTGGACAATACATCTCCTCGCGACTAGACAAGTCTAGTTGCGGGGATCGACTAGCCAACCCCTGCCTCGACAAAACACTCACGGTTTTCTTCGAGGGTGAGATTCGATCTCCTTCTTGCTACCAACCTCTCGTAGATCGGATCTAGATGTTGGGTTTATTCCGCTATCTTTGCGTAGGAAATTTTTGTTTTCTATGCTGCGACCCTTCAGTGGTATCAGAGCCTAGATCTATTCGTAGATGTTGGTGCGATTAGACACAAGTGTTGTGGGCGTTGATAATTTGAGTTGCTACCTTCTAGCGTGCACTTTGCATCTTTGCGGTACTGTGAGATTGAAGCGGCCCGGACCAACCTTACTCGTCCACGCACGAGAGACCGGTTCCACGACTGACATGCAACTTGTTTTGCATAAGTGGCTGGCGGGTGTCTGTTTCTCTTGCTTTAGTGAAGGTGCAATTTTCAATGGAAGGCCTTTCAAAAGGATGAGTAAATAAGCAACTATTTTATCACCGTTGTGGCTTTGCGTAGATTAGAACGGTTCTATCTAATGACCCATGAGAAGCCACGTAAAAATTGCATAAACAAAGTAGAGGACGTCTAACTTGTTTTTGCAGGGTTTGTGATGTGGTATAGCCCAAGATGTGATTATGTGTTGTATGCAATGATCATGTTTTGTAATTGTCACGACTTGCATGTCGATGAGTACGGCAACCGGCAGGAGCCTTATGGTTGTCTCATATTTATTGTATGACCTGCGTGTCACTTTAAAACGCCATGTAATTGCTTTACTTTATTGCTAAGGTAGCCATAGTAGTAGTTGCAATAGTTGGTGGAGGCAATCATGGTGATGGCGCCACGAGCTGGTGATGATGGAGATCATGCCGGTGTCTTGGAGATGGAGATCAAAGGCACAAGGAAAGGCTATACCATGTCACAAATTATGAATTGCATGTGATGTTAATCCTTTTATGCACCTTATGGTTTATGCTTAGATACGATCTCGACGGTAGCATGATAAGGTGATCTCTCACGTTAATATCAAGAAGTGTTCTCCCCTAGTATGCACCGTTGCGAAAGTTCGTCGTTTTGAAGCACCACGTGATGATCGGGTGTGATAGATTCTACGTTCACATACAACGGGTGCAAGCCAGTTTGCACACGCAGAAATACTACGGTTTCCTTGACGAGCCTAGCATGTACAGACATGGCCTCGGAACACAAGAGCCGAAAGGCTAAACACGAGTCATATGGATGATATGATCAACATGGAGATGTTCACCATTTGAAGCTGCACCACCTCACGTGATGATCGGTTGTGGTGTAGTGGATTTTGGATCGTGTGCCACTAAACAACCAGAGAGATGTTGAGTTTAGTGGGAGTTCGTTTTATAATTAGATTATTTCTCGAACAATCTATCATGAACATAGTCTAAACACCTTGCAAATAATGTTGTAGATCAATGGCCCTTCCCAACATCACCATGAATTTTAACGCGTTCCTAGAGAAAGACAAGCTGAAAGACGATGGAAGCAATTTCTCAGATTGGTTTATGAATCTGAAGATTATCCTCAAAGCTGCCAAGAAACTGTATGTCCTAGATGCACCGCTAGGTGAGGCTCCAGCAGAGGGAGCGGCTGAAGATGTTAGGAACGTCTGGGCAGCCCGCTCTGAGGACCACGAGATAGTTAAGTGCGGTCTGTTGTACGGCTTAGGACCTAAGCTTCAAAAGCGTTTTGAGCACCATGGCGTTCATCAGATGATAGTTGATCTGAAAGCTATGTTTCAGACTCAAGCCAAGGTGGAGAGGTATGATGCCTCTTCTAAGTTCTTTAGCTGTATGATGGAAGAGAACAGCTCTGTCAGTGAACACGTGCTCAAAATGTCTGGGTACGGTGATCGTCTGGCACAGCTGGGTGTTGTGATTCCCAATGAGTTGGGGATTGACCGTGTTCTCCAGTCACTTCCACCTAGCTACAAAAGCTTCGTGATGAACTATAACATGCAAGGAATGGAGAAAACTCTTCCTGAGCTCTTCGCGATGTTAAAGACCGCGGAAGTGGAAATCAAGAAGGAGCATCAAGTGTTGATGGTCAACAAGACCACTAGTTTCAAGAAAAAGGGCAAAGGAGACTACCTCAAGAAGGACGGCAAGCGAGCTGCCGGGCCTGCGAGAAAGTCAAGGAAAGGCCCTAAGTCTGATACTCAGTGCTTCTACTGCAAGGGAACCGGACACTGGAAGCGGAACTGCCTCAAGTATCTGGCAGACAAGAAGGCTGGCACCGTCAAACAAGGTATATATGATATACAAGTTATTGATGTGTATTTAACAAGTGATCGTAGTAGCACCTGGGTATTTGATACTGGTTCGGTTGCTAATATATGTAACTCGAAACAGGAGCTGCGGAATAGTCGACGCTTGGCAAGGGACGAGGTGACGATGCGCGTTGGAAATGGATCAAAAGTTGAAGTCATCGCTGTCGGCACACTCCCTCTGCATTTACCTTCGGGATTAGTTTTAAACCTTAATAATTGTTATTATGTGCCTGCGTTAAGCATGAACATTATATCTGGATCTTGTTTATTGCGAGACGGTTATTCATTTAAGTCTGAAAACTTTGGTATTTCGATTTATATGGATAATACCTTTTATGGTCATGCACCTGAGAGGAATGGTTTATTTCTATTGGATCTCGATAGTAGTGATACACATGTTCATAACATTGATGCCAAAAGATGCAAAGTGAATGATGATAATACCACATATTTGTGGCACTGCCGTTTGGGTCACATTGGTGTAAAGCGCATGAAGAAACTCCATTCTGATGGACTTTTGGATTCACTTGATTTTGAATCATTTGAAACTTGCGAACCATGCCTTATGGGTAAGATGACTCGAACACCCTTCTCCGGCACGATGGAGAGGGCAACAGACTTGTTGGAAATCATACATACCGATGTGTGTGGTCCGATGAGTGTTGCAGCACGCGGTGGATATCGTTACTTCTTGACCTTCACCGATGATTTGAGTAGATATGGGTATATTTACTTAATGAAACACAAGTCTGAAACGTTCGAAAAGTTCAAAGAATTTCAGAGTGAAGTCGAGAATCATCGTAACAAGAAAATAAAGTTTCTTCGATCCGATCGTGGAGGCGAATATTTGAGTTACGAGTTTGGCATGCATTTAAAGACGTGTGGAATTGTTTCACAACTCACGCCACCCGGAACACCACAGCGTAATGGTGTGTCTGAACGTCGTAATCGAACCTTATTGGATATGGTGCGATCTATGATGTCTCACACAGATCTGCCACTATCTTTTTGGAGTTATGCATTAGAGACAGCCGCATTCACTTTAAATAGGGCTCCATCAAAATCCGTTGAGACGACTCCATATGAGTTATGGTTTGGCAAGAAGCCAAAGTTATCGTTTCTCAAAGTTTGGGGTTGCGATGCTTATGTGAAAAAGCTTCAACCTGATAAGCTCGAACCCAAATCGGAAAAATGCGTCTTCATTGGATACCCTAAGGAAACCATTGGGTATACCTTCTACCACAGAACCGAAGGCAAGATTTTCGTTGCCAAGAATGGTTCCTTTCTAGAGAAGGAGTTTCTCTCGAAAGAAGTGAGTGGGAGGAAAATAGAGCTTGACGAGGTTATTGAACCTGTTCTTGAGATGCCGAGTAGCGCAGATCTGGAAGTTGTTCCAGAACAGCCATCGCCACCTGAAGAAGGAACAAATGATGATGATCATGCTGCTCCGGTCAAAGTTGCTATTGAACCTCGCAGGTCAACGAGGGAACGTACCGCCCCTGATCGGTACGACCCCGTCATGAGTGTCATGTTGTTAGACAATGATGAACCTGCGAATTATGAGGAAGCAATGATGAGCCCAGACTCCGATAAATGGCTAGGAGCCATGAAATCCGAAATGGAATCCATGTATGAAAACCAAGTATGGACTTTGGTGGACTTACCGAACGACCGTAAGGCCGTTGAGAACAAATGGATATTCAAAAGAAAGACAGACGCTGACGGAAACGTCACCGTGTATAAAGCTCGACTTGTCGCAAAGGGTTTCCGACAAATTCAAGGAGTTGACTACGATGAGACTTTCTCACCCGTAGCGATGCTGAAATCTGTTCGGATTATGTTAGCAATTGCCGCTTTTTATGATTATGAAATTTGGCAAATGGATGTGAAAACCGCGTTCCTTAATGGTCATATTAAGGAAGAGTTGTACATGGTGCAGCCCGAAGGTTTTGTTGATCCAAAGGTGCTAACAAGGTATGCAAACTTCAGAGATCCATTTATGGACTGAAGCAAGCATCGAGGAGTTGGAATCTCCGGTTTGATGAAGTGATCAAAGGGTTTGGATTTGTCCAAACTTATGGAGAAGCTTGTATTTACAAGAAAGTGAGTGGGAGTTCAGTTGCATTTCTAATACTATATGTGGATGACATATTACTGATTGGAAATGATGTTACACTGCTTGAAAGTGTAAAGTCTTATTTGAATAAGAGTTTTTCAATGAAAGACCTTGGAGAAGCTGCGTACATTTTAGGCATAAAGATCTATAGGGATAGGTCAAAGCGCCTAATAGGGCTTTCACAAAGTACATACCTTGACAAGGTTCTGAAGAAGTTCAGAATGGAAAATTCAAAGAAGGGGTTCTTACCAATGTTGCAAGGAAAGGTTCTGAGTAAGACTCAGAGTCCTGTTACGGCAGAAGATAGAGAGATAATGAACAATGTTCCTTATGCCTCTGCGATAGGCTCTATCATGTATGCCATGTTATGTACAAGACCAGATGTGTGCCATGCTGTAAGTTTGACTAGCAGGTACCAAAGTGATCCAGGAGTGGAACACTGGTCAGCTGTCAAGAATATCCTTAAGTATCTAAATAGAACTAAGGAAATGTTTCTCGTATATGGAGGTGACCAAGAGCTAGTCGTAAGGAGTTACGTCGATGCTAGTTGGGACACAGATCCGGATGATTCTAAGTCTCAGTCCGGATACGTGTTTATTCTGAATGGTGGCGCTGTGAGTTGGAGGAGTTCCAAGCAGAGCGTGGTGGCGAAATCTTCAACAGAAGCGGAGTATGTTGCGGCCTCGTCGGCAGCAAGTGAAGCAGTCTGGATGAAGGAGTTCCTCTCAGAGCTGAGCGTGGTTCCAAGTGCGTCAAGACCTCTGGCACTGTACTGTGATAATACAGGTGCAATAGCTCTTGCCAAGGACCCGACTTCACACAAGAATACCAAGCATATTAAGCGCCGCTATCACAATTTGCGTGAGAATGTCAAGGATGGTGACATAGAGATTTGCAAGGTGCATACGGATCTGAATGTGGCAGACCCGTTGACTAAACCTCTTCCACGAGCAAAACATGATCAACACCGAGAGGCCATGGGTGTTAGATTGCTACAAATGTAAACTAGATTATTGACTCTAGTGCAAGTGGGAGACTGTTGGAGATATGCCCAAGAGGCAATAATAAATGTTATTGATAATCATATTTCTCGTTCATGATAATGTTTAATTCCATGCTAGAATTGTATTAACCGGAAACAAATACATGTGTGGAATATAAACGGTAATGTGTCCCTAGTCTTTCCTCTTGTGACTAGTTCGTTTGATTAAGTGATGGTTAGATGTTTCCTAACCATGGATTTATGAATCACTTAATAAACGAAGTTTGTATCATGGGTGATGATATAATGGACAAGACTCAAATTAAATAGATGTCAAATATAGTTTCCTTAGACCATGAGATTATGTCACTCCCGCTTATCGGAGGAGTGCTTTGTGGACATCAAACGTCACTTCGTAACTGGGTGATTATAAAGGTGGCTTTCAGGTTCTCCAATGATAGGTTGTTGGGTGGCATGTTTCAAGACTGGGATTTGTTCGTCCAACAGTTGGATAGATATCTCTGGGCCCTCTCGGTAGTATAGCATCCAAACGCTTGCAAGCATATGACTAAGTAGCTAGTCATAAGGGATCCTATTCTATGGGAACGAGTAAAGAGAACTTGTCGGTAACGAGATTAATCAGATATGGAGATATCAGTGGATTAAATCTCGGACAAGTAAAATATCGTGAAACAAAAGGAATCGTATATGGATTAATTGAATCCCGGACATTGTGGTTCGACTAGTAAAGTACTTCGTCGAATATGTAGGAATTAATATGGCATCCCGGTCCCGCTATTAATATGACATATTCACGAACCCGCAGAGTCACACACTTAACGTTCGATGTAGTTAGGGTTCGAGATAAATGATGGTGAGAACGAATATTGATTCGGAGTCCCGGATAGGATCCCGGACGTCACGAGGAGTTCCGGAGTGGTCCGGAGAATAAGATTCATATAAGGAAAGTGGTTTCCGGAGGTTTAGAAAGGTTCGGGAATTTATCGGTAAAGTACCGGAAAGTTCTAGAAGGTTCTAGAGGGGTCTAGAAGTGGGGCCCATAGGAGTATGGGGCCCACAAGGCATGAAGGGGTAGTGGGCTGGCCTAATGGGCCAGCCGCACCACACCCTCAAAGGCCCAGCCGGGCCAAGCTTCTAGAAGGGGGGGGGCGGCCGAAACCCTAGGGGTTGCTTGGGGGCCAAGCCTCCCCCTAGCCGCCGGCCCTAGATGGGGTGGGGCGCAGCCCCCCTTGGCCCCTATATAAGAAGGGGTAAGGGAGGGGTGCGGCACACAAGGATCTCCCCCCAAGGTGCCCTAGCCGCAACCCCCAACCCTAGCCGCCGCCTCCCTCCTCCTCCTCTCTCCCGATAGCCGCTTGGCGAAGCCCTGTCGGATCTCCACCATACACATCACGCCACCGTCGTCGTGCTGTTGATCTCAAGCCTCTCCACCACCTCTTGCGGGATCAAGAACGTGGAGTCTTCATCGAGCTGTACGTGTGGATATCTCGGAGGCGTTGCTCGTGCGGCGCTTGGACAATACATCTCCTCGCGACTAGACAAGTCTAGTTGCGGGGATCGACTAGCCAACCCCTGCCTCGACAAAACACTCACGGTTTTCTTCGAGGGTGAGATTCGATCTCCTTCTTGCTACCAACCTCTCGTAGATCGGATCTAGATGTTGGGTTTATTCCGCTATCTTTGCGTAGGAAATTTTTTGTTTTCTATGCTGCGATCCTTCAAAACTATATGCCAAATTCAGCAAATGTGAATTTTGGTTGGAGCAAGTTGGATTCGTAGGACACGTAGTGTCTAAGGATGGAATTGCGGTGGATCATGAAAAAGTATCCGCGGTGACTAACTAGGAACCACCGAAGAATGTGGAGAAATCCACAGTTTTCTAGGAATGGCAGGCTACTACCGGAGATTCATTGGGTATGAGGTAGATATGTGAAAATCCAATTGACTTGGCTTGATGAATTATAACCATGAAGATCCCTTAATTCTTCAAATGATAGCCAAGTCACCAATGTCCTCCACCAACACCTATTGATCAACTTTGAGCTTGTTGGTCCCCAACCAAGTTGGGTCCTAAGAAGTTAGTCACAATAGGCTTGGGAACCCAAATGGTTCTTTCCTTGACACCACTTTGAGTCCCCACATATTTGGCAAACACATTGCCAGTTCTATCATTCCCAAGAGAATAAACATCATCAATTATGACAGGGTTGGATAAGGTACCATTAGTGCATGAAGAAGCAAAGTGACCCTTGCCACGGCAAAGGTAGCAACATCGACTCTTCTCTTTCTTCTTAATGGGCTCCTCAACTCGAGGAGCATTGACTTGAGTCTTCTTAGGAGGTGGCCTTTGTTCAACTTGTGGTTGAGCACGAGATTGAATAAGAGGCCGCTTCCCTAGTTGCTTCTCACTAAGAGGCTTCTTCTTCATCGGGAAATCGCAAACATGGTGCCCTTCTAGCTTGCACTTGAAGCAAATGATCTTGGCCGGATTCTTGACTTGTACTTGATGAAAGAACAACTATGCCCGAGATGTCGCCTAGAGGGGGGGGTGAATAGGCGATTAAAACTTTTTCTAATTAGGGGCTTGATAATTGCGGAATAAAACTAGGTGTTTAAATTAACAAGCCAACAACCTAATAACTAGCCTCACCTATGTGCACCAACAACCTATGCTAAACAAGGCAAGCAACAAGGAGATAGCTAGATATAGACTTCAAGCACGATGGCTATCACAATGTAAATTTGCATAACTAAAAGCTCGGGTATAGAGATATCCGAGGCACGCGGAGATGAGGATGTATTCCCGAGTTCCTCCTTGTTAAGGGAGTACGTCTCGTTGGAGGGGTGTGAGCTCGCCACAAGAGGCCTACTCAAGATGCCACAAAGTCCTCACCCTATTCTCCGATGAACCTCACCCAAGGGATTGGTTCACCTTCCACTATCGGAATCCTTCGGGGCGGATTCCGGAGCCCTTACAACTTCTCTTGGGGCACACACCCACAACTCAATTGGGGGCTCCCAAACTTGTGCCGAAGCTTCACAACTCGAAGTCTTCGCGGCACCTCCAACCGTCTAGGGTACACAATGCACCCAAGAGGCACAAAGCTCTTGGGAACACAATGCACCCAAGAGTAACAAGCTTCTCAACGTCGATCTTCACGTATCACCGTAGGGAGAGCAACCCAATGCAACAAATGCAAAAGGCAAGAGCACACAAAGTGGTCAAGTCCTTCACTCCGAAATCCAACCAAAGCAACTAATGCTATGGAGGGATTTGAGAGGAAGAACAAAGGGAAGAACACAAAGCAACCCTAAATCTGGATCCACTAAGTTGCCCTCACTTAGAGGAGGATTTGATTGGTGGAATGGTAGATCTAGATCTCCTCTCTTGTTTCCCTAAAGATGGGCAAGAATCATTGGAGGGAAGAGGAGGAATCAAGCTCTCAAAGATGTGCAACAATGGAGGAGAGAGAGAGCAAAAGGTTCACCAAGAAGCTTAGAACCGTTGGGGAAGAAGGGGCACTTAAATAGGTGCCCTGGGAAATCTGGCCGTTGGGCATAGAATCCCGCAGGAGCGGAAGTACCGGCCCAAGGGGCGGTACTACCGCCCCACGTGAAAACAGCCCCAACGGCTCTCTTTGGAAGCGAAAACCCGCAGGACCGGTAGTACCGGCCCAAAGGGCGGTACTTCCGGCCCACCCAAAAACAGCCTGCCAACGGCTAGAAGAGAAAGCCCGCGAGGTCGGTAGTACCGGAAAAAGGACCGGTAGTTCCGGTTTAGCGGTAGTACCGGTACTACTTCCGGTGCTACTTCCGTTAAGAGTCCAGTACCCAACTTTCGTAAGCGGCACTGGGCTTCGGAAGTAACCCCGGAAGTTCCGGGCGGTAGTATCGCTAGGAGCATCGGTACTTCCGGTTTAGCGGTAGTTCCGGTGCTACTTCCGGTGGTACTTCCGTTTGAGTCCAGTACCCAACTTTCGTAAGCGGTACTGGGCTCCGGAAGTACCTCCGGAAGTTCCGAGCGGTAGTACCGTCCGATTGGCCGGTACTTCCGGTAACTGAAAAACAGCAGAACCCTCAAACTGAATAACTTTTGCGTGGAAACTCCGAATCGAGTGAATCCAATTTTGTTGGAAAGAGGACGACAAGAGCTTACACTTCAAAATATTGAAACAAGCAAGGGAGATTGTGCAAAGGGTTAGAAAGGTGAAACCTTCCAAACGGATGAACCGGCAAAATCTCCAAAACCGAAAACGCACAAGTTTTTCATCAAGACTCCGTTTTCTATGATCTTGGGCTTGTTTCGAAGATAATCACAAGCCCTACAAGATCATGCATATACACATCATAGTCTATCATGTGAGGAGGAAAGTATAAGGAGAGAGTTTGACCTCTCGTAGAAGAGACAAACCGGTAAAACCTTCGATATCAAAAACGCAAGAAGATATTCATGAGATCCGTTTTTGATGAACTAGAGCTTGGTATGGAGATGAACACAAGCTCTAAATTCTCACATGGATAAAAGCCAAATAAGAACCAATAAAGATGATTGCATGGATGCAAAGGTTTGTGCTCTCTACGATGATACGATCACGATACTCGATCGAGAGCCCCTCTTGATAGTACGGCTATCTATCCTATAATCCGGTCTCTCACTAAACATCATGAGACCGATAAAATAGAAACCCTACCAAGATCATACCTTTGCCTTGCGCTTAAACCACTTGAGGTCGATGAAGACGATCTTCAACTCCTCAAGACGCACCACCTTTCTTCATTCCTTTCTTCATTGCGCTTCGCTCGGTGAAGATTCACATGACGCTCCCCCATACACCAAGATGGGGAAAGCACTCTTCGGCATATCTTCACTTGGACTTGAGTGTCGATCAACCCGCACTAAGCCTTGATCAACACAAATCTTTTCTTCCCTTGAGCTTGACTCCAACAAATGGAGATCAAGCAAAGCACCTTGACTCCAACACATGGAGACAAGCTTGGCCTTGATCAACAAATGATCTTCTAACCTTGACCTTGACTCCAACCAATGGAGACAAGCAAACTTGGCCTTGATCAACAAATGATCTTGACACAAGCTAAAGTACAACCTACACATAGAGCTCAATGTAAATATTAGTCCATAGAGATTGTCATTAATTACCAAAACCATGCATGGGATCAACCATGCACTTTCACTTGACCCTTCTTCTTCTCAAACTTGGACTTAATCTTGTTGTTGGAGTTGAATCCAAGTCGACTCTTGTCATTTGGGGATTGTTGCACACTCAACATGTTGTTAAGTGCACTCTTCCCTTCATGACGCTTTTCCAAGCCTTTCTTCAAAGAAGCGACTTGGGCCTTGAGGTATTTTATTTCCTCTACATGGTTAGTGGCAACAAAAGCACTAGAGGAAGTAGAAGCTTCATTGTTAGAGCAACAAGGCAAGGAAGGTAATTCATCACATGATGTACCAACATTTTGAGTGGATGAACTACAAGGACTAGCACATGGCAATATAGCATTTTTATTTAAAGTTGTGCTATTATCCACATGAGGCTCACAAAATGTTACCTTTGAAGTGATGGCCTCATGAGCTAACTTTATACTAGCATAGGATGCTAGAAGATCATCATTAGAGCTAGAAAGCTTTTCATGACTTTCTTCCAACTTCCCATACTTGCTAGTTAGCAACAGCCCTTAGCTCAACATTCTCCTTCAAAATAGATGCTTCACAAGAAATGGAGTTAGTAGCACAAGCATCATTAACATTAGGAATGGAAGAAGAAAGCTTAGCAAGCTCTTCCTTAAGGCTAGCATTTTCCTTTTTCGTGATTTTATATTTAGCGTGAGCATGGTCACGTTCTTTAATGATTCTAGCAATTATTTCATTATGAGACTCCTCAATAGATTCTAATTTCTCCTCAAGAGAAGCATGAGTCTCTTGCTGTTCCTCAAGAGCATCTTCTAGCGATGCCTTCTCCATAGCATCATCTCTTTCAATCTTACCCGTTTCTTCAAGGCTTGCTTCCAAAGCCTCGATAGTTTCCCGGCGCTCAACAAGGGTGCTCATGATTTCATAGAGGTTATCACAAGCATTTTTATTATTTGAAAGAGCCTTAAGAATCATTAAACCTTTATTATGAAGGAGGGCATCATCATTTTTCTCATCATCATCTTCATCATTATTATCATTATTATTATCATTGCTAGAAGAAGATTTAGCCATAAGGCAATGAGAGGTGGATGAAGATGAACAATTAATTTTTGAACTACTCAAGTTCACATCTTGTTGCATAGCTAATTGGGTTTCCTCTACATTATTATTCATGCAAGAGTTAGAGGGAACACAAGCATTTTTATCATGGCAACAAGATAAAGCAACCATATCATCAAGAGATTTATCTAAGCAATTTTTGGATGATATGCAAGGACTATCAACACTAGCATTTATGGCATTTATAGTGCTAGAAGAGTTTAAGTCCAAAGATGAGGCATTGCAACAAGATAGAGATAAAATATCATAAAAAATGAGCTCACTATCCAAATTGCAAAACCTATCACTACTCACCATCACATTAGTTTATGGCTTACCACATTTTGGTGAAGTAGACGAAGATGAGAACTCGTCACGGCCGGAGGTGGAGGGAGAGCAATCATCCTCAATAGAGTTGGACACTCCATATTTATCTTCAAGCTTTGTCCAAAGCTCATGAGCATTCTGTAGAGGCAAGATTGACTCGAAAACTACAACACTCACAAATTTGCAAAACTCATTAGAAGCTAGAGAATATAGATATAAGTTTTTCTCATCCTCTAAAGTCGTACTTTCGTAATCCTTTGGAGGAGAAAAACCTATATCTAAGATACGCTCAATATTGGGGTCCAAGGCCCGTAAGTGACTAAGCATATGAGTTTTCCAAACATTAAAATTTGTGCCATTGAATATAAACATGTGATTGGGCACTAATCCTCTAAATGACATCTTTGCTCTCTAGGCGGTAAAGCCAAACAAGAGAGACGAGGCTTTGATACCAATTGAAAGAATAAGCTATGCCTAGATGTCGCCTAGAGGGGGGGTGAATAGGCGATTTACACTTTTTCTATTTAAGGGCTTGATAATTGCGGAATAAAACTATGTGTTTAAATTAACAAGCCAACAACCTAAATTACTAGGTTTACCTATGTGCACCAACAACTTATGCTAAGCAAGGCAACCAATAAGGTGATAGCAAGATATAAAGTTCAAGCACGAAGGCTATCACAATGTAAATTGCATAAGTAAAAGCTCGGGTATAGAAATAACCGAGGCACGCGGAGACGAGGATGTATTCCCGAGTTCCTCCTTGTTAAGGGAGTACGTCTCGTTGGAGGGGTGTGAGCTCGCCGCAAGAGGCCTACTCAAGATGCCACAAAGGTCTCACCCTATTCTCCGATGAACCGCACCCAAGGGTTTGGTTCACCTTCCACTATTGGAATCCTTCAAGGCGGATTCCGGAACCCTTTTACAACTTCCTTGGGGCACACACCCACAACTCAATTGGGGGCTCCCAAAACGTGCCGAAGCTTCACAACTCGAAGTCTTTGCGGCACCTCCAACCGTTTAGGGTACACAATGCACCCGAGAGGCACAAGCTCTTGGGAACACAATGCACCCAAGAGTAACAAGCTTCTCAACCTTCAACTTCACGTATCACCGTGGAGAGAGCAACCCGATGCAACAAATGCAAAAGGCAAGAACACACAAAGTGGTCAAGTCCTTCACTCTCAAATTCCAACCAAGCAACAAATGCTTTGGGGGGAATAAGATAGGAAGAACAAAGGGGATGAATACAAAGCAACCCCAAAATCTAGATCCACTAGTTCCCCTCACTTAGAGGAGATTTTGATTGGTGGAATGGTAGATCTAGATCTCCTCTCTTGAATCCCTAAGTTTGGGCAAGAATCATTAGAGGGATTGAGAGGAATCAAGCTCACAAGGTTAGCAACAATGGAGGAGAGAGGAAAAGAAGTGAGAAAAGTGAGCAGCCAGCTCTTGGGGAAGAAGGGGGCTATATATAGCCTCCCCCCAAAAACTAGCCGTTGGAGCAGCGAAGGGCCGGAATTTCCGGGGTTAAGTACCGGAACTTCCGGCCTGGGGCCGGAACTTCCGGTGCTCCGGATATTTCCGGAGCAAACCTTCGGTGCAAAGATCCGAACCCCACCCGAGAGAAAAACGCAAAAGACTTAGCCAAATTTTCCTTGGGCCGGATATTCCGGACCAAGGACCGGAATTTCCGGACCCCCGGAAATTTCCGAGGAAACTTCCGGGGCAAAATTCCGGAACCCCTCCAGAGAGAAACACCGAAAAGACTTAGCCAAAAAGCTCAGATGAAAATATGGGCCGGAACTTCCGGTGCTTGGGCCGGAATTTCCGGCCTAAACCCCGGAACTTCCGTCCCTCTGAAAACTGGCAGAAACTGCAAAACGAAAACAGGCATATATTTTGCATCCGGACTCCGTTTTCGATGATCTTGGGCTCGTTGGACTCGCAAAGAAAATATCTACAAGGATATACAGAAAAACATCATAGTCCAATAAGATATTATAAAAACAAATGGGGAAAGTTAAAAACTCTTTTTCGCAAATCGGAAATGAAATATCTTTTGCAAATGAAGTCCAAAAGACGTGAAACCAATTTTGTTGAAAAGAGGACGACAAATGCAACCTTTAAAAATGGCAGACAAGCAATGGAGATTTTGTAAATAAATGGAAGAGATAAATCTTCCACACGGATGAATGGCAAAATCTCCAATACCGAAACCGCAATAGAAGACGCATATGAAAACCGTTTTCGGTGAACTTAGCCATGTCATGACGAGCACGACAAGCATCAAGACCACACCATGATAAGAGACAAATAAGGACCAATAAATATGATTGCATGGATGTAAAGGTTTGTGCTCTCTACGATGATACGATCACAATATTCGGCCGAGAGCCCCTCTTGATAATACGGCTATCTATCCTATAACCCGGTCTCCCCACTAAACAACATGAGACCGGTAAAATAGAATCCCTATCAATATCATACCTTTGCCTTGTGCATTTCGGCAAGACGATCTTCATCTCCTCAAGACGAACCATCTTTCTTGATTGCGCTTCGCTTGGTAAAGATTCACATAACGCTCCCCCATACACCAAGATGGGGAAAGCACCTCTTCGGCATATCTTCACTTGGACTTGAGTGTTGATCAACACGCACCAAGCCTTAATCAACACATACTTTTCTTCCCTTAGCCTTGACTCCAACAAATGGAGATCAAGCAATGCTTATGGACACACCTACAAATATAGCTCAATACAAACATTAGTCCATAAAGATTGTCATTAATTACCAAAATCACACATGGGGGCAACCATGCACTTTCACCTTGGAAAGAGATGCTGCTTTCCTTACCTTGTAGTATGTAGATGACCAGCTGAATTGCTAGTTTCCTCACCGTGTAGTGTGTTAAATACTAGGGAAAGAGAAGAGAAGTGATCAACCATGTGCTCTCTGCCGCATAGCCAACAACAAAATTAGTGAATCAATGAAGAGTTATTATTTCCCAATTAATAAACTTCCGATATTCGATTGCATTTATTTTTGAAACATATATCCAAACCCAACCAATCAAATGTTATAAAAGATGGATGAGAGCAAACATGGTGGAGGCTAGTGCATGCTGGAGTGAAAGAAAGGAAGAGGCCCAAAAGTTCATCGCCATGTCCGAACACAATTTGGACGAGCACAAATTACCAAGTCCTGAGGTTGAGAGGCATCGGGAACTCAGTGGTCACATGGAATATGCATATCACTTGTGCTCGACAGCACCTTCGTTAGTGGTGCAATGATGTAGTCTGTTATTACGGAACTTAAGCATGCTTAAGGTGACGTCGTCGATGATATTTCAGTATAGTTTCCATGAATGAAAATTATAAAGTTTCGATGACCATGGGTGCCCATGAGCCCGACCCGCCCGCCTCACACAACTCTCTGGAGCAGGTAGCAAGGCGGCAAATATGACAAGGTTCGGGTCTGATTCTAGATGAGTAGATGACACGGCTTTGACACGCGCTTGACGTTGCACCGAGAAAGGAACTAGCGCGGATATCTCATTTGAAGATTGGGTCTAGATCGGAAGAGAGAAACTTTCAAAAGGCCACCACATATGGGGCTAGGATTTCAAATGACCACCATGCGGTTTTTGTACAAAAAACAACCACTATTCAATAACAACGTAGCAAAAGGCATTGACTGGCCAGTTTACGTGAGCTAAGCGAGTTTCTAACCAGTGAATCGCTGTGTCAGGCTTATGGCACCTTTATTTTTCGAAAAAAGATCATCATATATTATATATTATAAGGTTCATTTATATACTCTTGAATGTAGGTACTCTCATATTCAATATACCTCACATACGTGTGTATCATACCTCAATACAAGTTATATGAAAAAAATATCACCAGATTACTAAGTTTTTTAATATACCAGTTTTATATACATAAAACGCAGTATTTGTGTAAATAATATAAAAGTTGTAGATTACATTAAATTTTTTTAGAACTCACTTTGGGATATCTAGTATTCAATAATAAATTGTATTTACAAAATAAAGAGGTATAGTGGGTTCATCTATATTGTATATTGTACATGGGAGTACCTACACCAAGAAATATAGAACCATTTTCCATACTCCCTCCAATTCATATTAATTATCGTTAAATCGGATGTATCTAGCATTAAAACATATTCAGATACATCCAATTCAGTGATAATTACTATGGATCGAAGGGCCGGAAACCATAAATGGAGGCCGAGCTATATGGAACCATTTATTTTGAAAAACTCGAAAATCATGTTTTGAAGTTTCAAACAAATCTAAAAAATCCTGCAGGTAGACAATATTCTATTCTACTAACGTGCAAAAAAATCAAATCAAACTATTCCGTATTCTAAACCACCATTTTTTGCAAGAGTTGCAATTTTGCACTATTCACTAATTTCAGTTCTCAAACTTTGTCAATCTTGTGCAGCCCAAAATATAATATATTTTTAGTTGAGATTTTACACGTTGATAGAATACAACATTGTCTACATGTACGATTTTTTAAGGATTTTTGAACCTTTAAAATATAATTTTCATTTTAAAAAAATAGCTTCTAGCTCTTCAGCGTCAGCGTAGACTATCCTTCGGAAGCGTTCCCTAGGATACTCGACTTGTCCTGACTAGACGTGGCAGGTCGGCCACAAGTACGAAGCGCCCGACAATTCTCAACTCCGATGTTGTGGTGTTCCAACCCAAGGAAGGGACAACCATGCATGTGCGCCATCAACTGCTACACTGGCCTCGGCTCACTTCGCATCACATGGGTACACAAGCCAATAGCTCCCGGCGCACATCACACAGGCGCACTGGCCTCAGCTTGCATCCTCGCAGCGCCCGCGAGAGAAGACAACCGACGTAGCTTCCCACGACATGCCTGCCTAAGGCAGTGGCGCCGACGAGCCACCACCGGCACGGGGTGTGGCACCGCCACTTCACCCTGGCCTCCACCCTCTCGACGAAGATGGTTTGCGAAACAATTCTTTGTAGATCGGGTTGTCGTCTCCGTGCCTCCTCCGACATCCCCGTCGGGTTGTGGTCCCTATTGGCCGCGGGACCAGACGGCGTGGTTGCCGATGGCGGTGACTGAAGTAGGACGACGCAGCGAGCTCGGCTCGGAGGCGCACGGTGGGGGCACCTCCAGAATATTTAGGAGGTCTGAAGTATGTCAAGGAAGCTGACGATGAGAGTCGGTGTCTTTATCTAAGGTATAAAAGAGTTAGTGTTAGGAGAACATGATAGCTATCTGATGACCTAGCTTAGTTGAGACGTGAGATCAAGTAAGTTTTCAAGTCGTGCGCGAGCAGTGATTCTAGTGTGCAAAGATCATTCAATTTGAAGATTTGAGAATCATTTCTAGAGTGCAAAACTGTCTTGAAGAAAAGATAAAATACTAGGGACGTTACGAGAGAGGAAGAACATAAGCGATCAACCATGTGCTCTCTGCCCCATAGCCAACAACAAAATTAGAGAATCAATGACGAGTCATTGTTTCCCATTTAACTTCCGGACCAATCAAATGTTATAAAAGACGAACAAGAGCAAACATGGTGGAGGCGAGTGCGAGAGTGAATTGAAGCACGAGAGAAACTGGTTCATTGTCATGTTCTGAACACGGTCTGGATGGGGACAAAAACATTACCAAAGTCGTGAGGTTGAGAAGCGTCGGGAACTCAGCGGCCACGATGAGATTGGATCAAACTAGTCTTGCACTACTAATTTGGTAGCCGTGCAAGAATATAAGATGTTATTATGGACCTTAGACATGCTTAGCATGTCGTTCTCTATGGTATTTCAGTATAATTTCGGTGAATACAATCGATGACCTTGGTCGCCAATGAACTGGAAGTACTAATGGCACAAATCTAGGGAGCATGTAGCAAAGTGGAAAAAGAGATAGGGCCGCACTCTAAAACCATATGTACCGCTCAAATTACTTGAAATAGAATGTGACCCTGATACTTGAAATGCACCTGACCTTTCAGTAAGACTTAAACTAGACTTACAATTTATGTGGAAGATGTATTATGTGTCTGATCGACCGGAAAATATGAATTAACCTAATAATTTATCAGATCTAGTGCAGAAACTATTGTAGAGGATCTGCATGGACAGTGATTTCCTATGTCATATATCTAAGAGTATTTTTACAATGGTTAACTAAGTAGTTGCCTTTTTTATATGTCTGTATAACGTTTCTTCTTAGACGTGCGGGGGGGGGGGGGGGGGGGGGGGATGTTTCGCCACCCGGGACCACCTGGTTTTGAACATGTTTTCGAAACGCATTTTGAAATGTTTTTTTAGAAACAATATCTCGCATGCGTCTTGACATTCTATGTGCTCACAAAGTCGTTTTACGAAAAACCGATATTTCTTGTGTCGTGTGTAAAAAAAATCGGTGCTGATAAGGGCTCTTCATGATACATACTTTTTGTGCATTTCAAAAAATCTTTTGTAGGAGCATATGCTCCCTTGTGCCGAAACGAATTTCCCCTTTTTCTCATGCCTTTTTTAGTACTCCCTCTGTCCCAGTTTTTAGGGCTCAATTGGCAAATCTCTGGGCACAAGGTGTTTGTTGATTGGGGCTTACCTCTTGCATTCATTGGTGGATAGAGCCAACCAGCCACTAATTGAGAGGCAATTAATGTAATTGTGCCTAGGAGGTGGGGGAGTTTTGGGACTAAATGGTTTTGGGATTGTGCCAAAACTGGGACGGAGGGAGTATATTTTATCCCTGGAAATGTTACCGCACACAGTTGGTTACAAATTAAATGTCTGTGTTGTTTGACTATTACACAATTTTATCCAATAAACGTGTGTGATAACTTGTGCTATAAATTAAAATTCTAGACATCTGAGACGATTTTTTTTTACTACTACGCTGCTTGTGGAAAGCCGACTAAACCAGCCCTGCAGACTGCAGTACACACGGGAGCCTAGAGAGAATACTGGTTGTTCATGATTCAGTCATCGCTCTTTGGTCGTTCTCCTGCTCGGCTGCTCCTGAAAAGTAGCCCGATTGGCCAGCTATAGCTACAATTCCAATTCGGGTACGGCCCAATTCGGGCACGACCCATCCTAATCGTGCCATGGGATGGCACAGGCTCAGTCGGGCTCGTGCCCGACTTCGTTTTGCGGTACAATTAGCCCGTTTTTTTTTTGAATTTTCTAGCTATTTTTACCTATTTTATTTGAATTTTGGGCCGTAGTATCGGTGGACCGTGCCTAACCCGGTCTGTCGGGCCGCATTAGTGCCGGTGGGCCGTGCCGAAATTTTAGTCGCGGCATGTGGACCGGCTCGGCACAGCATGAATGCTAATCGTGTCTAACGAGCCATGCTGGCCACGTGCCGTGCCGACCCGTTTGGCTAGCTATACTGAGCGGACTAGAAGCGGACACGTACGTCCCTAAGACACGATCCGTAGCGATTCCGTCAGTAGGTTGAGCCATGCATCCAAATCGCAAGTAAATGGTGAAATGCACACTCAACCGGACGGGTCAGCGAGCACTCAAACCCTATTCGGGGGATGTGTCCGCAAGCAACACGATTACTAGTCCAAATCATCATGTCGGCATGTCGATCGATCACAATAACACGCTCACTGGGCTCCAGTAGCGAATCAATGCGGGCTCACTGGCACACACAATAACACGCTCTCACTCAGGAGGAGATTCCGTCGCCGTCGATCGACATGACAAAAGCTCACTTCTCTCGCGCCACATATATATTACACTCCATGATTCTTCTGCCACCCCCAGATCACGGTTTAAACCCAGAAATTATCCCAACACCTTTCTGAAAATGCTTCCCAAACTCCTCACTTACCTCGTCCTGGCCCTCGTCGCCGGCTCCGGCGCCGCGGCGGCCCGGCGCCAGCGCCACCCGTCTCCGGCGACTGTGGAGGTGTGCGTCAAGGCGGCCGTCGGGCACCCGGACACGCTCGGCGACTGTGAGTGCCCCCCGCCCGACCGTACTCTCCTAGCTCCTCGACCGAGCCTCGTCCTTGACTGATTGCCAACGCGATTTGAGCAGGTCCCTACTCCCAGAGGGTGCTGCTCACGCTGGAGGAGAAGAAGGTGCCCTACAAGATGAAGCTCATCGACATCAGCAACAAGCCCAAATGGTCCGTACTACGTATTCTACAATTCTCCTGTTCCCCACTACCAAATGTTCGTAAATAAATTTTGGCGTTGGCATGGGTGAGGCTTATGGCGCTGCCTCGACACCTTCTCTGATGTGGTGGATTTGGTAGCTAGATCCAAATATCACCGCCAGTGTGCTTGAGAAATTAGGAACTCTGTCGGCTTACTTCTGCGCAAGTGGTTCAGTATTTCGATTTTACCCCATAGGAGACAGAGCTTATACGACGATTCTTTGAGTCTGATTCTTGGGCTACTACATTTCCAACTACTCCTGCAATATCTTCTTGGTCATTAGTGAAAGCCTTGCAGAACTTGTCGATCTCAGAACCATTGTCGTGCAACAGTGCGTGCAGCGTCCTAAGTTTGCACACATGTCACATGTAATCGGAGGATAGGCACTATGTAATTGATTGTGCATTTCAGTAGCAGAACTTGTATACTGCAACAACCGTGAGTGCAGAGTCCGTCCTAAATCTGCACACATGTCACATGGGTTTGTAGTTTAGCATGTACCACATGATAGGCGGGCCCTATGATACAGATACTTACTTCCTCCGTTCTGATAATTGGAGAGAACGTTTGCTTCTATTGATCAATAGGGAGTATGTTAACAGAGAACTGAAGGATTGGAATAACACAGAAACATATCTCTAATACCACACGCAATTTCAACATCGGGGGTCACGATGTTAAAACTGGAACGTATGTTAGTGAAGGATGTTGTCGGAAGACTCTAGGTAAATATATCAGCAAATTGAGCACTTGTCAAACATGAAGAACAGGGAGTTCGCCAAGAGCAACCTTCTCATGGATGAAGTGGATATCAATCTCAAATATGCTTCATATGACGATGATGAACAGGATTGGACACCATGTAGACTGAAACTCGGCAAGAAGTTGGCGAAGCCAAATCGATTCGACCACTGCATGAGGGATGGACCTGTACTCCGCTTCGGTCGACGACTTAGAAATTGTAACCTGCCTTTTTGAAGACCATGAAACAAGATTATCACCCAAAAATACACAATAGACGGATGTGGATCTTCGAGTGTCAAGACAACCTGCCCAGTCCGCATCAGAATAAGCTGTCAAACTTGTAGGAGCAGAAGAGTTGATAAGTAAGCCATGCTCAAGAGTGCCTTTTAGATGTCGTAGTATTCTATTGACATGATTGAGATGAGAAATACAAGGATCATGCATACTACACATGGCCACGACGAAGGTCCTTATCAATGACATTGAAGGTTGTGGGTTCTACCACGGCCGGGGTTCCATCAAGGGACCCCCTTTCCCCCTTGTTGTTCGTGCTCTTCATGGACGTCTTGGCGGCCATGTTCCACGCACCTAAACAAGGCGGTGTGCCTTCTCGCTTCCAAAACGAGGGCCTGAAGCATCACATGTCTTTGTATGCCGATGATGTGGTGGTCTACTCGAGGACTGACGACGAGGAGGTTTGGGCTATCAGTGCCATCCTCGCCTACTTTGGGGAGGCCTCGGGTTTGGTAGTCAACTACGACAAGAGTGTGGTGGTTCCCATCCGCTGCACAATAGGTGCCATTGATGCCATCATGCCAGAGTTGGCCGGCAAAGTATGTTCGACCTGCTCGCCAACAAGCGGCTCACCAAGGATGGTCGCCTCGTGTTCATTCAGACGGTCATGACATTGTCAGTAGTGAACCAAATGATGGCATCGGACCTGGCTCTATGGTTCTTCAAGGCAGTGGATAAGTTCTGTCGCGGCTTTCTTTGGGTCCGCAAGGACGAGGCTCGTAGTGGGAATTGCTTGGTGGCATGGCCGGCGCCCGGCGGTGTGCCAGCCAAAACGGCTGGGAAGGCTAGGGCTGTATGACCTACGCCTTTTCAATGCAACCTTGTGCACACCTTCTCATTTCAAAATGCAAACTCAATCAGGCGCATTTAATAAAAAATAAAATAATAAAAAGGCACGTCAGCTTGTTTTTTTGGGAGACCACATATTTCATTAATCAAATATAAAGTTACAGGAGGCAACACATGTGGAAACTAAAAGACATACCAGGATAAAATGATTATCCTGAATTTGCAGATAAAGTCCTAAGAGATCAAAAAATACAAGACAATCCCTAGGGTTTCCTGCAACCACCGTAGCGAGCGACCACCACTCAACTCCAGCACGGCCAAGATGAACGCCGGAAGAGACCCCGAGTCTTCACCATTGCAACATCCGAGAAAGCAACATCGCCAACGTGGCTTTGTGAGTCGATGAACAGGCCTCTTGCACACAGTGAGCCACATGTCGCTATGGCACGTCGACCGGGGGACGTCTCCGTGCTATCTTGGACTAAGATTTGTCACCTCCAATCGATGAAGCCGGAGAAGAACGACAGATCCACCACCTCCGGACCAACATCCTCGGTCCACAAGAACCACTTCGCAGGGGCCGCCAGTGCCATCACGGATAACTATGAACGCTTGCGACACACCGAGAAACTGATCTCGCCAGATCTGAAGAACGGCGAGAAAACCAAGCTGCCAATCTGAAGAACCGAGCAACACACATTTCCATCAACTCTGACGCACACGGGAAGAAAATTCATTTTTCATGCATCTCTTAAAACTAGAGTTAATGCGAACATCATCCGATTGTTGAAATCATTTTCTTTCTTTTCATCAACAGGTTCCGAAAAGAATTGAGAAATTTTCCACGCGACTCCCGTCCGGCGCATGTGTGCATGACCATGCATCCAAATCGCAAGCAATGGCGAAATGCACACTCAACCGGACAATCCAAAAAAAAAGGCATCATTTGTTGGGTCAGCAAGCACTCAAATCTTTGTTCTAAAACATACCAACATTTACCCTTTGTTTTCTCTCTGCTTCTTCTCGTTCTCCTCCCCGTTGAGAGTCCTCTTCGGGCAACCTGCTCGCTCCTCCCTCTTCTCCAGTGGCGCTGCCGCTCGGAGTCTAGGAGGATGTGAGGCCGGTTTTGTACAGAGTAGTCTAGGGTTAGTAGTTAGGTGTAGGTATAGGGTTTCGTCTTTGTCCTTCGTGGCGACTCGCAACATGTCATCTTCCTTTCCTCGAAGGTCTCCAGCATTGGTGCACTGGCGCAGTGCCAAGCTCGTAGCGGTGATGCTCTTTGCCGAGCTCCCAAGGTGGGGGAAGAGCGGAATCGGCAGATCTACGACAGCCTTCTTCAATAAGTGCCCTTGTCTCTGCTTCTATACTCTGCGTGTTGCTTCTCTTCTCCTGGCCGGTCTCGGTGGCGAGGGGGAGGAGAGGGGCGACCTGCGGATGTTGGTCGTGGAGATGGGCGTCGTGGTGTCACGGGATCTTGGAGTGCGATGTGGCTTTCCCGAAGCATCAGTAGGCGGAGAACATCAGCGGAGGCCGAGCTTGCCGAAGCTATACATAACGAGAGGGGACACTCCGTGCTCGGATGCAGTTTGCCCGAGTTTCTTCTTCCTCCTTTACTGGAGGATCTTCGACCTTGCTGAAGGATACATGGTGGTTTGCACCCCAAGTGGTCTAGACCCCGATGGTGCACCCAGCGCCTTCACTTGGAGGTCGCCGGCGACGTGCAGTGGAGTTCAACTCCTTGAGGGCTTCTTTGGATTGCAGGATTTTCATAACGCAGGAATAGGAAAAACGTAGTATTGAGATGTCTTGTGAAGTGGATTCCTACAAGATTCTGAAACACTGGAATTTTGCTGTAGGTGTCTTTGGATGGTGCACAGGAATTGAACACAGGAATTTTGAAGGATTGATGAAAGGGAGAAGAGAGAGATAGAGTGAAACTGCATTGGACTTTGCGTAGAAAAATTAAAATGAGCTTTGAGCTCATGTTTAGAATCCTATGGAATTGGGGCCATAGGAATGGATTCCAAAGAAATTTGGCGGCCCCAATCCTATGATCCAAAGGGATTCCGTGGGAAAAATTCCATAGGATTCAAACCCTCCAAAATTCCTACGAAAATCTTACAATCCAAAGAGGCCCTAAATGCTTTTTTGAGTTTTCTTTGGAGGGTTTGTGTGTATATTATAAGGACCAGGTTGTCATTTCTATGTTGTCATATAATGAATATATGCTTCTAGGGCCTTCGGGCATGTTCCAGTTTTAAAAAGAAAAACCTTTGTTCTCTTGCGCTTTTTATCAGCAGCCGAGAGCGAGGGAGAATATCTAGTGCTACCACCCCTTAGGGTGCTACAAATCCTACCAACAAAAAAATCAATTTTAAATTTGTCAAAAAATTCTAGGAAAAAATGTGAGTGTTAACAAGATATGTTTCTATTACCTCCAAAAATTTCAATTCCAAATTCGAAACGAGCAGTGAGAAACAAAAAAGACAAATCTGCGTAACACTATTCATAGCAGATTTGTCTTTTTTGTTTCTCACTGCTCGTTTCGAATTTGGAATTGAAATTTTTGGAGGTAATAGAAACATATCTTGTTAACACTCAAATTTTTTCCTAAAATTTTTTGATAAATTTAAAATTGATTTTTTTGTTGATAGGATTTGTAGCACCCTAAGTAGCGGTAGCACTGGATATTTCCCCCCGAGAGCGAGACGATGAGTCCGAATCATGCGTGTTACACGATTCGGCCGTGAAATAGCACTTTAATCTAACGGAGCCCTCACGTTGTACACGGACCGGATGCCGAAGGCTCCAGAACCGGAATTCCCCAGAACCGAATCAATGCGGGCTCACACGCCAGGGGCCACGTCGGCATGCCGATCGATCACCGGCGAGGCGATGGAGCCCGTGATAAATGCGCACCCGCAACGCCCGTCACAGTACTCTCCCCCCATCGCCCCAACCTCGCCGCGGATCACCCCAACAACCCACACTCGCTCACTCAGGGGTCAGTCAGGAGATTCCGTCGCCGTCGATCGACATGACCGTGGAGGTGTGCGTCAAGGCGGCCGTCGGGCACCCCGACACCCTCGGCGACTGTGAGTGCCCCCCGCCCGTCGTCCTCGACCGCCGGCGCAGAGGTTCATGCCCTTGATAACTGATCCGCGTTTTGATTGGGCGATTTGAGCAGGTCCCTTCTCCCAGAGGGTGCTGCTCACGCTGGAGGAGAAGAAGGTGCCCTACCAGATGAAGCTCATCGACGTCAGCAGCAAGCCCAAATGGTCAGTACGCCCCTACGATCTGACGACGGCTTGAGCCATCTTCCGCAGAAATTTGAGTTAAATAGCTAGCTGGTTTGCATTTGGTGAAGTAGAACGGTGCGCATTGATGTGGTGGATTTGGCTATCAAGCATCACCCTCAGACCTAATCATGGCAGACGCGGCTCACGCGCGCCCGCGGAATCCAACCAAACCCTCGCGCTCGCTCCCCCCGATAAATACATACGCGCCCGCAACACCTCCCCCCATCGCTCAAACCTCGCCGCGGATTTGGCAACACTCAACTCCCTCAGGACTGCTAGGATCCCGTCGCCGTCGCCATGACTGTGGAGGTGTTGGTCAAGGCCGCCGCCGGCCGCCCCGACACGCTCGGCGACTGTGAGTACTCTGCCGTTCCCCTCCCTTTAGTTTAGTGCTCTCGACCTTCCACGCCGGATTGATTCGGTGCGGAGAGCCCTGACTGTTTCCGGGGGGCGATTTGACCAGGTCCCTTCGCCCAGAGGGTGCTGCTCACGCTGGAGGAGAAGAAGGTGCCCTACCAGACCAAGCTCGTCGACCTCAGCAACAAGCCCCAGTGGTTCGTCCGTCTCCCATCCTCCTCGCCTCTTAACTGTTCCACACACAGGCACACACGCACGAAAAGCAGACGCTATCTGACAAGTGCTTGACGGGTTTAATAGTCGGTCCGTGTCAGATTTTCTATATTGTTTATGCACTAATTTGATTGTTGGCCGGTTTGCGTCTGGTGAAATAGGACTGAGATTTTTTTGGATTTGCTGGGTGAGGCTTGTGGCGCTGTCTGGATTGTTGATTTGGTACATCCAATACGGAATTTGGACTGGGGTTGATGCTTGGTAGGCTTGGGCTCTGCCCTGCACCTGCCATTTTGAATTGTGAAAACAAAACACGAGTAATACCTAAGGGACCTTTTCTCCTTACAAAAAAGTGTACATCTGATCCAAGCTAAAAAATATACTATTAATAAATCTCTGCCCATGTGTACCAGAATAAATTTATGGATTTTTTATTTCGCGTATGAGCTGCGGAAACTCTCTGAGAAGTGTGTCTTCATATGGACCATTTGTTTGGAAAGCTGCCATGAGATGGCACAGTTAAAAAACAAAGATAGAGTTAAATTCGTTTCTGGTCAACTCTCTTGGAATTAAAAATTATATTGGTTTACGTACACACAAGTGCTTCAGTATTTTGAGTTTACTTTACTGGAAACAAAGACATAAGATGAATTTTTGGTCTGATTATTCATTTTCAAGGTGACTTATCCAATGCACTAGGGATTATACCGTTCTATAACTACATAGCAATTGCCAAATGGTTTAATTTTAAAATGCATAACTACATAGCAATCGCCAAATGGTTTTATTTTAAAATGCCTGAACCGACTCTGTCGGCGAAATTTGGCAATATAGGTTGCCAGCTATTTCATCTTGTCTCAGACATCCTAAGTTAGCACACATGTCACATTGGTTTGCAGTTTAGCATGTAACCAGAAGATAGCCCTAACATTCCAAAAAAAAACAGGGGTAGCCCCTTGATGCGAATTCTTGATTATGCATTTGACCGGCATTGCATAAAACCCAGACAGGCCATCACAAAGCTGTTCTGCATGCATAAGTCACACTGCTCTGGACCACAGCTTACTATTTCCTAGACTTAAACATGTCAGATAAACTGTAGATATCCAGACTTCTCAGGTTTAAGTAAATTGTGAGGTAAATTTGATTATAAGACATAGCGGCGGTATGGAAAGAGCAAAACCTGCCAGTCTTCCCAAAACAGGGGGATGATCTCCAGGGAGATAGTTTTCTAAGTGTAGAGATTGCGCTGTGTGGCATTTTTTTCATGGCGCCTAACCTTACTTTTCTAAGATGGTGGGGACCAAATTCACCGGCTGTTTTCCTTTTTTTCTGAGATTTTTGGCTTAAGGCTCAGATATTTCTTATAAATATGTTACTCTGTGTTTAATGTATATGAATGGGGATTGTGCTTGCTATTACTCAAAAATACAAATAAAGGACGTTGGTTCTTTTGGAGTTGTATGCCTCTTTGAGGTAGTTAAATTCAAGTTATTGCTACCTCTTGACGCTTGAGAAGAGAGAAACAATAAGCTATAACGAACAAATAAACTACCAATTATTTGCCTGCTTTCATTTGTAAAATTATTTTTTACCATCTCATGTTATTCTAGAGCTTCAGTTGCAATAAATATGTGGTTTAGAAGATACTATTTACATTTTTTCACTATTTTTTTTGGGAGCCAAGGGTTTATTTTTTCTTTGGGGGTTTGGAGCTTATCCGTGTTTGCAAACTTACTAAACTAACTTGTTGTAATTACTCTTTTCAGGTTTTTGGAGATCAACCCAGAGGGAAAGGTGCCTGTGTTTAACGGTGGTGATGGTAAATGGATTGCTGATTCCGATGTAATTACTCAGGTCATTGAGGAGAAGTACCCAACTCCATCACTTGTCACCCCTCCTGAGTATGCTTCAGTGTAAGTATTGCCAATGGCACATTGTAAAATCCACTTTTACTTCTCTAGAGATTAAAAACTTTGTTATTTCTTGCATTTTGTGATCCTTGTTGTATCTGTGGTCTCTTAAGCAGAAAGTTGCATTTTCTTCAGTGATTTTTTTATGTTGTACTTTGTATATTTGGCAGAACATAGTCATGCTGCTCGTCAATTATACTTCTTGAGACCTTTTGGATTCTAAAGTTGTAATTGTTAGTTCCATGGACACTTTGAGCCTGATCTCCTAGAAAAATGAGTTAGGCATTTATATAGAGTTAGCTACAAAAGAAAGTAGGGAACTGTCCATTACTTGATTTTCATAAGTAAAATACCAATATATTCCCTCCGTATCTAGACATGTTTTAGTGCAAGGTTCACATGAATCTTGCACTAAAACATGTCTAGATACGGATGGAAAGCCAAATGCTAAAACATCTTATATTTTGATACGAAGGGAGTAGTAACTTGATATCTCCCTATAAAAACAATATACTTCTAGAGGTCTTTGGATTCAAAACTTGCAACTGTTAGTTTCATGGACAATTTGGGCACAATGTCCACCGACAGTATGGTAGGTATGCATTTGTTATCATCTGTAGAAGTAGTTGATTTTGATAGTTATGAAATGATTGCAATAACTTGTTCTGCTTCTATAAGAAAAGCCGTATATCTTCAGTTTAGATGTCGTCTCCTTCACCAAAGAATTAATTTCTGTGTTGTCAAACCATTTTCTCTACCATATTCTATTTGCATATTATGCATCAATTTGCTTGTGACCTGTGATGATAACAGGGGATCAAAGATCTTCTCAACCTTCGTCGCATTTTTGAAGAGCAAGGATGCTACTGATGGTACGGAGAAGGCACTTGTTGACGAGCTGCAGGCTCTCGACGGGCACCTAAAAGCTCATGTAAGTCAGCGGACACTGTTTATCAGAAGTTGATGTGGCAGCTGCTTCCACAATCATTCCATTATATCCAAGTCTCACTATCTAAGCACTTGACCTGTCTCAGTAGTGCCTTAGTGTGCAAAATGTGGGTCTTTGTTCAGTCTGTACATCCTTCTCGATCTTAAATTCTTAATTCATACAAAACTTGTGCTAACACCATGACTGACAGGGCCCCTACATCAATGGGGAGAAAGTATCGGCTGTCGATCTGAGCCTTGCCCCAAAGCTCTTCCATCTCCAGGTTGCCCTGGAGCATTTCAAAGGATGGAAGGTCCCCGAAACCCTGACCAGCGTCCATTCCTACACCGAGGTATGACGATGTCCAACCGTTTCGACATGATGTTTGCGTCATTTGCAGAGCTTCTTCTGCCATTTCCAGAACTTGCCCATAGCTAAAGTCACTGAGGTTTTGCGTTGTGTGTTTGGGCAGGCTCTGTTCAGCCGGGAATCCTTCGTCAAGACCAAGCCCACCAAGGAGAACCTGATCGCCGGATGGGCGCCCAAAGTGAACCCGTAAGCTCCCGCTGCTTGGAGACACCACCCGTTTGTGCCTGCTCGGTCCTTGTCAGTAGTGGTTATGGGCAGTAGTAGGCCGCCTCCTCTGTAGACTGATCGCATGAGCTGGGTTGGAATAATGCGTAGCCTTGCTGGCTGGCTGTGTGGTTGTTGCAAGCGCGCACTATCTGCGTGAACTTCTATCTATGCTCTGGTGCAGGGGTGTGTGTACTGCGATGTGAACCTTTTATCGTGTGAATGAATAATGGAGATGTGAGCCTCTTCTTGCAATCCTGCTGAAAATTCTGAATTTGTCATGTCAAAGTGTAGAGTAGATGGGGCGTCTCTTTGGAAGTAACAGTATATCAATCTCTGCTTCTTCAGGCCAATTGCTCTGTCTCGGATGTGAGGCAGCAACTAGCAAGGGCATCATCTTTTTCCTGGTGTCTCCGATGCTGCATGCGTGTGATTAATCATATGGATTCCTCCTAATCTATCTCCGTCAGAAAAGTTGCACGTGTTTATAGGTTTGTCGTGTCTCTGAACTGTTCCCAGATGCAAAGCATTTCTCCCTTTTCTTCTCTTGATCTGAAAGATATCTTATACGTCGATTATTCCTACAACAACAATAACATTATCTCTGCTCGTGACTGTGACTCCGTGGGTCATTCATCCGAGCGGTGTGCGCTGTGACGATTCTGCACGGGTTTGCAGTTCAGCTCCCCGCTCCCACGCCAGTGCACGCCCTTCTCGTGTCGCGCTTTTTCTCCTTTCTTTCTTTTTGCCCCATGAGATTAGCCACGCTGAAAAATTCTATATTCGTTTTACACCTAAATTCCTTTTTATTTATTTCTTGATATCAAAGTTTTTCTAACGGTAAAATCTCATCTAACTCGACCAGCGGAGGGCGTATCCAATTTCTTTTTCTTCAAACAAAAGCCAATATGCGTCTAAATACCGAGGAGGATAAGTATAATCCACTGCCAAGTGGGCCCACCAAACTCTGTACCCCGTGTGCTCGTGTGGGCCCGGGCAGTCAGCGAGCCACGCCCGTGGTGAAAGGGGAAAGCAGTTAGCGCTAAACGCTCTCTTAATCCTGATCCAACTGGCCGATAAACCCTCTCCTAATCCCGATCCGGCTACAGTAATTATCCAAAATCCTGTCCACCGCTATAAATAGGGCGGCACCCCCGATCCCACCTCTCCTCCTCATCAATCACAACCCTCCTGCTCTCCCCGGCGCTCCCCACCTTCCTTCCAGAACCTTCGATCGTCGCATAGCAGCTCGCGCTTTCGTTTCGCGATGGCGGTGGATCTGACCCCGAGGCAGCCGACCAAGGCCTACGGCGGCGACGGCGGCGCCTACTACGAGTGGAGCCCCGCGGAGCTGCCCATGCTCGGCGTCGCCTCCATCGGCGCCGCCAAGCTCTCGCTCGCCGCCGGCGGCATGTCCCTCCCCAGCTACTCCGACTCCGCCAAGGTCGCCTACGTCCTGCAAGGTATGATGATACCGCCGATCGATCTCGCCTTCGTTGGTTGTTCTGTCTGTTCGGAGGGCGATCGATGCTTGTTTTCTGTGGGACCCGAATTTTGGTCGTTCGTAGATGGTCACGGATTAGCCGAATCTGTTCGTTCTAGTTTGCAGTTTAGATCGAATGCTGCAGTAGGTTGGAACTGAACAGAGTTGTCGCTCTCCAATTATTTATCAACTGCACGATGTGGCTCAGTTCTGAATTCCTAGTTGTTTACTGTTTAGTTTCGTCAGGTTATCTGTCTGCATCAGATGCCAATTATTTAGGAATCAACAACAACAATTGTTTGCGGCTAGAATTATTTGTGAAAACAATGAGGTTAGGAGTAGTTTGTTTATTGAGTTGTTCTGGTTATTCATTTGAGTATAAATCTCTTTGTTTAAGATGCCATTTGTTTTGTTAATCAAAATGAACACACAATACTCGTGTCCTAGCCTGTGTTTAATCAAATCCTTCGGTAATGTCACAGTTTGGATGCGCGCGCCTCCTTTAAAAGGTTTCTGTCGACCATCTCTTTTATCAATTCAGCATATGGTACTCGTGTCCGAGCCTGTGTTTAATCAAATCTCTCTGTAATCGCAATACGAATTGATCTTTCTCAGATCTAAGCTCAACACAATTACGATCATGCAATTGATACTAGTGTCACATTTGTTCTATTACGGAGTTGATTCGTGGCAGTAAATTATCATAGTTAATTGTTGACACCTCTGTCTAGGAATTACTGCAGATAGTACCGTACTCAATGTGCCAGCCTGTGTTCAATCAAATCTTTATGTAGTCACAACACGAATTGATACTCCTCCGAACACTATTACGATCATGCGATCAATTTGTTCTGTTTAGGAGTTGCTTCGTGGTAGTAAATTATCATTGTAAATTGCTGATGCTTCTGTATAGGAATGTACTCCGCACTAACTGTATTTGCTTGTTTCTTACCTTTTTCAGGCAAGGGAACCTGCGGCGTCGTACTGCCTGAGGCCACCAAGGAGAAGGTGGTTGCTGTGAAGGAGGGCGACGCACTGGCGCTCCCCTTCGGTGTTGTCACCTGGTGGCACAACACCCCCGAGTCGGCCACCGAGCTCGTCGTGCTCTTCCTCGGCGACACCTCGAAGGGCCACAGGCCAGGCCAGTTCACCAATTTCCAGCTCACAGGCTCCAGCGGCATCTTCACTGGCTTCTCCACTGAGTTCGTTGGTCGTGCCTGGGACCTCAAGGAGGATGATGCTGCCAAGCTCGTCTCCAGCCAGCCGGCCTCCGGCATCGTCAAGCTCACAGCTGGGCAGAAGCTCCCGGAGCCAGTCCCTGAGGACCGCAAGGATATGGCACTCAACTGCCTGGAGGCCAAGCTGGATGTGGACATCCCCAATGGTGGCCGCGTCGTGGTTCTCAACACCGTCAACCTGCCGCTGGTAAAGGAGGTTGGCCTTGGTGCTGATCTTGTGAGGATTGACGCACACTCCATGTGCTCCCCGGGGTTCTCCTGCGACTCGGCGTACCAGGTGACATATATTGTCCGTGGTAGCGGCCGTGTGCAGGTTGTTGGCCCTGACGGCAAGCGCGTGCTGGAGACCCGCATCGAGGGTGGCAGCCTCTTCATTGTGCCCCGCTTCCACGTCGTTTCCAAGATCGCTGACGCCTCTGGTATGGAGTGGTTCTCCATCATCACTACCCCCAAGTAAGTAACTTGATATGAATGTTGGCATTGCATTGTATTGTCGATTTCGGGTGTTTGAGCTGATGCTTATAACAAATTAACAATGTGTGTTTTGTTTTTGTGCAGCCCCATCTTCAGCCACCTGGCGGGTAAGACCTCGGTGTGGAAGGCAATCTCGCCGGAGGTGCTGGAAGCGTCCTTCAACACGACGCCGGAGATGGAGAAGCTGTTCCGGTCCAAGAGGCTCGACTCAGAGATCTTCTTCGCCCCCAACTAGGAAGGCATTATTTCGCTCTTCGGCCGGTCATCTTAGAAATAAATAAGTTTAGGAGATATGAGGCTGTCGTTTGTTAAGTGTGTGACTGTCCGAGATGTTGGTTTCAAAACTAGATGAATGCAATCGATATATCGTTTGATGATGTTTCCGTCTTTTTCTGTGAATTTTTCTCTGCTGTGCTATTTACTCTCTATTGACTGTTTTTTTCCTTCGGCGTGTTTTTTCATGGAAATCTATACCTGTAGCAAAATTGAGGTTCAAGGTTTCACCCGCACCTCCTTTGGAAGGGTAGTGGGTAAACCATTAGGTTTAGATTCGGCCCTCCCGCTACTCTGTAGCTGACTGCTCTGATTTTTTGCTTTCTTTGTTCGACCCTCCTGCTCCATTATGCCTTTAATTCTTAATACTGAATGTTGGCAGTCATGTTGATGCCAATACGTTCACAAAGATCATCGAAAATCATCAGATAAATCAAATAAAATAAAATAAGCAATTGCTACAGACTTCCATTCCGATAAAATAATTCAGCATAACAAATGGATTCTTGGCGTCTTATATAACAAATCAAAGCAAGAAAAGAAAATCTCCTAGCTTTGCATACATGACTCAGTAAACTATCTGAGGTGTAATACGATCATGTCCCACTTGATAAGTGCCTTACATCATGACCGGACAAACCATTTCACTCAGACCTTTGGGATGCTACTTGTTCTGTACATTAGTAAACAATATACCCGTCTGAACGAAGTCGTAAGATCATTTACAGGACATCGTGGGAGGTATCTCTGACACCTAAAAACAGTGTTGCATAGGCATATACATAAAACACCAGGGAGCAATCCTTAGAAATTTAGAAAACTGACTTAATTTTATAGACAAATCCGTTTCAAATTCTACTTTGCCACGACATATGTCCTCTTTCTTGTGTATGTGTTTGTGAGTTGGGTTGTATGGCGGACATAACTTTCTTGCCCTTGTTTCGTGCTGAAGCTTTGAAGACTTACCAGACCATACTTTTGAACATCCTGCCCCTGTTTTTTCTTAGCGGTGTTTTTGCTGCTTGATGATTTAAGATCACTGATTATTGCATAATTAATTTAACTCTGTCAGTGAAATGCAAGATTAGATTAGTGCATGTTGCTAGTTTCCTACTTTGATCTAGTGATAACAGATTCTTTGGACTTCCTTTCCAACTAGTAAGTGAAAACATTTCAGAAAAAAATCCTATGACGACTCAACGCATGACTAATATCACACGAACCATTATTTTGTTCATATACACAACGTTCACAATTTCCTATTTTTCTGAGGGTCTACAAATATTCCACAATTTCATAAATTGTGAACAAACTTTGCTCTAATGGAAAAAATATAGACAACTGAAGAAACATGCCAGAAGAAATAGATTGCACATGAAAAGGAGGAATACTTCAAGCAAACGCAGCATGACAAATGAGATGAAACAGACTATAACAGTACAACAACACTTGTGTACATGTATGTTTCTAATACCCTGATAAAACATGGAAGAAAGCAGTAAGCCATGATGGCCTTCCCTAAACAAAACTCCCACAAGAACAACATCACACATCGCGCCGATACCTAAGCTTAATCCCCCAACAGGCCAGCACACAAAAATAGATGACTCTGTATAGCAGCCCAGCGCAGCGTCGAGAAACCCTGTAGACAAATCGACCGCTGCTGAAATAATAAACACTGGGTTGTCAGATAGCAAAATTGTTGCATATTCAACGGGGATCGTAGGTAAAGTCTCATGAGCAGCGCCGGCGTGACTTGCCATATATGCAAAATTGTACGGAGTACTGATTTGGGGTGGGGCCAAAACTACCCATCAGCACATCTTGCTTACTTGTTCCTAGATGGGAAATATTTATCCATTTGTCTTCAGTTCCAAATATATTTTCGATAGATAAAAGAGGTGTGCGTTGAGACGATTCCTCATTGGCACTAGTGGAAACAGGGCCATCGGTTTGACCCTTTCGTCCCGGTTCCCTTACGAACCGGTACCAATGGGGGCACTAGTCCCGGTTCGAATGCCCAGGGCGCTGGCCAGGGCCAGTCCCGGTTCGTAGGGGACCTTCAGTCCCGGTTCGTGATACGAACCGGTACTAAAGGGTCGCGGCAGGCGGCCGCAGGGGCGGGACCAGCGCGAGCAACCTATAGTCCCGGTTTGTCATACGGACCGGGACTAAAGATTGACCTTTAGTACCGGTTCGTGTTACGAACCGGGACTAATGTTTTTCCCCTATATCATCCCCCACCCCCCGACCCGGCCATGGCCATTTTTTAGCTCGAGTTCATCACCATTTTCTCATATATTTCCTCTCCCGAGCTCGAGTTCGTCCCTATTTTTTCCACCATTTGTCAAGATTGACGGCGCCTCATCTATCCAAGGGTTAGCACTTCCGGCGTTGCTACTTAAGCTCATTTCATTGCTACTTAGCTCATTTCATTTTTCTAGTGCTAGCTAGGTGTTTGATAAAATGCCTAAGTTAGGGATTTCATTTGTTTTATATGCAATTTGAGCTCAAATTAAAGTATAATGTGTGGGTTTTAGTGTCGTCCGGTCCCCGTCCTCACCGCCGTCGATCGCCCGTGCCGTCCCATCACCGGCACCACCTCGGTGAGCCTCTTGTTTTTCTCTTTTGTTTTAAAAAACTTATTTATATGATTTAGATGCATAGTTATTACTTGTATAATTTTCTTACGTTTTTTATATGTATAGTGCCATGGTTTTGATATCCGTCCCCGTCGGCCCTCGTCCGGTCTATGATTCGGATGTGGTTGAACCGGAAATTCCAACCGACCCTATTGTCGAGTTTTTTGAAAAAGAAAATAATGATTTGAAAGCAAAATTGAAAAGAAGTGAAAATCTTCGTCTCCAATGCCTAGAAGAGAAGATGAAATTGGAGCTCGATCTTGCCGACATCGTCGATAAACACAAGATCAAGATGGATGCAATGCGCTTGAAGATTAGAAAGATTAGAAAATATGCCATTCATAAAGAGGCTTGGTATCATTATGCTGTTGGTTCAATAATTACCTTAGTTGCGATTTGATCGTATTTGTTGTTGGGTCGGAGACATGCATTTCAGTTCCCGCATCCCGCCCGCTAGTGCATGTCATCCTAGTGTGGAGCATTTGTTTCTTCTTTTTTTCGGCGCAAGATTCACCTCTTAATAATAATAATTTTTAGAGTGAATTCCACTTTTTACCCCCGTAGTTATAAATTTGTGATACTAATTACTCCACCTAGTATAAAATCTTCTAGATTATCCATTTAAAAAACTCTAGATTCTTTTCTTCTGATGCATGTTCGTTGAGAAAGGTGTGAGGCTAGTTTCTTTGTACAAGACTTTGGTTTGATCTTTTGAGGCTTAAGGCGGTCGAATCCGCCGTCTGATTAGATAGAATAGATGGTTATGTACAGCGTTTTGGGTTAGGGAAAACTCGCTTTACATGCAAAAACAGAAAATTAAATCTCCCGTATCTTGCGTGTGGGCGAAAGCCCGCAACACCATCTCTTCCCGCACCAAATCTGCCACCTTCGTTGAAGGGATCTCCGCGCTGCAGAAAAACCTCCGGTTCCTCTCCTTCCATATCCCCCACATCGAGAGGATAATGGCTCCGCTAGCCGCTGTCATCTAGGCAATCTCCGTCAGCCTCTGTCGCGCCACCCCGGTCCCAGACGCCTTCTTCTTCTTGGGTTTCTTCACGGAGAGGACAAGGTCATCGATGGCCGCCACCGCCTGGTCCGTGAGGGGTTGGCCACCCCACAGAGGCAAGTAGTCCTGCCGCAGGCGCTCTGAGGGGTTGGCCTCCTCAGGCCGTGAGCCGAGACGTCGCGCCACGGCCTCCATGGCCAGCTGCTCCATGTTGGCACCTTCCGGGTGAAGCTTGGCGATCCTGCCGCTCCTCCGCACAGACGGCCCCTCCACCTCTTTCTCGTGGACTAACGCCGTGGCCGGCGTGCCCAAAACGGAGACCTCGATCGGCGCCATGATCCGGGCAAGGAAGCCCGACAAGGGGCACTGAGGTGTGCCCATCCCCAGGTCCTCCTGTCCAGAGTCAGCCTGCGTCGGCATGACGACGGCCTTCTCAAACTGCTGCCCGGCCTCTCCCTGGTCGGTCGGCAAGCCGACGCCAACCCCGGACTCGTCGATGCCCACATCCTCGTTGTCCAGCGCCAGGGACGGAGACAAGGGGAGACGAGCAGGGGCGACGCCCCCCTATGCTCATGCTGTTCTTTGCAATATTAGTTAGTATAGCTGCTTGATTAGTGTGATTTAGCTTGATTAGCCCCCCTCATCAAGAACATGCACACTATTAGGCTAAACTTTGCCCCCCGTGACCTCAGATCCTGGCTCCGTCCCTGTCCAGCGCCACCACCTGCTCTCCCAGACTTGCACGGCTTGGCACCATCTGCTGCATGTCCCCATCTGTACTCTGAGCCTCCACCTCTACGCCGACGTGCCTCCTCCCACCGGTCGCACCGTCGGACATCTCTTGCCGGGAGATCACCTCCCCTGCCACTGCCGGTGGAAGTGGCCCATGCATCTCCTGCACAATCACCTCACGGTCTAGCCTGCAGCTGTGTTGCTCGACCAAAGAGGGAGCAGCCTCCCCAACCTGCATGTCGTTGGGTGAGCCCAACATCATGCCAGCAAGCTCTTGGAAGAGCTCCCCCACCGGATTGGTTGCATTCCTAGGGGAGTAGCAATCAAAGAGCTCGGAGCCACCATCCGTCCCAAAGAGAGCCTCTCAACAGCAACCTCAACCCGCTTCACCAATCCCTCGAGTCGCATCATCAAGCCCTGCACAGACTCCCTCCTCCTGAGCTCAGACGCGGCCATCTCCTCAAGCTGAGACGCGACCAGGCCTCGCAGCTCACCCTGCAACAAAGACGCCTGCTCCTCGAAGAAGGGCTTCTGCAACCCGGCTTGTGGAGCTGCCGGACTAGCAGACACGGAGCTGGTCGCCGGCTGTAGATCCCCAGCGCGGGAGTAGGCGCAGCAATAGAAGCCCAGGAACGGTCCAGAGGGCGGCGCGGACGGGCTGCAGGTGACGAGGAGCAGAGCGGAGCCTGGCTGGCCTGCTTGAACTTCCAACAGTCTCTCTCGCGGTGGCCAGAGCAGCGGCAGGCGAGGCATCTGATTTGGCCAAGGCAGCCGGCCATGCGATGATCGGGCGCCAAGCAACGGAAGCACTGGCCCAGCACCCGCCACCTGAAGGCCGAGGCACGGTCACGGTTACCACCCCGTCGAGGAGGTGGTGGGGACGGCAAATCCCGCTGCGGGCGATGCCGGTTACGAACCTCCTGCCAGCCCAGCTCGTCGCCAGCCGGAAGCACCTGCGGAAAGAAGTTTGGCGGGAGCTGCTCCGGAGGAGGCGGCGGCTAGGGCATCGCCATCGGGTCCTGTCGAGTCTCGGGCGTCTCCCCCAGCTGGGGCTCCTCCTCCACGCCGAACTGGGAGCAGAGGTCCCCGACGACCATGGACTTGAGCGCAGGACGCGTCGGAACCGGGGAGAGCAGCCCCGCGCTGACGGCCAAATCACCTCCCGCAGAAAAAGACTCCTGCCCACGCAGCAAGGACGCGGGCGACGACGTCGTAGCAGGCTCCAACTGGGACTCCAGGACCTCCTCCACGTCGAACAAGGAGCAGAGCACGCCGACGATCTCCGATTCGAGCGTCGGGCGTGGTGGAACTGGGGAGAGCTCCATCACGCATGGGGAGAAGCCGGACGGGAGCACGGGTGGCGGCGCAGGTGGGACTTGCCTGGGGCGCAGGGAGACGGTGGCCGACGGGGCCGGGGCGGCCGTCGCCGGGAGGGGCCGGTGGTGGGTTGGGGCGGCCAGGGACTCCTCCGCCATCGTGGGAGCCCGGGCGCTATCCCTTCTTTCCACCACTACATGGCAGGCATGGGGGCTGGAAGAGCTCGTCGTGGGGAGGCCGGATCTGGTGGCAGAGCTCAGGGACGACGTCGGAGCAGGTAGATCAGGCGGCATGAGGTGGCAGTTCAGCCCTCGCCGCCATTGCCGCGAGTCCGCTGCTACAGGTTTTTAACTTCGCGTTGTTGGAGACAGTAATATGGATGTGCCGCTCAGTTTCGAATCCATAAGGGAGGGGAAAGAGAGGCTAGTAAGCTCTTTGATCTTTTGTTTGTGTGGGTGGAGGTGACACATTGATCTTTTGTTTGTGTGGGTGGAGGTATTTGTAAGCTGGTTCAGCACTTTGTATCCTTCTGCCATTGGCGTCGTTAATTTAATATGCTGTCGCGAAGCCCGGCTGAATATATCCCGAGTGAGCAAGTCGTGTACATCTAGTATCCATAAGATCTCGTTGGTCCGATGGCAGTAGAAAAGCCCATAGCAACTCGTGACATGAATAGTGTGTACAACCAATACGGTCAGCGGCTTAAGAACATAATATCGATCATGTAGATTCGATGGCGTTACATTTTATTAGTTTTGATTCTTAAGTTGTATTTGTAAGACATGCTTAGGACGACGTCGGAGCAGGGAGATCAGGCCGCCGGAGGTGGCAGTTCAACCCTCGCCGCCATGGTCGCGAGTCGCGAGAGCCTTTGGTAGCTCGGGGGCTTCAGACAAGGTGGTTCGACACTCTTACTTATTGAATGACTACGATAGATCCCCTATACATATGGGTCATCGCTTCTTCCTCGTAACTGTGCTATTCTCCTAGTCGTAGCATGAGGGTCCACTACGGGAAAACGTCAACACGCCGACGGCCTTTTTATACGCCGACGGCCAAATGTCGGGGCCGTCGGCGTACAATGGAAACCGAGAAAGCCGACGGACGGCCCGTCGGCGTAATAAACCCCGTCGGCGTAGACTTACATACGCCGACGGCCGCCGTCGGCGTCAATTACACCGTCGGCGAAAGAGGCCCCACTAACGGCCGCCCAAACGATTAGGAAACGGCCGTCTTCCCTGTGGAGCTACGCCGACGGTTATGCCGTCGGCGTATTTGTAACATAGACGCCGACGGCATAACCGTCGGCGTATATGTATTTTTTTTTTAGTTTTACTTATTTCTTTATTTACCTTCATTTATTTCTGTATATAATATTTATGTATAAATTGGGTCTGTAATTTATGTATTAATTGGGTCTATAATTCCCGTCCCTATTTCTGTATCCCACCCGCATAAAATAACGGTTTGATTCTTCCGGAACCCGCATGAACTTAGCGTTTGAACAGTTCGATCTCGAGAAAGAGGAACAACATATGAAGAAAATATAGGTGGGCACACACACACAACATTCAGCTATCAGAATCATTCCCGGCACTTGCCTTTTCTGATGGATGGGCTGCCAAAGAGAACCGGAGAGACCAAACATACAATCCCGGAGAGACCAAACATAAAATAACGATTCCATATTTGTGTGATTATGCTCTTCATCTACTTTCTTTGTCCAATCAGGTGCGATCGACATCGTATAACCAGAAGAGGCACTGAGAGAACAGAAGAGATGTGAGAAAAGAAGATGATGGAATGAAGACACTTGCCACAACTCAAGTCAAGAGAATGAATCAGATAAACTAGGAAAAGCTAGGGTTTTCTCTGGAGTTGCAAGAGTTCAGCTCCTCCAGGTGGAAACTCCCATTCCGGATGGAACCGATGGGATCATGTGATGACATGTGCCCAAATTGGGTTCCTTATGTGTTCACATGTCCCACCATGTGAACATAAAAGGCAAGAAAAAAGAAACACTAGAAGAACAGAAGCGTCGTGAAAAGGAAGAAGCTGAGACGAGGAAACAACATAAAATAACGATTCCATATTTGTGTGATTATGCTCTTCAGCTACTTTCTTTGTCCAATCAGGTGCGATCGACATCGTATAACCAGAAGAGGCACTGAGAGAACAGAAGAGATGTGAGAAAAGAAGATGATGGAATGAAGACACTTGCCACAACTCAAGTCAAGAGAATGAATCAGATAAACTAGGAAAAGCTAGGGTTTTCTCTGGAGTTGCAAGAGTTCAGCTCCTCCAGGTGGAAACTCCCATTCCGGATGGAACCGATGGGATCATGTGATGACATGTGCCCAAATTGGGTTCCTTATGTGTTCACATGTCCCACCATGTGAACATAAAAGGCAAGAAAAAAGAAACACTAGAAGAACAGAAGCGTCGTGAAAAGGAAGAAGCTGAGACGAGGAAACAACATAAAATAACGATTCCATATTTGTGTGATTATGCTCTTCAGCTACTTTCTTTGTCCAATCAGGTGCGATCGACATCGTATAACCAGAAGAGGCACTGAGAGAACAGAAGAGATGTGAGAAAAGAAGATGATGGAATGAAGACACTTGCCACAACTCAAGTCAAGAGAATGAATCAGATAAACTAGGAAAAGCTAGGGTTTTCTCTGGAGTTGCAAGAGTTCAGCTCCTCCAGGTGGAAACTCCCATTCCGGATGGAACCGATGGGATCATGTGATGACATGTGCCCAAATTGGGTTCCTTATGTGTTCACATGTCCCACCATGTGAACATAAAAGGCAAGAAAAAAGAAACACTAGAAGAACAGAAGCGCCGTGAAAAGGAAGAAGCTGAGACGAGGAAACAACATAAAATAACGATTCCATATTTGTGTGATTATGCTCTTCAGCTACTTTCTTTGTCCAATCAGGTGCGATCGACATCGTATAACCAGAAGAGGCACTGAGAGAACAGAAGAGATGTGAGAAAAGAAGATGATGGAATGAAGACACTTGCCACAACTCAAGTCAAGAGAATGAATCAGATAAACTAGGAAAAGCTAGGGTTTTCTCTGGAGTTGCAAGAGTTCAGCTCCTCCAGGTGGAAACTCCCATTCCGGATGGAACCGATGGGATCATGTGATGACATGTGCCCAAATTGGGTTCCTTATGTGTTCACATGTCCCACCATGTGAACATAAAAGGCAAGAAAAAAGAAACACTAGAAGAACAGAAGCGCGTGAAAAGGAAGAAGCTGAGACGAGGAAACAACATAAAATAACGATTCCATATTTGTGTGATTATGCTCTTCAGCTACTTTCTTTGTCCAATCAGGTGCGATCGACATCGTATAACCAGAAGAGGCACTGAGAGAACAGAAGAGATGTGAGAAAAGAAGATGATGGAATGAAGACACTTGCCACAACTCAAGTCAAGAGAATGAATCAGATAAACTAGGAAAAGCTAGGGTTTTCTCTGGAGTTGCAAGAGTTCAGCTCCTCCAGGTGGAAACTCCCATTCCGGATGGAACCGATGGGATCATGTGATGACATGTGCCCAAATTGGGTTCCTTATGTGTTCACATGTCCCACCATGTGAACATAAAAGGCAAGAAAAAGAAACACTAGAAGAACAGAAGCGTCGTGAAAAGGAAGAAGCTGAGACGAGGAAACAACATAAAATAACGATTCCATATTTGTGTGATTATGCTCTTCAGCTACTTTCTTTGTCCAATCAGGTGCGATCGACATCGTATAACCAGAAGAGGCACTGAGAGAACAGAAGAGATGTGAGAAAAGAAGATGATGGAATGAAGACACTTGCCACAACTCAAGTCAAGAGAATGAATCAGATAAACTAGGAAAAGCTAGGGTTTTTCTCTGGAGTTGCAAGAGTTCAGCTCCTCCAGGTGGAAACTCCCATTCCGGATGGAACCGATGGGATCATGTGATGACATGTGCCCAAATTGGGTTCCTTATGTGTTCACATGTCCCACCATGTGAACATAAAAGGCAAGAAAAAAGAAACACTAGAAGAACAGAAGCGTCGTGAAAAGGAAGAAGCTGAGACGAGGAAACAACATAAAATAACGATTCCATATTTGTGTGATTATGCTCTTCAGCTACTTTCTTTGTCCAATCAGGTGCGATCGACATCGTATAACCAGAAGAGGCACTGAGAGAACAGAAGAGATGTGAGAAAAGAAGATGATGGAATGAAGACACTTGCCACAACTCAAGTCAAGAGAATGAATCAGATAAACTAGGAAAAGCTAGGGTTTTCTCTGGAGTTGCAAGAGTTCAGCTCCTCCAGGTGGAAACTCCCATTCCGGATGGAACCGATGGGATCATGTGATGACATGTGCCCAAATTGGGTTCCTTATGTGTTCACATGTCCCACCATGTGAACATAAAAGGCAAGAAAAAGAAACACTAGAAGAACAGAAGCGCCGTGAAAAGGAAGAAGCTGAGACGAGGAAACAACATAAAATAACGATTCCATATTTGTGTGATTATGCTCTTCAGCTACTTTCTTTGTCCAATCAGGTGCGATCGACATCGTATAACCAGAAGAGGCACTGAGAGAACAGAAGAGATGTGAGAAAAGAAGATGATGGAATGAAGACACTTGCCACAACTCAAGTCAAGAGAATGAATCAGATAAACTAGGAAAAGCTAGGGTTTTCTCTGGAGTTGCAAGAGTTCAGCTCCTCCAGGTGGAAACTCCCATTCCGGATGGAACCGATGGGATCATGTGATGACATGTGCCCAAATTGGGTTCCTTATGTGTTCACATGTCCCACCATGTGAACATAAAAGGCAAGAAAAAAGAAACACTAGAAGAACAGAAGCGCCGTGAAAAGGAAGAAGCTGAGACGAGGAAACAACATAAAATAACGATTCCATATTTGTGTGATTATGCTCTTCAGCTACTTTCTTTGTCCAATCAGGTGCGATCGACATCGTATAACCAGAAGAGGCACTGAGAGAACAGAAGAGATGTGAGAAAAGAAGATGATGGAATGAAGACACTTGCCACAACTCAAGTCAAGAGAATGAATCAGATAAACTAGGAAAAGCTAGGGTTTTCTCTGGAGTTGCAAGAGTTCAGCTCCTCCAGGTGGAAACTCCCATTCCGGATGGAACCGATGGGATCATGTGATGACATGTGCCCAAATTGGGTTCCTTATGTGTTCACATGTCCCACCATGTGAACATAAAAGGCAAGAAAAAAGAAACACTAGAAGAACAGAAGCGCGTGAAAAGGAAGAAGCTGAGACGAGGAAACAACATAAAATAACGATTCCATATTTGTGTGATTATGCTCTTCAGCTACTTTCTTTGTCCAATCAGGTGCGATCGACATCGTATAACCAGAAGAGGCACTGAGAGAACAGAAGAGATGTGAGAAAAGAAGATGATGGAATGAAGACACTTGCCACAACTCAAGTCAAGAGAATGAATCAGATAAACTAGGAAAAGCTAGGGTTTTCTCTGGAGTTGCAAGAGTTCAGCTCCTCCAGGTGGAAACTCCCATTCCAGATGGAACCGATGGGATCATGTGATGACATGTGCCCAAATTGGGTTCCTTATGTGTTCACATGTCCCACCATGTGAACATAAAAGGCAAGAAAAAAGAAACACTAGAAGAACAGAAGCGTCGTGAAAAGGAAGAAGCTGAGACGAGGAAACAACATAAAATAACGATTCCATATTTGTGTGATTATGCTCTTCAGCTACTTTCTTTGTCCAATCAGGTGCGATCGACATCGTATAACAGAAGAGGCACTGAGAGAACAGAAGAGATGTGAGAAAAGAAGATGATGGAATGAAGACACTTGCCACAACTCAAGTCAAGAGAATGAATCAGATAAACTAGGAAAAGCTAGGGTTTTCTCTGGAGTTGCAAGAGTTCAGCTCCTCCAGGTGGAAACTCCCATTCCGGATGGAACCGATGGGATCATGTGATGACATGTGCCCAAATTGGGTTCCTTATGTGTTCACATGTCCCACCATGTGAACATAAAAGGCAAGAAAAAAGAAACACTAGAAGAACAGAAGCGCCGTGAAAAGGAAGAAGCTGAGACGAGGAAACAACATAAAATAACGATTCCATATTTGTGTGATTATGCTCTTCAGCTACTTTCTTTGTCCAATCAGGTGCGATCGACATCGTATAACCAGAAGAGGCACTGAGAGAACAGAAGAGATGTGAGAAAAGAAGATGATGGAATGAAGACACTTGCCACAACTCAAGTCAAGAGAATGAATCAGATAAACTAGGAAAAGCTAGGGTTTTCTCTGGAGTTGCAAGAGTTCAGCTCCTCCAGGTGGAAACTCCCATTCCGGATGGAACCGATGGGATCATGTGATGACATGTGCCCAAATTGGGTTCCTTATGTGTTCACATGTCCCACCATGTGAACATAAAAGGGAAGAAAAAAGAAACACTAGAAGAACAGAAGCGCCGTGAAAAGGAAGAAGCTGAGACGAGGAAACAACATAAAATAACGATTCTATATTTGTGTGATTATGCTCTTCAGCTACTTTCTTTGTCCAATCAGGTGCGATCGACATCGTATAACCAGAAGAGGCACTGAGAGAACAGAAGAGATGTGAGAAAAGAAGATGATGGAATGAAGACACTTGCCACAACTCAAGTCAAGAGAATGATCAGATAAACTAGGAAAAGCTAGGGTTTCTCTGGAGTTGCAAGAGTTCAGCTCCTCCAGGTGGAAACTCCCATTCCGGATGGAACCGATGGGATCATGTGATGACATGTGCCCAAATTGGGTTCCTTATGTGTTCACATGTCCCACCATGTGAACATAAAAGGCAGGAAGAAGAAACACTAAATAACAGAAGCGCCGTGAAAGGAAGAAGCTGAAATGAGGAAACAACATAAAATAACGTTCCCAATTGCACTGAACCCCGAACCATACTTGTCCATGACTGAGCTTTGTGATGTAGTTGTACTCGAGAGCCGATCACTGCGTGCAGATAACTTCCCTGATATGTGTTATAACTCTTGAATGTAGGGGTGTGATTATGCCCTTCAGCTACTTTCTTATGCTTCTTTGTCCAATCAGGACGGCTCCACAAATAGAGGGGCGGTGCAGATTATTCCACCCTTCAACTGATTGGTCATTCACATCTTCAATACCAGGCAAATAAATGACTAGAAAAATGAAAGAAAGACTTTAAGCAAAACACCTAGAGAATACAACACTAAAAGAACAGAAGCGCCGTGAAAAGGAAGAAGGTGAAATGAGGAAACAACATAAAATAACCCAACCCAACCTAGTGACTAACCTAACCCAACCAAGCAAAAAGATCCACTTAGCTACCCACTTTCGACGCCGTACCGGCCGTAGACGGAAAAGCTAGGGTTTCTCCAGCGGGTCTAGGGTTTTTGCCGGAGAGGGGCTCCGGAGCGTCGGAACCCCATCAAATTTTTTGGGAATATTTTTTTGTTGGTTTTGAAATATTTAATAATATTATTGTGGAGTACAACTAAAATTGTGATTAACTTATAGTAATTAAAAAGGAAAATTAGCAATTTAAAAAAAAAGGATACGCCGACGGTAGTGCCGTCGGCGTATAGCTTAAAGATACACCGACGGCATTGCCGTCGGCGTATAGCTGACCCTAAATGATTGCATTTACCTGGTCGGGAGACGCAAAGGGGAAAAAATCCCATTTCCCCGCGCGCCGTCTCCTCCCTGTGCCGTCGCCGATCCGCCGCCGCCTCCTCCCCGCGCCGTCGCATCTCGCCGCCCGCCCCTCGCCGCCGGCCACCCCTGGCTGTCCTCTCCTCCGCGCCCAGCCGCCCCTGCCTCCGGCCGTCGCTCGCGCGCATCGCCGCGGCTCTCCGCCCCAGCCAGCCGGCCGCCGCTTGCGCGCATCCTCGCCATCCTCTCCTCCGCGCCCTCCCTCTCCGGCCACCCTGCTCACCCGCCCCGCCACCCAGCTCCACCGGCCCGACCCAGCTCCACCGCCCCGACCACCCTGCTCCACCGGCCCGACCTAGCTCCGCCCGCCCCTCTCTCCCGGCCCCGCCACCCAGCTCCACCACCCAAGCAGCTGCGCCGCCACCCAGCTCCACCGCGGCCGACGCCCAGCTCCGCCCGCCTGGCAGTTCTGTCCCGTGCCCCCCTTTGCTTCTCCACCTCCGGCCGCCGCCACGGCCAGGCAGGCGTGGTGGCGCGCCTCCAAGACACCGCTACTCGACGGCTGTTCCTCTTCCTCGCCGATCCAGCGACGACGAGACCGGCAGCTCCGTCCCCTTCGCCACGCGACCTGCTGTTCGTCGTCGACGCCGGTGACCACGACGACGACCGGAAGATCCTCTTCTTCAACCTGCTGCTGCTCAAGTTCTACCTCTGACCCTGTCTCCTTCCTCTGCTTCCCCTGCTTCAGCTCCGACGGCCTTCTCACCACCGACTCCTAGGCGTCTACAAGGTGCTCGACAGTTGGTTCGCAAGACGGTTCAGTGCGGTGACGACCCCTTCTACTCTGTAATCATCAATTTCTATTATTATTAATTAGATAGCATTTATTTCTGTATTTTAGATGTTTTTTAGTTTGTATTTTGGTTTTTAATTAGACATTGTTGCATGATGGTACATGTCAAAAGCCAAAATCAAAAACACATATTATGATATTTTTGTGACATATAAGGCAAAAGTCAAAATTAAGATCAACCAAACAGGACCTTAGTCAAAATTAAACAGACATATTTTTTGTGACATATGTGCTTTTCATTTTAATTTATTTCATGATTTTAGTTCATTTTAGCTCATTTAGTTCATTTTAGCTCATTTTAATTTAGTGTGCTAATGTTTATTGTTTGTGCTTTTTCAGACGACGTAGCTTCCCGCCAGCCAGCACCGTCGGTCCCGCGTGTCGTTGCGGGGCTTCTTCTCCAGCTGAGGAGGGACCGCCTCGGTGCCCCTGTTTCGTCGCCCCGCTTTCGGAGCACGTCCTCGACCTTCTCCGGCCACCGATCACACATCGAGGGTATAAATCTTTCGCCCCTCTTGTTGCATAGGTTTATTTTTGTCTAGATCACCAAGTCAGTCGCGTAACCCGAGTCAGATCCCATCCGGAAGAGATACAAATTTATAAATATGCATGATTGTCCATCTTTGCATATTTATAACCGTACCTCTTCCGGATTGTCCACGTTTTGGACAACCCGAGTATGTGTAGATCGAGTCGTGTTCCGTGTTCTACCCCTTCCTGAGACGGATTTCGGCATCACCTCCCCGTTGTTCTTCGGATGCACACCCTCTCAGCTTGACAAGCTCGAGACGTGTATTCTGAAGAACAGCGGGGAGGTGCTGCCGAAATTCCGTCTCGGGTCGGGGTAGAACATGGAACACGACTCGATCTACACATACTCGGGTGGGATAGGCCTTCCTATTAAAAGCTTAGGTGAACCTTCGCATGTTCTAAAAGATAAAATTTGGCCGTAATAAATTGGTGACATTGAATAAATTTACGGTGACATTGCATGCATTTAATTTCATGTTATTATTATTTGGCTCATAATAAAGCAGAGGTTTGGCTCATAGTAAAGCAGAGGATGACTGATAATGGGTGGATGTACAGTGGCCGAACTAGTGCGCTTGACAGAACAGACGAGTGGGTAGGGAAGACCAATTTGTTAGTGAAGGAGTTAGCGCGTGGTTCAAAGTCAGGCATTCGTCCAAACTGCCCTTGCGCTCGTTGCAAGTTGCGTAAACGTCAGGGAAAGGATGAGATGACTAAACACCTATGGTCGTATGGGTATATGCCGAACTTCGTCACGACAGTCGACTTTGATGAGTACGAACGCGAGAATGGTAGGGTGATGCGGCAGCGGATCAATGGCAATGAAGATGATGGGATTAGAAACTGGCTAGAAGATCTCCGTGATGGCGACGTGCCAGATTCGCCACCCTCACAGGAGGAACCGCCAGAACCGGAGGAGCCTCGCGAACCAGAGGACCCGGAGCCAACCGCGAAGGCCTTCATTGATATGATGGCTTCGGCTCAGAGGCCTCTGTACGAGGGTGCAAAAATTTCTCAGCTCGATGCCATCTCGCAAGCACTAGCCAGAAAGCTCGAGCACGGCAACACCCGTTCATGCTTTGAAGGGCATCTGGAAACATTTGGTAACATGTTGCCCGATGGGCATTGTCTTCCTAAAAACATGTACGAAACGAAGAAAATCCTGCGAGATCTCAGCATGGATTATGAAAGATAGATTGTTGTCCAAAAGGATGCCTTTTGTTTTGGAAACAGTTTGCGGAGGACAAGTACTGTAGCCTGTGTGGGGCCTCTAGGTATCATGAGGTAAACGGAGCCGATGGTCAGGTAACGCAGACAAAAGTCGCCATTAAGATTCTTCGTTACCTCCCATTCATAGACAGAATCAAGCGGCTTTACATGAACAAAGAGACCGCTACACAGATGCTAGTGGCACAAGACGGGAAGAGGTACAAGGATGAGCACGGACGGGTAAAGATGGGACATCCATCTGATGGTACGGCATGGGCTAACTTTGATATGAAGCACCCCGATAAGGCTGCAGAGGCTCGAAACGTCAGAATCGCGATAGCCACCGATGGATTCAATCCATATGGTATGTCGACTGCCTCGTACAGCTGCTGGCCTGTGTTTGTTATTCCGCTCAATCTCCCTCCCGGAGCCCTAATGCAAAGGAAGACCATATTCCTGTCGCTGATCATTCCAGGTCCTGAATACCCGGGGAAGAATTTAAGTGTGTACATGCAACCGATTGTGGATGATCTGAACCACTCTTGGCACCACGGGACGTTGACATATGATCGTGCATCGAAGACCAACTTCTTGATGAAGGTTTGGTTCCACAATTCCATGCACGACATGCCCGGGTATGCCCTATTCTGCGGATGGTGTACAGCTGGTAAGTGGCCATGCCCAGTGTGCAGGAACCGACTTGAGTTCATTTGGCTAAGCGCGGGTATGAAGTTTTCCGCGTTTGACAAACATAGACAGTTCCTCAAAAGAGGGCATCGGTATAGAGAAGACAAAAGGAACTTCAAGAAGGGTAGAGTTGAGCATGAAGTAAAAGATATACCAACTTTTGATGGTGCAGCTGTTGATGCCGAGCTACGTGCTCTCGTGCCTGCTAAGGGAAAAGGCCCACGGTATGTGGGATATGGTGAGACGCACAACTGGACTCACGTGGCAGGCTTGACGCAGCTCGAATATTACAAGGACCTCGAACTTCCCCATAGCATCGATGTGATGCACACCGAAAAGAATGTCGCAGAGTCCCTCTTTCACACAATCCTGAACATTCCGGAGAAGTCGAAGGATAATGTTAAGGCTAGAGTCGATATCAAGAAGATATGTGATAGGAAGAGTTTACACATGAAGCCACCTGAAGGCCGTCGAAAGAACTGGTTCAAGCCGCATGCCGACTTCTGTCTTAATAGTATGCAAAAGTCTGAGGCATTCTCTTGGCTCAAATTCGTCGTGATGTTCCCGGATGGCTATTGTTCAAATATAAGTAAGGGAGTCAATATAAAAACGGGGAAAGTCACCGGGCTCAAGAGTCACGACTATCATATATGGATTGAGCGGCTGCTACCGGTGATGGTTCGAGGGTATCTCCCCGACCGTATCTGGCGAGTGCTCGCGGAGTTGAGCCATTTCTTCCGCACGCTCTGTGCTAAGCAGATATGTCCACTGATTATTCAGAAGCTGCATGACCTTGTGCCGGAGTTGCTATGTAACTTAGAGATGATATTTCCGCCAGGCTTCTTTACTCCGATGGCACATCTTGTTGTGCATCTAGCGAACGAGGCACTCATGGGTGGACCGGTGCAGTTTCGTTGGCAGTTTTGTATTGAGAGAGAGTTCAAGTATATTCGAACCAAATGTGGAAACAAAAATAAGATTGAAGCATGCATAGCTGAGGCAACTATCCTCCAGGAGATGACAGATGCCAGGCTAACGTACTATCCCGATGATGTTCCCACAATGCATAACCAGGCCTCTCGGTACAACATCGACGAGCCCAAGCTAGACCCCAAGCTCGCCCTCTTCCAGTTTCCCGGTGGCAAGGCCGGTGGCGCAAAAAGGTATACCTTGAGCAATGAAGAGCTGGAGTGCATAATGCTCTATGTGCTTATGAACATGAATGAAGTGGTCCACGACGGGGAGGAGGAAGACGGCAGTTTCCTTAGGTAAAATGGTGAACAAATTAGTTTGCAATTACTAACTCGGTTTTGGTCTAATACGTATTTTCTCCTTTTAGCCAATTCACGGATGAAATGTGGTCGGGAGCATCAGAGGGACCCGATGAAGCCGAGCTGGACACTCTTTTGAAAGAGGGTGCCCCCGGAAAGAAAAAATTCACGGCTTGGTTCAGGGAAAAGGTAATTTCTAACCTGTCCCTTCTACCTTGCAATCCGTGTCTTGTACCTCCTACTAATGCACAAACAATTTGTACTTGTAGGGAGCTGATCCCAACATTGTGATGTCGGATGAGTTGAGATGTGTCTCCCAAGGTTGTAACCGTAGAGTCGAGATGTATGAGAAGTATGATGTGAATGGGTACCGCTTCCATACAGAGTTTCACCAGAACAGTCGGCCAAATGCAAAGACTATAAATACCGGGGTCTTCACCAAAGGAGCCGGTGAATTTGATTACTACGGAAAGTTACAGAATGTATACGAGCTGACGTTCAATAACACGAACATAGAACTCAAACTTGTTGTGTTCAAATGCCACTGGTTCGACCATGTTAATGGACATAGAAGTATCCCTTCCATTGGGTTAGTTGAAGTTAAGCCTTCAACCACCTACGAGGGTTCCGATGTCTTTGTTGTGGCTCACCAAGCGAGGCAAGTTTATTATTTGCCCTACCCATGCAAGAAAGAGGGACTCATTGGGTGGGAAGTCGTGTTCCATGTATCGCCACATGGTAAGCTACCCATGCCCTCCGAAGACGATTACAACAACATTGACCCTAAAACATACGAGGGGATTTTCTATCAAGAGGAACAAACCTTTGGGGAGTTTGGTATACAAGGTCTTGAGGACCGCGAGGACAATGCACAGATAGGTGGTGACTTAGTGGTGGATGTAAAGGACATAGATGTTCTCAACAAGTTTGATCGTGATGACGATGATGAGCCTCCACCGTGCGATGAGGTTCCAATTTATACACGTGATAGTGATGTTGATAGTGATGATGAGAACCCAAGACATAACTATGAGAGTGATGGTGAGGGTCTTTTATGTCTTTATTATGTCTTTTATTATGTCTTCTACATTTTATTATGTCTTTATTATGCTTAATATTTATTTTTCAACATGCTTATTAATTGCCCTTGTACATGCTTATTATGCTTATTAATTGCCCTTTCTACATTTTATTATATTTTTATCATGCTTATTAATTGTTTACCCTTTCTCAATGCAGGTGATTGAGCAAGATGAGCAGCGGCAAAGAGTCATCGGGCTCTCACGCGGTCGGAGATGGGTACCTCGGGCTCTCCGGGTGTGTTTGGATGAGTTTGAACTATGTTTGTGCCATTTCGACTTTGTATGAGTGTAATTTTGGTTTATATTTGTCATTTGAAGTTTCTATGATGGTATGGTATATATATGTATGATATTATGTGAGTTCTGTGATGTTTTGTATTTATGCAATTTTATTTGTATTTAAAATGTGCTGTAAACCAGCATCCAAAAAAACCTGCAGTATGGTAACCCATACGCCGACGGCAATGCCGTCGGCGTAGGATGCCTGCCAGGCACACAGGAAACGGCCACGTCACCTTATGGTGACACATACGCCGACGGCATTGCCGTCGGCGTAGGAACCTACTAGACGCGCAGGGGTGGGGCCAGGCTGTCAGGAGCTGGCTTATACGCCGACGGCAAACGCCGTCGGCGTAGTGTGCCTGTCGGACGCACATGAGCAAGCCACGTCGACAAGTACGCCGACGGCATTGCCGTCGGCGTATGACATGTTGACGGAAACGGAGGCGGACGGCGTCTTGTGGGTCCCACCTACCATACGCCGACGGCTGTCGTATACGCCGACGGCTTGTATCGTACGCCGACGGAAGGATACGCCGACGGCCATACGCCGACGGCGGCCGTCGGCGTACCGATACGCCGACGGTTTCTGGTCTTACGCCGACGGCTTCCGGCCGTCGGCGTATCGTGGCTTTCCCGTAGTGTGAGCTGGACACTCTGGCTGTCAATCTATGTATCAAAGTGTCTGCTCATTCCATATGCCTCCCCTTCGTATTCTGCTAACATGTAGCTAGCTCGTGGTGAAACTTGCCCGTTTTTCTGAGCTCCCTCATCTTTTTCCAGCACTTCGGGCAAAATTAAAGGAAATGGTCACATAGCATGAACATAACACACTATTTATCGTTGAGGCCGTTCAGTACCAGAGGGACCACTGTTAGTGAGATCATGATGATACCTTGATATACTTGACCATAAATTCATAACGCATCATATAAGACTAGCCGCAATGGGGGTATCATAGGTAGTATCGTGCATGCCACGTTGGCAAAAAACTGACGTGTCACTGTAATTAATGAGGAGAGAGGTGATAGTGGTATCATAGGTAGATACCGTAACATAACGCTTTTCACGGTAAGATGAGTCTACAACCTAATAAATGTAAAATTATATGATACCACATATATGTTACTATCCATTGTGTAAGTAGTATCATAGACTAGTATCGTATAAGATACCACATATATGATACTCCCCACTGTGACTAGTCTAACCATGTTAGTATATCCTTCACCAACAATTTGTGGGTGCAAGAGTAATGTTGCTAGTAAGCTAGCTTTATGGCCTTGCACAAATACAACCATATTAATGGCTCTCGATTACTGCACCTACATCATGGATGTCTTCAAATTGTACGGAAGATGTGAAACCACCGATTCAACATGACTGGAGTAAGTAGGCTAGAGTAACTTAACTATCCATCACAAGTTACCAACCTTACTCCCACAAAAAGTACATGTTAATTAATTCATTTAACTTGACTGTCCTCATACTTGTTGAGTCCAATCGAAAGAAATCGCATTGCATCACCAAAGCTGATGCGTCACAAGTACACACCACTATGAGTCCTGTTATACATACGATACATTGCTTACGATTCTCGTACGACACTATGTGTCAGCCTGGTAAATCATGAGTTTGGGTTTCAGCTGGGCTGGGGAAAGCGCAGCTCGTTGGAAAATTTGCACAGGTCGCCGGTGTCGTACAATTGTCGGACTGTAAAGTTCGTACGTATAGAAGTTTCGCACCACTGCGTTTTGGGTTGTACGTCCAGATAGTCATACTATCTAGACCGTTCATATGAGCGTTGGGATGGGTGCCTGTCAGAATATGGCAGTGTATCTGATCGTTTATAAATCGATGTATAGTGTTCACTGGCCGTTGTTTTCTTCCTATACGTAGACATTTAATGCTGGAACTGAATGCCCGTCCGTTTTTCTGAAGATGAATTGCATGTACCGGTAGGACAAGAAAGTATGGTAAAACTTGTACTACTGTTGGTACATAATTTCTTGTATCAGCGAGGGCACTCGCTTTGGCGCTGCACAACGCAGCCTTCACCAAGGCGTTCGACTCCTCGCGCTGTTTCGCCGCTTTGATCAGCTCCCGCTGGCTTGCATCAGTACACTACTCTGCACTCTGCACCAACACCATACACTAGCTAGCTTGCTATACTAAAGATAGATGATAGATACATGACATAGATCCACTTTGCCTCGTAGAGCTTATACTCCCACGACAAAAAAATATTTATGAATGTCAAAAAAAAAATCCGAAAATAAAATTTCCAGGACATTCTATAGTGGCACACAAAGTTTGGCAAAAAAAAGTACATATTTTGTTACTCGTGTAAAACAGAAAAAAAATGTCTCATGAGAAATCAATTTAGAGCACCAAAAGTTTGTCTTTTTTGAATAATCCACACAAAAGTATATTTTGCGTGAAATTTTGTGCATGAACAGAAAATGTTCAGACGTACGCACGATGTTTTTTGATTTTTTGTGACATTTTGAATTATTTTAAAATGCATTTTCTGTAGTGGGAGCATTTTCAATATGGAGCTAAAAATGATGTAGAAAAATTTATGAAACAAAATTTTGGGTGTACATCCGGACATTCTATGTGTGCACACAAAGTTTTGCAAAATAAAAATGGTGCCTCTTGTAAAAAGACAAAACAATATCCCGTCAAAAATCATTTTGAAGCACTATTTGCTTTCTTTTTCTAACAAGCCACAAAATGTATTTTTTCGCGATATTTTGTTCACTAACATAAAATGTTCGGATGTACACACGGGTTATTTTTTGTGACATTTCAAAACATTTTTGGAATACGTTTTCTAGAATGGTAGCATTTTCTTTGTGGAGCCAAAAATGATGTAGTTATACGAAAGAGAAGGGAGATGGTGTTTGTCCGCAATTTATAATTTTTAGATTTGAAAACTAAATTTATATTTAGGACATATCTTTAAAAATTAATTGTTGTTGATATACAGTGTTCCATTATTTGTTGTGTGTACTTATCGTGTGTCGACAGGTATTATTGAAATAGAATAGAAAGTAAAAAAAAACGAAAATAGACAGAACATACACTTGTGTGGCCGTTTTGGGGTGCCTTTAAGGGCACCCACGCGCTATTTGTCCGGACACCACCCCAAACAGACATAATTTGGGAGGGTATGGACAAAATATGAGAGCTGCCACTAGAGATGCTCTAAGATATACAAGAGATGAGCGGTGGTACGAGGTTTTTTATTATCGAGGTTTTACACCATCGTTTGGATATAATGGGTTGTACGTATCAATCGATGCAGAGACCGGGGTGTCAGATAATTAGCACGTCACCAGTTTCACGTCACTTGTATTTTGCAATATAACTAGTGTGGCGAAATTTTGACGCGTCACTTGTTGCCGGCCGTCGACATAGCATATGCCGCCGGCATTCACGCATATGCCGACGGCTCCCGTTTTCCTATAGTGAGCGGTCATCGGCGTAGTCCCACCAAAATCCTACACGCACGGGAAGCTCACTTGTTTCGTAAAAAAACTAGAAGTAGGATCCTACTTATGATCCCGGTTTCCAGCCGTCGGCAGAGTCCCGCCAAAATTCTACTTCTAGTTTTTGTACGATCTCTTGTTAAAAATTTGGATCTTAAAATTTAAACTAGAATTCGCAAAATAAACTAGAAGTGAGATTTTGGTAAGATATCCCCTCTACATGTCCAGAGTGTGGCGACTCACCAAAGCAACACAGAAAATTGGGAAATGCACTAATATGTGGAGTCACTGCACACCGGAAGAACACATGCATCAAGTTGTCAGCCGGTGAAGTAGTGAAGTGCATCCGAGGAGGCAATGTGTCGATTGTGAAACTGAATGTTTTAATATCTTTTCCTTGAAAATTATTTTACATTTTTAGCTGTGCTTTGTCAGGTATATGTTCGTTAACTGTCCAGATTCATACAATTAAGGTACACCAAAGTTGCCTCCGTCATGTACCATCGGTCCAAACCACTTCTGCACACATTCAATATATCTGAGCAAATAGGCCATGCACTGTTCAAAAGTAAAGATACAAAGAGGAAAACATGTCCAAATACACTGACAAACCTGACACAGGGACAAAGTGATTGGCTAAAAAAATGGTAGCATCTGGACCTAAGAGCCGAAACACATTTTCGATACAAGCCCTATTTTAGTACTAGGAGAGATGGTTGTGTAATAATAGCATTCATAACCCTGATAAATATAGATACTCTGCATGTAGTAACTTCTAGTGAAGTATATGTAAAATGTGCACGCTGATAGTGAATATGCATCTGTCATCCTCTACTTCAGGGTATCCTAATTGGACGACATAACACTTCTAAATTTAGTAGTTCATCATGCAACGGTTCATTGCTATGTGCACACAGAACAAGAGAAGAGATGTTGTGCAGTCGTGCATGAATTCTAGTACTGCAACATCTTTCCAACTCTTGTTTTACCGTTTTCTTGTTCACAAGATGAGACAAAATTGAGCTGCATGGCGGCACTGAGAAGTCGAAGATTGTGTGCACATTGGCACCACCAGTCGTCAAAGATTTTATTTTCGCTTAAAAATGAAGAGAGTTTCTAGATACGAACCGAACCTTTGTAATTGGTGGGTTACTTTCCACGATCAGAGTCATGGTTTGTTGATTTTTGTTGGAAGTTCCTTTAATAAGCACATTATACATGTACCAACCGAAGGAACTTGTTTCTGTTAGTGCTCGTTTTTGGCAGGTTGCCGGCTTCAGGTTCAGGACTCGCCCCTAGGATATTTGGCGACTCAGAGAAGACAGTGCGGATGGCTCAAATGACAGCCCGGAATAATTCCTGGGAAAGGCGACCAGAAGATCCAGGGACAAGGACCCGAAAGGCGGAAAAAGACAACCCAAAAAGGTGACGACCCAGCGAAAGGAAGCTTCCCAGGAAGCCGGCAGTGTCATGACCCGGAAGCACGGTGGCAATGAAGACTGGAGGGATACAGAGATCAAACACAAAGAAATACAAGAGTACATGGAGCGGATACAGGAGGTGAAACCGCAGAGGGCCATCTTCATCTTCAACCTCTCGCCATCGACCCGGACCTCCCCCCGCGCGAACGCCCGAGAAGAAGCCGCCATCGACGCCGATCCCCGGAGACGGTAGAACTCCAAGCCAAAAGGCGGGTTCGAGGCAAGTTGATTTCAGCGCAAAGGAAAAGGCGGGTTCGAGGCAACACGGAAGGATAAATGGCGACTTTCTAAAGAAGCCGGAGATGGACGCTTGAAATCTGGGTCCAGTACGAAGCCGACCAAAACCTTGACTAATTAGAGATAGAATTCGACTTAGAATATGAATTGTAATCGTTATAGAAGTCCAATACTTGTACGGGAAGTCCACCCGCCTCATATATATATATATATATATATATATATATATATATATATATATATATATATATATATATATATATGAGAGGTGTTGGCCGATTGCAATTAAGCAAACAATCGACAAATCAATACAAACCCTACTTTTTACCCTCAACCCTTGTTCATGTTTCCGTAGTTCGGCGACTTCGCGTAAATTCATCGAATATCGACAACTAAGCTCGGGCGTTCAAATCCGGCCGGGTTCAGCCAATCGTCGCCGGCTTCCTCCGACCGGGTCCCTCCGAGGAACTGGGGCGTCTGGTCACAAAAGAGCAGGCTTTCTTTTTTGCGTATCGCGCTGGAAGCCGGCCTCCCGCTGGACGAGTTGCGCAGTATCTCCTGGTACCACAGGTACACGAGAATGTGTTTGTGTGACGCGTTTCGAGCGCAACAATTTCGTAAAAAAGTGTTGATCTATAATTTGGGTCATGTAAGCTTACTAAACCTACAAGGAGGTACACCCTCTTGACATATTTTTATGCTTCTTCTAAACTGGATTGCAAAACATACACTTACACCCAAATAGTTTTGTACTGTCTTAATATCAAAGAAAATAAGAGAAGGGCATCATCTCAAAGTGTGATGAAGTACTAGGTAGACCGTCAACAACTGAAGAGTCAAGACAGAGTCAAATGGTGAACACTATGCAGAGGCCGGAGTGGAGGTGTTTTTGGCCTTTAAAAAAATTGTCGACAACTCACGCATATTTTTTCTCTCAAAACAACACATTTGTCTTTTCATTGATATAGTAGCAAAAGAGTTGGTCAATTTATAACAAAAACTTGCCGAAAACTGATATAACATATAAAACAACATGCCGGCCCCGAGGCCACGCTCAACACAGGTCGACGACCAAATCGTCTGATACCTCATTATTCTGGTTAGGGTATCCTAATCAGACGAGATGAAACTTCTAAACATTTTTTGTGATCTATGTAGAAAGACAAAAATAATGTCTTGTAAAAGTTTTTTTAGCATCGGATTTTATAAATTTTTACACAACAAAAAGAATGTTGTTTTTACATGGAACGATTTCGTGAGCATATAAAATGTCAAGAAGTGCATGTGACTTTTTTTATTCAATTTTTTTTACCCTTTTAAAATACTTCTAGAAAATATTTTAAAAACCAGGAGCATATGTTCCCGGGTGCGAAAACATCACTCACCATCTTTGTCGGAAAAAAGCTATATAGTTTCATCACTTATACGGTTAGCACTGCCACACGATGTCTCCGATAAACCGTGTTCCGCGACGCAATTACTTTGTAGCCATTCTATTTCATCTCGTTGAAAAATCTGTGAATTGTGCCAATATATACTCGCTATCAGGCCATTCTTTGGTGGCCGTATCAACTAATGTAAATATGTTAATGGAACATATTTCGAAAAAAAAAACTAATGTAAATATGTTAATGGAACATTCTGCTCCATAGGGGACGTCGGCTTGGCGTAATTCCTTAGTGCTCTACTCGATGTCAAGGTTGACATACGTAAGTTGATTCGTTAGGTACACCGCTGCACGGTGTGATGAAAGTGATATGGTGAGCTTCAAGATTGGACGGGGTCGCTTCCCTCAGCCTCTCATTCCTATCGGACGGTCTAGTCTGTTGAAGCAATGACACCTATATATCATTCTTATCTTTTTCACTAATGTATCGAGTGAGCTAACTCTTCCCCCCTAGAACATGGAACAAAAGGTGCTTGCTACTTATGAGTGTGGTTGAGTTGCTATGTGCAGAAAGCCAGAAACACTATATATGATAATCGTAAGGCTCTCACCAATTCTCTGAAGTCTGAATCCTCAAAGGACTGCAGCCTGCAGGATGGCACATGCCAAGTAAATGTAAACCCACGTTATGACGTGTAAGACAATGATTGTATGTACATCTAAATGTGAACCTGATTTGTATCTAGTACAAAAGGTCTAACCAACCATTTTGGTTCATGTCCTGAAATAGTGACACAGGAACATAACGGTACGATAAAACAAACAATTAAGAGCTCAGCAGTTAGACAGTCTGAAGAACCGATCACGGTGAGAAACACATCGGTCTCAAAGCTTGGCACTTTGCCTTGTTGGGTGATGAAGGTGCAAGCGGGTACTGATTTTGTTGATTCTCCTACTAATCACACTTTTACACTCTCGCTTTGTACCACTTAAAAATTAGGTGCAATAAAGATCCAATCTCGTCTAAATATCCAATGATTTCCCGATGAATGGTATATGTATGAATAGTAGAGGTTTTGATGGCTTCCCTAAACACTTACATATTGCTCCGTGTGTTCGGAATCATCTATTGTATTTTTTGGCAATCTCGAAACGGATAGACGAGATTTTCCAGTAAGTGTTCTTAGCCACCTTTCTGATGGTTTGGATTCAACCTGGCATTGTCGTCCTCCTCGTGGTAGATCGGGGGGCATTTTACTTGGTGTCAAATCAAACACTATGGATGTCTTGGCAGTTTCAGATGGTGTGTTTCGTATTAAATAAATTTCACATCCGTAACAAGGTTGATAACATTATATGGAGTTTGGTAGCCGTGTATAGTGCTACCCAAGACGATCATAAGGCTGATATGGTTAATCTAGCTAAAGTCAATCCACATCCTATTCCCATAAGAGGGGATTTTGATATACTTAGATTCCAGTACGAGAAGAGAAAAGGCCGGTTCGACAACCATTGGCCGTTTTTATTCAATGTTGTTATTGACAGTTTGGATTTAAAAGAGATTCATATGACTGGAAGGCAGTTCAAATGGATGAACAACCTTCCAGCCCAACATATGAGAAACTGAATCGCGTAGTTATGGATACCGATTGAGACGCTAAATACCCTTTGGCGACTGTACGTGCTCTAGAACATAGTGAAGCTTCGTATGACTACGCCCCAATCCTCTTATCCATACCGAAACCACATGATCATCATCATTCAATTTCGAATTCGGATGGTTTCATCGTGATGGTTTCGACGAGTTGGCGAAAGAGGTCGGGTCAAACCAGTAACTGTCGATACCCCAATTGCAACGTGGAATAAAAAAAATCATAATGTGCGAAAATAACTTCGAGTGGCATACTAAAAACGGTTTATTACTCCTGTGCCCTCCATTCCTTAGTTGTGCTCAGTTTTCCCCACGATCTAACTTTTTGCTCACTTTTTCCCATTCCCTTAGCTGAAACTCTCACGAACGGCCAAAGCGGACGTTGTCGTCTCGTCCGTTAACTCTGACGTGTGGGGCCGCGTGGGACTCTGATGGCTGTCGCTGGTTGGACCTGACAAGTGGGGCTCTGTGGCTTTGTTGGTTGGGCCGTTGTTGTTAATAAATTGAGCCTGCTATCGACTGGATCAGCCTTTTATGCATGCGCAACTTTTACATCGACGCAGCCTGCTATGCATGCGTTGCTCGCCACACATGCATTGACCTGCTCGCATGCATGCGCGCCGGCACGCACACATCGATCCACGACTGGCCGCTTCCCTCTCTGGCTACGCCGTCGCGCATCAATCCACGACTGGCTCGATTCAGTTGCTCCGCCACGCATCGATTCACACATGCACGCAGACGCGCAGACTCAATTCATTTGCCACATCGTTTCACGCGTCGAGTCACGCACTCACGCATTGATTCACGCATTGATGCAGTGTGTAAACGGTCAAAAGCCTAGGCTAGACACGGATCGACACCACGGCTCGATCTAGTGTGAAAAATGGCGTTTCCGTGTACCTCCCCTCTTCCTCTCCCCGGCTATTTAAACCATCCCTCGTTGCCTCTTTCTCTACACATCCATCTTATCTGCGCTTCCTCCCTTCTCTTCTTCACCAAAAACCAAAGCTCACAGCAACGCCAAGATGTAGTACAACGGGCCGACTTTTCGCGAGCCACCCACCGTGCCGGAGATGAGGTACCCCGCCGGAGTCGTCGTCGAGACCTCGCTCCGCGTGTGGGCGATCTCACGCTGGAGGGGTGGTCGTGAGCTTGCCCACTACTTCCTCCGTGCGGGCTTTGCCCACCTCCCACCGGGCTCGCCCATCATGTTCCGCCTCCAGGAATTGCGTCCCCACTCCAACGCGTTGCCTGAGGGGCTCGTCTCCCACTTCACCAACAGGTTCAATGCCTACTATCTGCTCGGCCAGGTGTTTTGGTGTGGGTGTGAGTTCATCGCATTCACAACCTACAACATCTTCACCGACGTGGACATCATCTTCCCCACCTCCAACCGCATGCACAGGCTCCCATACTATCTCGGCAAGGACGGCCAGGAGGAGGAGTGAAGACGGCGGTGAAGCCAAGCCACTGTTGCCCTAGCTAGTGCCGTAGCTAGGGTTTATTTATCTTTTTATTATGTCGTGTCAGTCGTGAGGGTGTGTTGCCCTATCTATCTATCTATCTATCTATCTATCTATCTATCTATCTATCTATCTATCTATGTGGTGTTATATTTAAGAACTTGTATTTCGTTTTATTTATTTAAGCTGTGCGTGTTATATTAATGGTGTGTTATATTTTACTGATTTTAGTCATGTATTGTTATATTTGTATTTTATTTGTCCCAAGTTTTTCCCACGGCTAATTAACGTGGGAGAAACTAAACAAACTAACTAAAAATGAGAATAAGGTGTCAAAACATATTTATGAACTTAAAAAAGTAATCAAACTAAAAGGGTGCCCAACTAAAAGAACATATTGTGTTGTAAGTGCACGGCTGCTAGTTTGTCAAAAAGGAAAAAGAAAGGAACGGAAAAACATTATTTTTTTTCATTTTTGGGAAACCTTTGTATTTTACTAGTTTGTCAACAAGCAAGAAAAGAGACGTCTTTTAAAAAGCACCTACGATTAAGGGAATGAAGCCGTCGTTCAAAAAAACAAAGAAACAGAGGCATCGCTTGTTTGTGGGCCTCATTTATCCTTTGTGGGCCTATCACAACTTGATTCTGTTTGGGGCCGAAAAGTAGGTTTTTTTTCTACCACTCGGTGTAACTGACGAACTGAACAGAGGCATGGTTTTTCTCGCATTTCAGGCACACACTGAAATCCATCGCATTAAGCTTCCATGACATGGATTAAGGTAAACAACAACCACACCGAAATTCAACCACTACTAGTTCAACTAACAAATAGCAAATTATTGTTACAACACATGATAAGGCAAATGATTTTACTCATCACATATATCTTTGATCTTCTGCAACTTAGCCCTCATCAGATCCCTGTCCTTCTCTGCCTTCTGCCTCAAAAACTTGTGCATGTTGGAAGTTGATGCATCCAGTTTGTTCTTCTCCTGTAGTTCAGCTCTTGCATGAAGAAGAGCTTGTTCAGCTTTGGCCTTCAGGGCTAGTGTAGCCTGTTTTTCCTCAACCTCCTTCTTCAGCTCATCTTGGGCATTCTTTAAGTCACGGTGAAGCTTTGTAATCTCATCTTGGTACTTCCACTTTGATTCAACAGCGTTTAAGGCTTCACGGACTCTAGCATCTTTGACTTCCCCATGCATTTCCCACAGCTTTATCAGGGATTTGGACAACACAGGTGGCCACACATCATCAACCCAGTACAGAAAGTCACAAGTTTCTCCACTCTACAATGCATGTATCAGACAAGTTTATGTTACTAATTTACACACAAAAATGATCATGCTGAATGTCAAAGGAATTCAGAGAATTGGTAGAATGAACTCGAGTGATCTTGAGATCGAGCTAAACTCACGGCTCGTGCTAACTGTCTAAACAGACTATGAAATTGAAAGCTAAACTGAACCTGAATACTAGATTATTTAACAAACATCTCAAGTTGAAATACTCTAAAAAAGTTCAGATTTTTCACGTACCATCCCTGCGCAGGCCAAGAACCTCCTGCCGGTCCAACATCCGTCGAAAGAAACAAATTTCTGGGGCGTGGAATTGCAAAGACAACGGATAGGGATCCCATCTTCATCGGCTAATCTGCAGTAATCGGAATCGTAGATGGTATTTGGGCCCTGCCAAAAGAAATTTTCAGTGCAAGACCTCGGAATCATGCTCAAATCAGAAATCCCCAAATCATATGAACCCTAACCCTAAATCCCCAAATCCCAAGTACACGAGATTGGAGCACTTACATCGGTGCCAAGCGAGCTTGGAATAGTGGAATCTTCGTCACCGTCGCTCCACGAAACCATGCCGGCGTTGGGCGGAGATCTACGACTCTGCAACGATGGGAGTCGAGAACCAGAGCAATGTCAGGGGAGAGGAGAGGGACACGAGTGCGAGTGGACGACCGGCCCTTGAACAGCTACTTCACCTGGATTCGTGAACGGCCAATGAGGATGCAGAGCCAGCGTCGCGCAGATTGCTGTTTGAAATTTGATCAGAACCGTCCATGCGATCCAACGACGCGGAGACGACGCGCATGCTTGCCCGTGAAATTCCTTCTAGAAGGCCATATCTGATGGGTGTAGTTTGGCGCTAGGGTATGATCGGACGGCTGACGCTCGACGCTAGGGTTTGGAGAGATGCTGCGGGGTTTTGAGTGAGTCAACGGGGTTATTAGGGTTTGACCAAATTTGAAATGACCATAAGTAATTCAAAAAAATCAAAAAAATTAAAAACCTTCGTAGTTCATCGGTTTATAAGACATTGTTACCAAAAAATATAAACTTGGTATAGGGTCATTTTCATCAAAAACCATTTTCATCAAATTCAAATGCAAATGAGCATAAATAATTTAAAAAAATCAAAAAAATACAAAACCTGTGCACATTGCCGTCATATGTGACATGGTTATGAGAAAAAATATAAACTTGGTGTAGGTACATTTTCATGAAAAAGCTTCACACAAAATGAGGTATCACGTACGAAGCTGTAAAGAGTTCGAAGGAGAGTGAGAGAGGGTTTAGGTTTTGATAAAATTCAAAAAAATCAAAAAAACCACCAAAGCTTCATTTTGGAGTGAATAAGACGGATATGAAGTTACTTTTTCATTTTCATATTTCAAACGTGTTTTATAATGGTTAGTCAACGGGGTTATTAGGGTTTGACCAAATTTGAAATGACCATAAGTAATTCAAAAAAATCAAAAAATAAATAAAAAAACCTTCATAGTTCATCGGTTTATAAGACATTGTTACCAAAAAAAATATAAACTTGGTATAGGGTCATTTTCATCAAAAACCATTTTCATCAAACTCAAATGCAAATGAGCATAAATAATTTAAAAAAAATCAAAAAAATACAAAACCTGTGCACATTGCCGTCATATGTGACATGGTTATGAGAAAAAATATATAAACTTGGTGTAGGTACATTTTCATGTAAAAGCTTCACACAAAATGAGCTATCACATACGAAGCTGTAAAGAGTTCGAAGGAGAGTGAGAGAGGGTTTAGGTTTTGATAAAATTCAAAAAAATCACCAAAGCTTCATTTTGGAGTGAATAAGACGGATATGAAGTTACTTTTTCATTTTCATATTTCAAACGTGTTTTATAATGGTTAGTCAACGGGGTTATTAGGGTTTGACCAAATTTGAAATGACCATAAGTAATTAAAAAATCAAAAAAATAAAAAACCTTCGTAGTCATCGGTTTATAAGACATTGTTACCAAAAAAATATAAACTTGGTATAGGGTCATTTTCATCAAAAACCATTTTCATCAAATTCAAATGCAAATGCAAATGAGCATAAATAATAAAAAAAAACCTGTGCACATTGCCGTCATATGTGACATGGTTATGAGAAAAATATATAAACTTGGTGTATGTACATTTTCATGAAAAAGCTTCACACAAAATGAGCTATCACGTACGAAGCTGTAAAGAGTTCGAAGGAGAGTGAGAGAGGGTTTAGGTTTTGATAAAATTCAAAAAAATCACCAAAGCTTCATTTTGGAGTGAATAAGACCGATATGAAGTTACTTTTTCATTTTCATATTTCAAACGTGTTTTATAATGGTTTTCAACTAAAAGCAAATTTTTTCAAAAAAAAGTAATAATATGAAGATTAATTCAATAAATAGTGAGACTTCGATTGGACACTACATAGATGTAATAGGTGTTAATAAAAAAATATTTGGCTCATTTGACAAGGTCGAAAAAAACTTGATTACAAATGGGGATGTTTACCCTAGTTTCGGAGCTCGTTTCTAGCACATTTCTCATTCGGATTGATTACCTTCAAATATTGGACTTCAAATGTTGGACTTCAAATTTTAAGTCTGCCTCAAATATGATACCAAAGTACAAACAACATTATTACAACTTATAAGTTTTCACAGTAGCTCAAATTCATAACACAAACACCTTGCTCAAATTCAAATCTTCGACTTCCTCCTTGTGTTTGCAGATGGCTTCACCGTCTTACTCCGGGTTTCCCTAGCTGGGATACTCTTTGGATTCAAAATCATCTTGTTCCTTTTGGTCTTCACTTGGGGTTGTGGCCGTGGAGGTGCTGATGGAGTACTTCCACTCACCGAGCACTTGACGAACAGTGCATGTTCATCTGTGAGTTCAATAATCTTTAAAGGAAGAACTGGAACAATTACCCCCTCCTCTTCCTCTCTTATAGCTTCAAAACCATCAAGAGCCATGGCTTCAAATTCTAAGCCATCGGATGATGGTTGAACCAAAGGTTCTTGGATTTCTTCCTCCCTAGGCCTTTTCTTCCCTCTGCCTCTACTTATCCTAGAGCTGAGAAATAAGATTATAAGCCATATGTAAAAAAGGGAACTGATGCATATAAAAAATGTAATGCACACATACCAAGATATAGGTAGTGCTGCATTTGTTTGAATCTCCTCTGCATTTTCAATCTCCATTGCTGCTGCATTTTCAATCTCCATTGCTGCTGCATTCTCCTCTGCATTTTCTACTGTCCATTGTTCCTCTTCTCCAAACGATGCATCCACTGGATTGGTACATTTCCTAGCAATGTGCCCTGGTTTTCCACATTTTTTGCACTTACGTTGTTTTTTAACTCGACCCTCTTCACCTGCTCTTATCCTGTTCTTCCTCAGTCTTCCTGGTGGTCTAGTCAGTACAGGAGAGTGGAGTTTGAACCCTAGATCTACTATGTTCCATTGGTCTTTTCCCAAGAGTGCAGGCACATTGTTAGCATAAGCAGCCCTAAATTTGGCAACAGAAAATTATCAGAGCAACACTGATCAACTTCACCATCTGCACCCCCGATAACAGTCATCAGATGTAGGGCATGTATGCATGGCCTCCCACGGATCTGCTATTGCCTACAACTGCATTCCCTAGTTTGTAGGTTCACTGGATACCTCCATACCCTATTTTTACTGTCAGTATATGTTACCTCAGCCTTGTATGTCGCTGATTGCTGCAGTATTAAAATAAGTTGGGTGGTGCCCCAAGCGAAGGCAGAATTGCAGCTAGTAGCAGTTTTCCCTCGTTTAACGAACCGAGGTTTATCGAACCAGTAGGACTTTGAAATCCACAACGAGGTGAATGTTGAAGATCTCTGGCGCTTGACCTTCAATAGACGTGGACCTGCACACACTCAACCAAAATACTTTGCCCCCAACGGCGGAAAGGTTGTCAATCTTTCCGGTCTCGCAGAAAACAAAGCGGTTAATTGTATGATGAAATATGAAAAGTGACCAGAGGAATAATGATGATTAAAAACAAGTAAATGAGGTTGTAAACAATGTAAAAAGATGGATCGGGGGACATGGGTTCACTAGTGGAGTCTCTCAAGTAAATAAAATATGCATGTGATGGGTGAACAAATTACAGCTAGGCAATTGACAAGATCATGACACAAACCCAATTTAGCTATGACAAAAAGGACATGATAATATTTATGGAGGCATCACGACAAGGAACAAAGACCGTTGAGTCCAACTGTGTCTTTGTCTAAAAAGTCCACCGTGGGATCGCTATCCAGCCTGTCACCCAACGGTATTAAGTTGCAAGCAACAAACAATTGCATTAATTAAAGTGCATGAAGTAAGCAATACTAATATCAAAAGAGACATTAACACCGCTATTTACCCTTAGTAGCAACAACACACCCTCGCCCTTAGACGTTTCTGTCACTCGTGCCCAGGAACAAAAGGGGGCATAAACCCACTATCTAGCATAAATACCCTCTCTTGGAGATACACACAATCACTTGGCCAAAGTAACTATGCACATCGGAGAGCATGCAAGAACATAAATTACTCATATAAGAATCATGCACAGTCTGAACATAACTTCATAATCCATCGGATCCCAACAAACACATCACATAGCATTACAATAATCAATCTTGATCATGTTAGACAACTCACAAGATCATAAGACATGAAGCACAAGAGAGAGAGACTACGAACTAGCTACTGCCATGGACCAGTAGTCCAAGGTGAGACTACTCACAAATCATCCCGGAGGAAGGCATGACGATGAAGAGCCCTCCGGGATCGATCTCCCCTCCGGCAGAGTGCCGGGATCAGCTTCAGATTGGACCCCGAACTAGGGTTTTTGGTGACGGCGCGTCGGGGTCGAGTTTCTGGAAAATAATGGCCGCCTCGACAATTTTAGGTTTAATGTGAATTTATAGGCATCGGAGGGGGCCGAGGAGGTGCCCCACGGGCAGGGGCGGGCCCTACCCGCGGGTGGCCCCCAGGCCGCGGCAGCAGGCCGCCCCTGGCCTGTGGGTGGCCCCCAGGGCTGCCCTTTGGTGTCCTGGTGCCTTCCGTCGAGTAAAAATTCCCCGTAAATTTTCGTCCAATTCCGAGAATATTTACAGAAGTAAATTTCTGAAACAAAAAGACAGCAGAAACAGGGAACTGGCACTTGGCAACTTGTCAATAGGTTAGTCCGACAAAATGCATAAAAATGATATAAATGACAGTAAAAACATGTGACAATATCACAAAACTAGCATGGATCACTCAAAAATTATAGATACGGTTGACATGTATCAGCATCCCCAAGCTTAATTCATGCTCGTCCTCGAGTAGGTAAATGATAATCAAAATAATTTTTGAGCTTGACATGCCACCAACATAATCTTGATCAAGATAGTAATGCAAAAACACATGATGTGAATAAGGTGATCCAAAACAATTGTCTATAGTTGACATTAAGCAACAATGATTAACAAACGCTAGCTAACAAATGCTAGAAACTTTTCATGAATAAGTGTGTTGGAGACATGGAACCATACATAAGGTTTAGAAAGAAGAATTGCAAATTATGTCTCCAATCTAAAGTATCAATCATTCTTCAAAGCATCTAATTAGTCATTCATGGAAATAGCCAAGCTCAAGTCAAGTATCCGAATCCATCTACTTCACAAATCAACTGTTTCGAAGTCTACCCAACTAGTGCAAGTAAGAAGTGTCTTTGGCACCATGATGTTATGGCAAAGATAACAATAATGGAGGTTTGGAAGGTCAAAAAGAAAAGCTCAAACAGCGGAGAAGGTAACCACAAGACAGAAGGAAGTCCCGTAGTTGACACTGTATAAGGAGTAGTGATTGCCATGCAACGGATGCACATAGAGCTATAAGTGTATAAAAGCTCTCCAATGGAACTAGTGGGGGTGCATCCAACTTGCTTGCTCATGAAGACCTAGAGCTCACTTGAGGAGGCTCATCCTTGGAATATACAAGCCAAGTTCTATAACGTTAATTCCCCACATAGTTATACAAATGAAACATGAAAACTCTCTATAATGAAGTGTAGGTGCTAACTAGCACAAGTGTAGAATAAAGGATAGTAGTGCTGCCCCCTCTCTCTTTTATATTTCTCTTTTTTTAATTGTGGCCTCCGTGGCTCTTTTAAATTTTCTCTCATTGGTCTCTTTTGGACTCTTTTATGTGGCCACTTTGGACTCTTTTCAATATGCTCACAGGTAGGGGCAACACTCTATTTTTACAAGATGATCATCACACTTTTGGTACTCATAACTCATAAGACTAATACATGATGTATAAAAGAAGATATGCATGATTGAGCGTAGTGTGAAAAAAATGTGAACATGTGGCAAGCCACGTTGCACACTAACTCAATGATCAAGCAAACTATATGATAATGAAGAACGACATCAAGTCATGTAATGTAATGATGGATGTTGCATGGCAATGTATCTCGGAACGGCTATGGAAATGCCGTGATAGCTAGGTATGGTGGCTGTTTGAGGAAGATAGTTGGCTTATGTGTAGGAGAACAGGATGAAGTTCTCCCACGGAGTTGGATGTGCTCGCGAAGTATGCACCAATCTCAATATGAGAGAGAGCATTGCGCAGCACCGAAGAGGCTAGCAAAATATGGAAGTGGAAGTGCCAAAAACCAAAACTCAACAATGCATTTCGTATATTGCAAACAACTAGCAGTTTCAATGTTCCACAAATGGTTAGAGACACCCCGAGAGGGATCGTGGCGGCGACACAAGTGCCCCGTTGGCTTCCCCGACCGTTGCAGTAACTACCCACTAGGAACTTATTTTCAACTTAGTAGAATTCATGACACATTAGCATTGTTGACTTAGGTTGTTTAGTTTAGAAAAGTACGGCTCCACGCTTTAATAACACCTCTCCACTAATCAGCTCTAACACCATTAAACAACACATTTTAACCATTAGTTATTTTAGTGCCTCAAAACAATTGAAGGGTATCAAATTATCCACATAGTGATCTACAAGACTATGCAGGTTTTTCTACTTCATACCACTGCCACATGCATAGCATTTTTCCGATCTAACACATTAACCAAGCAACCAAAACAACTCTCCAACAAATATAAGTGAAGAACAAGAGAGTTTAACTTAACAACTAGCAGCTCTAAACAAGATAAAAGCTAAAAGCGAGAGCTTACTAGAAAACAGACAGTAGCTAAGAATACTCAAAAAGATATAAGCGAAGCAAAGGAGTATTCAAACGAAAAAGCAGAGCGTGTCTCTCTCCCACACAAATAAAGCTAGGATCCAACAAAGATATGACCAGCAAACAAACAAACAAAACTGAAAGTAAAAAGACGCTCCAAGCATAGCACATAATATGTAAAGTGATAAAAACGAAGTTCAACGAAGACGACCTTATGATAGTCGATGAAGATGAGGGGATGCCTTGGGCATCCCCAAGCTTTGACTCTTGATAGTTCTTGATATTCAGAGGGGGTGCCATGGAGGCATCCCCATTCCCCAATCTTGAGCTCTGATCCATCCTCGATTTCTTCATATTCCTCTCCTTTAGAACTTAAAAACTCACTTCACACAAAACTTCTCATAATTTGATTAGAGGGTTAGTGCTCATAAATTAAAATGCACATGTGTTCAACTCATGACAAATTGCAAACCAACTTCATTAAACATTAGCTACTATTTACTAAGCCTCAATGTGGCACTCTACCCCTAGAGTATCACATATGACGATGGTAAAGAGACAAATGCAAAATAAAAGCAGAATCTGTCAAAATCTGAACAGTCTGTAAAGATCGAATTTTTTGAGGCACTTCTGCAGCTCAAATCAAAAACATTAAAACTAACGAAAAATAGATAAAAGCATCAGTCGGCTGTAAAAATATTATCAGAAAAATATAAAATTCTGGCGATTTTAGGATTTTCGTGCAACAGGCGCACAGAATCTGTTTTTGGACAGCAACACAATACCTCGCACTTTCAATGCATTAGAGGCTAAACTTGGCACAAAAAACCAAAAGAAAAAGATACAATGAAGTTTCTACAGAGGTAATAACTTCATGACTCAAGAAAAGCAAAAAGCAAACTGAAAATAAAAGATGGTTGCCTCCCAACAAGCACTTTTCTTTAACGCCTTTTAGCTAGACGCAATGATTTAAATGATGCTCTAATAAGAATAACAGTTGACAAAAGAGAGCATCAAGAAATAAATACCAAACATATTTAAGCCTAACCCACTTCCTATGCATAGGCATCTTGTACAAAAATAATTTATAGAAGCATAAAGCTAGTAGCATAGGAAGACAAAGCAAGTGCAACTTCAAAACTTGCAACAAAAAGAGAGGTGTCTTAGTAACATGAGAACTCCAACAACCATATTTTCCTCTCTCATAATAATTTTCAGTAATATCATGAACAAACTCAACAATATATCTATCACTTAAAACAGGCTTTTCATGATCTACAAGCACATAATTTCGGTCCATCTCAAAAATAGTGGGATCAAACCCACTTTCAATAGAATTATAATGTTTATCATCAAGTAACATAGGACCATCGTCAAGAGCATTATCATATAAACTTTCTAAGCACAACTCTTCATTAACATGTATCTCAATGGTAGGAACAAATAAAGGATTATCATAGGATTTATCAATATAGCACGGATTATCATAAATAACAAGATCATTTTTATCAAAAAGGGATGTTTCAAAAGAATCAATGGGATCATAGCATTCATTCTCATTTTGTAAGGAAGGAGGACAATCAAATAATGTATGAGCTAGAGAGTTACTCTCATTAGAAGGTAGAGATGGGTAGCTACTCCATTCTTCCTCCTCTTGTTCGTCACTCTCCTCCTTATTTTCATCCAATGAGCTGCCAGTTTCAATAATTTCTTCTTCCATAGGCTCCTGCACGGCATTAGTCTCTTCTTCTGGGGGAGATAAATCCTTAAGATATTCAGTAATATAACAATTTTCATCTTTGTAATTATCCATGCAATAATTAAGTATAGCAAAACTTTTAGATTTATAAGGAGCATCATCATTATTTTCAATCAAAGAAGAAATTTCATAAGCACCCTTCCACGCAATAAATTCTTCAATAGGTTCCACATCATAAAAATCATAGTTTCCCTTAGCATAAGATGCTAAGGTTTCATTATCATTACCAGCACATTGAAAAGGAAGGTGTTTAAAATTCATGCTACAACTAGACTCATCACAGCAATAAGATATATCATAATTTAAGCACAAGTCTCTAGCATAATTGTTCAGAGTATTAATTATTTTCCATAAGTGTATCCCTTTCTGTGACAAGCGGTATTCCTTATAATATTCTTGTTGATCCTCCGTGAACCCGCCTTTCCAATAAGATCTAGTTTCAAAGAAGTTAACCATTGAGAACAACCAAAAAACTAAGCATACTAATAAAATAGGATAAAAGACTACACTAATTTTTTTGGGTTTTAAAATTTTGAAACAGGAAAATAAACTAAACGAGAAATAAAGCAAGCAAGACAAAAACAAAGTAAATAGATTGAGAGTGTGAGACTCCCCTTGCTGTAGCTCCAAAGTCCCCGGCAACGGCGCCAGAAAAGAGCTTGCTGCTGTATTAAAATAAGTTGGGTGGTGCCCCAAGCGAAGGCGGAATTGCAGCTAGTAGCAGTTTTCCCTCGTTTAACGAACCGAGGTTTATCGAACCAGTAGGACTTTGAAATCAACAATGAGGTGAATGTTGAAGATCTCTGGTGCTTGACCTTCAACAGACGTGGACCTGCACACACTCAACCAAAATACTTTGCCCCCAATGGCGGAAAGGTTGTCAATCTTTCCGGTCTCGTAGAAAACAAAGCGGTTAATTGTATGATGAACTAGATGAAATATGAAAAGTGACCAGAGGAATAATGATGATTAAAAACAAGTAAATGAGGTTGTAAACAATGTAAAAAGATGGACCGGGGGACATGGGTTCACTAGTGGAGTCTCTCAAGTAAATAAAATATGCATATGATGGGTGGACAAATTACAGCTAGGCAATTGAAAAGATCATGACACAAACCCAATTTAGCTATGACAAAAAGGACATGATAATATTTATGGAGGCATCACGACAAGGAACAAAGACCGTTGAGTCCAACTGTGTCTTTGTCTAAAAAGTCCACCATGGGATCGCTATCCAGCCTGTCACCCAACGGTATTAAGTTGCAAGCAACAAACAATTGCATTAAGTAAAGTGCATGAAGTAAGCAATACTAATATCAAAAGAGACATTAACACCACTGTTTTACCCTTAGTAGCAACATCACACCCTCGCCCTTAGACGTTTATGTCACTCGTGCCCAGGAACAAAAGGGGACATGAACCCACTATCTAGCATAAATACCCTCTCTTGGAGATACACACAATCACTTGGCCAAAGTAACTACGCACATCGGAGAGCATGCAAGAACATAAATTACTCACATAAGAATCATGCACAATCTGAACATAACTTCACAATCCATCGGATCCCAACAAACACATCACATAGCATTACAATAATCAATCTTGATCATGTTAGACAACTCACAAGATCATAAGACATGAAGCACAAGAGAGAGAGACTACCAACTAGCTACTGCCATGGACCCGTAGTCCAAGGTGAGACTACTCACAAATCATCCCGGAGGAAGGCATGACGATGAAGAGCCCTCTGGGATCGATCTCCCCTCCGGTAGAGTGCCGGGATCAGCTTCAGATTGGACCCCGAACTAGGGTTTTCGGTGACGGCGCGTCGGGGTCGAGTTTCTGGAAAATAATGGCCGCCTCGACGTTTTTAGGTTTAATGTGAATTTATAGGCATCGGAGGGGGCCGAGGAGGTGCCCCACGGGCAGGGGCGGGCCCTACCCGCGGGTGGCCCCCAGGTCGCAGCAGCAGGCCGCCCCTGGCCTGTGGGTGGCCCCCAGGGCTGCCCTTTGGTGTCCTGGTGCCTTCCGTCGAGTAAAAATTCCCCGTAAATTTTCGTCCAATTCCGAGAATATTTACAGAAATAAATTTCTGAAACAAAAAGACAGCAGAAACAGGGAACTGCACTTGGCATCTTGTCAATAGGTTAGTCCGACAAAATGCATAAAAATGATATAAATGACAGTAAAAACATGTGACAATATCACAAAACTAGCATGGATCACTCAAAAATTATAGATACGTTTGAGACGTATCACTGACCGAATGCATTTCATCTTCAGTCCTCTTGCCTTGAGATGCAATGCCTTAATCAGTGATGGGAGCATAAGATGGCCAACATATTGTGTCTCTGCTATTCTTTTCTGAAGAGCCATCTTTATCATGATCATCTGCCTCATCTTGTCCAATGCTTGCCACAACAAATAACCTTTCACTGACTTGAACTTAGCATTGAAGCATTCTACAAGGTTATTGGTCACATAGTCTACTTTGCAGATTTCGCTGAATTTGCTTCTTGACCACACCTTTCCATGATGTGCATCCATGTACTCCTTCACCGAAGGATTGTGAGCATACAACACTCTCAAATGGTGGTCATGCTTCCTTTCGCTGCATGTGTATGATGCTGGCCATAAGTTCTCATCATAAATTTTACCTTTGAACTTCTTTTTAAAATTCTGCGCTAGGTGTCGCATACATTCCCTATGCTCCACTCCAGGGAATACAATTTCTACTGCACTCTCTAAACCCTTGCAAGCATCTGTGTGTATAGCTAAACCTAGGGGTGTGCCTATAATGTTGCGCAACTGCTGCAGAAACCAGACCCAGCTTTCTTCGGACTCTACCTCCAACACACCAAATGCAACTGGGAATAGCCAGTTGTGTCCATCAACTACAGAAGCAGCTACTAGCTGTCCTCTCCATCTTCCAGTCAAATGGGTAGCATCTACAGCCAAATAGGGCCTGCAGCCATCAAGAAACCCTTTTCAGCAAGCCTTGAAACAAACAAAAGCCCTCCTGAAGCACTCCTTCTGAAATGACTTCCCTTTTATTTTGTATGCAACTGTATGCTTGTCAATCTCTACAACACTCCCTAGACTAGCCCTCTCCACTTCATCTTTGAATGTGTAAAGCACCTGAAAACTCTCATTCCATTGACCATTAATCCTATCAAGATCCATTTCCCTACCTCTGAAAATCCTCATGTAAGGAATTTTAATCTTGTACTTCTCAAAAATCTTCCCATGGAGTGCTGTTGGACCAAGTTCAGGATTTTCTCTCAGCCAATCCAATATTGCATCTGCCACCCACCTAGTTTTTGCAAGCTTGGCTTTGGACTTCCCCCCTCCCCCTCCAGGTGGGCAAGTGTGCTTGTGTTGGTTTTTCTATATCTGAAACAAAATAAAAAAGATGATGTCAATTATAATTAAGAAACATTACACAATGATCTGTAAACAGAATGAATCAATAAACTAAAATACACAAGAGTAATACCTAAATCAATTTGCTCTTGTGCATACGGGATGCATGCAACCTCCACCTGCACCTATCATATGGGCAATAAACAGTGAACCTAGTTGGCTCACTCCTCTCAATCTTGTAGGTATTTTCCTTCAGAATGCACCATGTAGTCACTGCATTACGACAGTCCACCATCGACTGGAATATGGTGCCTTCAGTAAGCTGAGGATCTTCCCTGTTCCACTCAATTGTTGGCATGTCCTCACCATCATATTCATCTAAAATTAAGTTGTCCATGTTCTCCTCCATCTTGTCATTGGCCGTGTCATCAAACCTAGCACGACTGATGGGCTGCTCTGAATATTCATTCTCCATTGCTTGTTGACTAGCTCTATCTACTAGTTCTGGGTACGTCAACTCGTCTTCATCATAAGTCGAGGCACTTCCTCGTCAGGCTCTGCATCTTCTTCAACAGCGACTGCTGAAGGGACATGAGAAGCAGCAGAATTGGCAGCAGACATGTTGTGGCTTTCAGAACCACTGGCTTTACTTGGTATCGACCTACATGGAGTGCCGGGCCGCTGACTATTAGCACATACAGACGATGCCTGAACACTCTTCCCCTTGACCCGCTCTTTGCATGGCTGAAGCACATCGATATGAATTTTACCGAATCGGCTGACAGCATTCTATGTAAATAGCAATCTCAAATTCTCGTTGGAAGTTAGTGGGAGAAATCTTTGCTCGCTACTATTGAAATATTGCAGTTCAACAGCATCGGCATTGCTCCAAGGATACTGAGAACGGAGAGCTTCCCGAAAAGCTTTGAAACAAATGCTGGTTTCTACCACCTTTGGATAGTAAAATCCACCTAGTAGATGCGATTTTGTACCACATAGCTCACTAGTTTCCATCCTAACATCCAGCCAAAAAGCAAGCTCAGGATCAATCCTACCCGATTCAAATAAATGATGCAGTTAGGCCGGAAACAAATTCAGCAAAATTGGAACGATTCGAGCAAGGATCGGTCAAATACGGCCTAATTTACGAGTATGATAATCAATTCGAGGGTATACGATGCTTACCCATCTGGAATCCATGAATTGTCGCCATTGGATTCGACCCAATCTTCTCCACGGTCAATGGGCCGAGCGACGTCCTCCATCGGCATCGCTTCGTAATCCGAGATGGGGAGATACGCGGCGTCGCCGACAAATGGAATAGGTTTAAAGGGTGGAGGGAATGATGGCGCCGGAGGCGGCACGACGGCGGCGGCGGAGGGGGAAGGGCGACGCCTGGGTGTCTCGATTTCTTCAGGTTACAGTGAGTTTCAGGTTCAGACAAGCTGTCCGACGTGTCTCCCTTGAGGCCCCACTCGTTAGCACGCACGGTCAAAAGAGGAACCAGCCCTCCACGGCCCCACTCGTCAGCGGTTTACGGTCAATGCATTGACCCGACGACAGACGAGGGCAAACGTCCGCTTTGGGCATTTGTGAGAGTTTCATCTAAGGGAATGGGGAAAAGTTAGCAAAATGTTAAAACCTGGGGAAAACTGAGCACACCTAAGGAATGGGGGGCACAGGAGTAATAAACCCTACTAAAAAACGAAAAGGCTCGTATGTCGGTCATTATTGACGAACTCGAAGAAATCTTAGAAGGATGTCCTTTATCTACGCAAGTGATTGAATTAAAAAGTCAATCGAATGCACATATTGCACGTCTACTACGAGAAGAGGAACTCAAATGGTACCAGAGGTCAAAAGCCCAATTTATTCTTGATGGAGTTCCGAATACAAGATAGTTCCATAATGTCGCAAATGAAAAACATAAGAGAAACTTATTCATTCCTGGCCTATTAGGAATCTGAAACTCGAATGATGCCTTCAGTTCCTACATGAAGTCATGAACCTGCAGTTAGCCGTCGGGATCTCTTCTCCATGCAAATCCAATATCTGATCATCAGAGCTAATGTAATTGGTACCTTCCTGATATTAATTTATCTCCTTTGTCGAAATAAACTTCGGAGGCCGAATCTCTTGGCTCGAAGAAAGTATGAGCAGCTTTGACCTCAGTTTCTAATACCTCCTATTCCTAAATGATCTTAAGCTCACAATCATGCTAGGCATTATATTTGACTTGTTTATCCTCCTCTATTTTTTGCTCTTGAAATTTTAGAAAATAATAAACGAGTTAACTATCTAAAGGTAGTATTCGTAACAAGTACAAGTTGCAATAGTAGGTGGGTGGCCGATGTTACTAGGTAGTACTTGTTCTCATCTAGATAGTCTGTCAGGCCTCAGTGCCAATGTTTCAAAAGGGCATGACTTGCACAAGAACATATCTGCCCAGGCATAACACATGGCCTAATTTACGTGTATTAAAGCTTAAACCGTTTTGTTAGGACCTCATACTTCGCGTCAACAGAAATAAAATTTATTTGTACGCATCCAAGGATGTAGAGGCCAAAGGATTGACGCCTTTTACAGAACTTAAAAATATCCATGTGCACAATGTACAAAGAAGAACACAAGAGGTGTTGGTTTATATCAGTTATTATCGGAACTACTGCAACTGGAACATATTCTTTTTCAAAATTTGCCAATTCAATTAAGAGGTAATTGCACCACTAGTACAACTACTTGACCATCATGTGCATATTCATACAAAAAGTTGCAAAGTATGGTGCGGTGGTACAAAACGTTTGCTAGTACGTGCAACTTCATACAAAATCGCTTAGGACTCAGACATGTGTCCCCGTCCAGCGTGGAAAATGGTAGGGCCCAGTGCCATGCAAATTATCAAAAAAATGTCTCTCTTTGGCTGAAGTCCTCCCATCGGACTGTTTTGGTTTTACTGTTTCGTACCCGGTACGCAGTAATTTCAGGGACTCTGTTAGCCAATTGCCTCTTTTCGCAAGTCGCAACGACGGAGAGGCCGAAGTGGGAGGAGGACCTAGGAGATGATGGCCGATGTAGCACGTTAACGGTTCAAGTACGTACCACGAATACCTTGGCCCCGGAGTCGCCCGGCGGTACAGGTGCGCATGTCCAGTCACCCTTAAGGATGAACCTGCAGTAGCTTGCCAGCGTTGTAGCGCCGCTGGGTCTTCCGCCAGCGCTCCATGGCGTGATGGACGGCGCCCCGGAACTTGCGCTGCAGGGCAGTCACAAAGGCCAGCGCTTCGTGCGTGAGGATGGCCACGAACTCTGGGTCGTAGCTGCCACGGATGCAGTGGCGGGCCCAGGATTTTAGCAGTGTGTATTCAAAAAAATCTAATGGTTCAGTAGAAATGGACAGTCTAAACCCTAAATTTTGGCATGCATAATTGCATTATATAGTTCCAATTGTTCAATGTATAGAAGATATGACACAATTTGACCATAGTGTCATAGAAACTAACCACAACTTGTGACTATTCAATTTATATAAGTACCGAGTTTTCAACATATCAAGGAAGCAACATCTGAATTATATATAGGACAGAAAATAGAAAAGGATAGGAAGGCTCACGAATTATAGGATAAGTTTCGCATGGTTGCGGGCTTGAAAATTAGGGATGAAGTCCTCGTCCTGAACTTGCAAGAAGAATTCCCTTTTATTGAATGTTTTGAAGCGGCGGTCCGTTGTCGGTGGCGAAAAAACAATCGGCGTTGTCGAGGAGCAGGCAGCCAACGACAAGGAGAGTCGAGGAGGTTCGGACATGCACAACCGGAAGAGTGCTGCACTGTTGCACGATGTACTGCATCGGCGCCGTCGCCCGTCTACTCGTCTAGGGCTGGTTCTGTGTGGGCAACTGGGAACTGACCGATCGGGAATTGAGGAATAGTCGTGTGCGAGCAGCTGAGCGATGGAGCTAATGGGTTGCTACCTAGATGGGCCACGAAGAGTAGGAAGGAGGGAAGAGGGACGTCGGTTCTTGGGCTCAGCCACAGTATACATTGTCTCCTCTTCTTATATCGTGATTTTTTTCATATATACACCTGTTATATACTCTGTATAAGACTAGGTTTTGGTCAAAAAAATTGGGTATTCATCTGAATACCCTTGAATTGAAGTGGGCCCGCCCCTGCACGGATGTCGATGCCAGCGGCGGTTGCTCAGCCCGCGCGATGGTGACCGCGTGTGGCTTCTCGCCGCGGCCATCAAGGATGCAACATGACGCCCACATGGCAAGCAGTTGCGTGCCTACCGCGCCCACCGATGTTGTGTCTGTGTCGATTGTCACGACGCGCGCGACAACTCTCTGTTGCAGACGCGCTCGGCAGGACGGGTCTAGCCACTTCGAAACGACGGCAACACGAGGACAGTCACGAGCTCACAAAGAACAGACTCAGAGCTCACTCCGTCTCACTCGTGGTCGCCCGAACGACAGCGCACAAGCACCTGCATTCACGCGAGTCCGGCATCCCCCGGCTGGATGTTGACGCGTTCGCCTCCACCACGCCCGATCGTGGGTCGTGGCAGTTCGCTGGCCTGGGCGCCGGCGTGCGCAACTCTGCAATGCCAACACGCGACTGCCTACGTCGCGCCGAGCTCCCTCCCTAGGTCTGGTCCGACGGGCTGCGCTCCCACGCTGCCTAAGTCGGTTCTGAAACATGCAAATTCTGAAAGCAGACCGGACGCGGCCTACTTCAGAAGCATGGAAATCGGACGAGTTCCATTGGACATAAGCCGACACGATTAAAAATCGTTCAGTCCGGACGTCCTGGTCAATCCGTCTTAAATGTCAATTAAGACGATGTCAGTTCGGCAGTACATGTCGGATAATTTCTTCGGCAAAGCTTCAAGTTCTACATCCGCCTAACCAAGACAAGACAAACAAAGGCAAAACTACTTCAAGCCTGTCGAATAAGCCGGCCGCTGGAGAACTCAAAACTTTCCGAGGGCTAATGTCGGGGATATACCAAATAGGGGTATCATCGACATGTACATATTTCAGTATACCAGGGTGGCCCACTGGTGGTAATGCCGACAGGCTTACCGGGCGGCTCAATATGCTGAAGCACAAGGACAAAGCAAAGCCGGCTAAGGAGGACCCAAGACGAAGGCCCAGTAACCATCTGACTTGGCGCACAAGATGAAGACAACTAAGCCGTATTAGTCTAGGACTCCTATTTCCTTATGCCGGTAGACTTTCCTTATAAGCCCTAGGCCTGGCCGCCTTTATAAGCCGGCCTACGGGACGCCTTAGGGCAGAGACAATCTCTACAACCTCATACAACCAAGGCTATACACACAACATCATTTTAATCGACTCATATTGCCTTATAGTGATTTATAGCAGTACGTAGGATCACGCCACCGTCGTGTGATCCGAAGCTGGGTAAACTGTGTGTAATCCCGTCACCGGAATCCCGCTACGTTCCTCCCCCCACGTCTTCTCTCTACCGTCGACGTGTATACCTAGCCGGATGGCACCCCTATCCCGGCTAGATTCGACAATACCCCGACATCTACAATGTTCATTGCACAGCTATTTGGTGAACCTGCTTGAGTGCGCGGGTTTGATAAGAAGTCCACTAAATGGAGGACATTAGGTACTGTATTTTCCATCATATAATGAGGATTATTTCTACATTGCCATTGGCACTACACAACTATTACGGAGTACAATGATTCGAGATACTAATGTGCAGATTTTAAAAGCCTGATGGCAATGATGTAGTGCATCCTTCGTTCGGAGGCGATGGAGTTCACCCAGCATGGTCTCTTACTGTCACTGTTTCTAGTTTTTTTTTGGTATTTGACACAGATCTGCCACATTTCTAACCTGAATTTGAGACATAGCTTAAGAAGTAATATAATATTATTAGTGATAGGCCAAATTCTATTACTATGTAGCATTGAATTTATCGCTCATGTTCCTCAAGTTATGCATCGTCGAATTTTGATTTGACAACTTGCAAGATCAATCACATATGTTATATATCAACTCTGTGAAACTATTTCTGCAAGATCGTCAGAGTTCGTGGAATTGGCAGCCCTAGTGGCCTTCTCTTGTCCAATTCACCGATCTTCCTGTTCCCGGTCATAATCGATATGGCAAACGACAACTTCCAGGCTCCTTCGCTGGCGGTCCTAGCGGATTGGTGCATGTCTGTCTTGGACCTCTCGATCAGATGAGATTCGGTCGTCCCACGTTCGTAACATTTTTTGTGATNCATCTTTTATCGGCTCCCTCGGCAAGCGGGAATTGACCTCGACATCCATGTACTCCATCGACTACTTTCGACTAAGCGTTGCATGACTTCATCGCCGCGATTCCGTCGACTCCATCCAATGTCGCGGCCTAATATATCGATTGCATCGCCGAATCAAGCTTCAACAGTAATCATAAAGTCATGGACCAGTTGGTAACCTGTTTTTTATTATGTATTATTTAATTCATATATGCAGTGATCCAGTCGGCCGGTTGCATATTCAAGAACCTGGCTATCAAGTGCGTGAACATACACACACATCTTATTCCTTCATTAGAATATTCAACAATAATTTTTCTTGGATGCTAATCTCTTACTGTGATTCATCTTCGTAACATTTTTCTGCTACACGAGAATTTTCTGGTTACGATAGGCATAATCATTTACTTTGATTGCAATTATGATATTGGAAAACTTATGCACTTATGCGATGGTGCCAAGCATTACTACACTGGATCTATTTTCTTCGGGTCAGTGGATTTCTTTTCTTCGGATTAGTGGATTTGTCTTCTTCGGATCTATTTTCTTCGGCTTAGTGGATTTATATCTCCGGTTCAGTGGGTTCATCTATATGGTTATCATTGACTTCTTCTTATATAATACCATCCGGTGCACTTCCGGGTGAGTGGATTCATCTTGTAAGGCCATCATTGGTTTCCTCAAGTATAATACTACCCGACGCATTTCCGGGTCAGTGGATTTATCATCTACAATTATTACTGGAGTTATTTTCTTCGGTGACTCGATGTACTTCCGGATCAATGGATTCATCCTCTATGGTATCAGCGGATTCATCTTCAATGCATGCTTCATATCTAATGGCCTAATCTTCAATGTGGATCCATCTCAAAACACGATTAGTATGGTCATCACAAGGTCATCAATGTACCCGACGCATCGACTACGCCTACTTGATATGCTGCTCTGAGTCTCTGCCCGATTCTGCGAATCGACCAGACACTCGGAGGCTACTCCCACCAGGAGCTCTGGTCGCGCACCTGACACTCGGGGGCTGGGCCACATAAGTCCGGATTCGAGTCCTAGCGGCTAAACGTCGCTCGACTCCGTCTGCCACATCCACTCCGCAGAGTCGACTCCGTCCGCCGCTCGAGTCCGTCACTTCCACTCCGCCGCGTCGACTCTGTCCGCCGCGTCGAGTCCGCCACATCCACTCCGCCGCGTCGACTCCGTCCGCCGCTCGAGTCCGTCACTTCCACTCCGTCGCGTCGACTCTGTCCGCCACGTCGAGTCTGCCACATCCACTCCTCTGTGTCGACTCCGTCCACCCGTCGATGCACTTCCGACTTGGTGATTCTCCTCCATGTGAACCGATGGACTTTCGACTCTTAGTCTCCGCCCAATTCTTCGACCCGGCCAGAGACTCGGGGGCTACTTCCATCGGTCCCTCCTAGTCGAGTACCTCTTGGGAAGGCTTAAAAACACAATAACCCACGTACGGGTAGATGTACGCACTCGACAAGCTTTCCCAGATTGCCTCCGCGGCAACAGATCTCTGGATGCCACGTCTACGACGTGAAGGTAAGACCCGTAGATCCGCTCTACCGGCCTGGGAGCCGCCTCAGACTGTGCCTACTCAGTAAATATCCGTACCCACGGTACGAAGAAAACCCCGACGGACGCGTTGGGTACCACACATACTGCGAGAGTCAAGATTCTGTAAGGCCTCCGCGGCATGAATCTGGCTACACTTGCCTTTCCGGGTACCCCATGGAGGTATAATGCGGCCCATTATGGAGGTGGCCCAGCTAGGCCCAACACGTAATTGACTACAACTCTTGTAAACCCTACCTGGCTACCTATATAAAGCCAGGTAGGGGCACCCGAATAGAGATATCCGACTCGCAACTAGCAATAGGCCACGCAACACCCGCCACCAGCGGCCACCATGTAAACGCATCTATGATCATAGTGACATATAGCAGGACGTAGCGATCCTCCACCACGGGGACGTGAACCTGGGTAAACTCCGCGTTTGCAATCTCGCTCCCGGAATCTCCTACGCCGCTTAATCCACCTCTCGTAAGCTACCCCATGTAGTATCTGCCGTGAAGATACCACGACACTTTATGTTTTCATGAATATAATTGATGTTTTGGGTCCTATCTACTAATTGTATGCACTTGTTGTTAACCGGAACCGGAGACCCCGAGTGACAGAAACGGGAACATCGATGGGAATGGTTGGTAACTCGAGGGTTACATGTATTCATTGTGTGTTAATGCTTTGCTCCGGTGTTCTATTAAAAGGAACACCTTAATTGACATTTGTTCCTTAATTTGCCCGGCTGAAACCGGATGGCAGGACAAAAGATGCCATGCAAGTTCTTATTGCAATCACGTACGGCTAAATTAGGAATACATGCCTATGATTGTTTAATACTTGGATGCTATATTGATGCATGTAAAATGCATACATGAACTTTGCATTATAATACTCATATTTCAATCATATTTGCATCATATAAGGGTTATATCATTGTTTTATTAGGATTTTGGGAAGATTTCACAGTTTTCCTATTTTTCTGGAATAAACCCTGCACTTGCAGAAAACCCTATTTTCTATATTATGATGTTTCAAGGACCCAAACAACGTCCAAATGACCTAATATTTTGCAGGGATCATTTTTTGGAAGGAACAAAGCGTAGGAGCGAAGGAAGCGAACAAACGGAGACCTGAGGGCCAAAAGAGGTGGGCCCACGCAGCCAGATTCCTTGGCCGTGTGGGACCCCCATCTTGGGCCTCGTGGCTCCGATGCCGTCCGTTTTCGTCTCCATGGCTTCGTCTTGACCTAAAACCGACTATAAAAATAGTCCCCCGACGGCTTTCGCAAGGAGGCGGCGGAGAAACAAAAAACCACGAAACAGGAGACAGAAGGCTGTCGCTGGAGAAGATCGGAGGGGGGAAACACCGCAGGAATCACCTCTGGAAGGCTCCTCCATCCCCTCTCCAGAGTCTCCATCAACACCACCGTCAAGACCAGCACCATCTCCATCACCATCTTCGTGATCCACTTCATCCCCCTCATAGTTTGAGATAGTTTGAACCCTAGCTATTGTCTAAGTACTATTCTACATGTTTGTGAATTGCTACTTGTCATTGTGTTGTGGGGAGATTATATTTTTATATTATGTTGTATCACTTATACCATTGAATCATATCATGTCTTCGTGTTGTGAGTAGTTCTCTCATGTTCCTGGGGGCATAGGATGGATTGGAAATAATTTTCACTTAACTTGTGTTGAGTATTTGGTCAAGTTTTTATCTTTTATGATTCTCTTGATGTACAATGTATGAAGTGCACCATATATTGAGTAATGCCATGAAGGTGCTATCACACTAGTGTGATGGAATGGGTAGGACCTAGGAGGACACGTAAACCTTGGTCTAATACATGAAGTTACATTAGGAGGGGATTTATATCGGGGACCTTAGAGTGTAATGCTATGGTGGGACTTTATGTCTTAATAATTTTTGTGCAGTCATTTACTTGGCCACATGATCCATCATAAGGGGTTTAGTTTATTTATTTAACTACACCTAATTATGGCTCCGTCCGAAGAAGATTAAAACTTGACAAAATGTTTACCTTGTTGTTCTAGAAATATTTATGCCATGAAATCCATGTAACCCTTGGGAACGTTTTCCACCTATAAGAAACACACCACTCAAGCTTGTCCTCTTGCTGCATAGAGGATTGGGCTTTCTCTCCTTGAGAGCTTTCACTTGTCATATTTTATTTTCAGCTTTTTACTTTATTGCAAACTCTACACCAAAAACCCAAAAACACTTGCATCATTTAATCATTTTAGTTTGTCTAGTGCATAGATAATAGAGAAGTGACACTCTTATTTGAGAGGATAAATACTTATACCTTCTACTACTCGTGGGATCGATACTAATACTTACGCATTGAAGATTTCAACGATCCCCTATACTTGTGGGTATCAAGACATTTTCTGGCGCCGTTGCCGGGGAGTGTAGCGCTTAAGTTTTTATTCTTGTTTGCACTAGATATTTATTTTCAGTTCTGCATTTCTTTTGTTTTAAATCTTGCAATCATCTAAGCTTGGGGAGGTTTCCTCTTAACTTGTTTGGTTGTGAGTTTTTCTTATATTTACTTTCAGTTTTCATTTAGTTAGTTTTATTTTCAGTTTTATATATCCAAACACAAAAAAGATGGAGAAACTTTCTCGAATGTCTATGCCTAATGGTTATGTTAAAAATATGGAAGCCTACTTTGAATATGAATCAACCGAAGAGGGACAAGAATGCGTAAATTGCTTGAAGCTCTGACAAAATGGCTATTCAGTTTTGTGAGTTACATGGTATAATTTGTTGCAATAGAAGAGTGTTAAGCATTCCCACTATCAATACAAGTATAATTAACAAAATGGCTATTCAGTTTTGTGAGTTACATGGTATAACTTGTTGCAATAGAAGAGTTGTTAAGCATTCCCACTTATCAATACAAGTATAATAGTGATCCTATAATTGCTTGTTATCATGAAGATAAATTTTCATGCCCTGATATAGAACAAGTTGAGAAATATATTGCTTATGTTGGAGCCCTTGAGATAGACTCTCTTATTGATAAATTTCTTACAAATAGTCAGGAAGCTCGTGTAATGAAAGGACAAATTTCTATTATTCTCCAACTTTGCAAAAAAGAATTTAGTGACAATGTTTATGTTAAAGAAAGAATTCTTGTTTCCATGGAAAGTACTGATGTTTTTGTAACAGCCCCAGTTTGGAACCTGGAAATGTGAATAATTTTTCCACTTTTTGTATCTCATGTTTGCATCATGGCATATGTTTAAATTGCTAAGTTTGACAAAAAAAAACACTTGGAAACATTCAAAAAGGGAAACCAAACCTTCCCAAACCTCCAAACCATGAAATGCAAGCAATGGTACAAACCATAACATGGCAAGTGAACATGTTTGTCCAAGAAGTTCACTAAGTTCAAACAATGCCTAAGAACCAAATGGCATGGTCTCCAAGTTGTTTCCAAATTTTAAAGACTCCGAATGTGGTTCAACTCAACTCCTATTTTTGAAACCATGTTAACCTATTCAACAATTCAAAAGAAATACCCGGGGAGCTTCTTTATCTTATTGTGAGCATCCCTGAATTTTTTTGTAATTTTTGGAGCTATTTTAAGTGCCCCAAATAAAATAGCAGGTTTCTGTTTTAAAAGTATTCGCCGGTACTACCGGTGCTTTAGCCGGTAGTACCGATGTGGCATCGTCCCTGTGGTGACAGTGGCGGCACTTTGCCGCCATGCCTCGCACGCTCCCGCCGTGCTACCTACTCCCTTGGGGGAAAAAGACCCCGACGTGTCGTCCTCTCTCTCTCCCCACTCCATTCCTCCCCGTTTTCCGGATCGAGGTCCTAACCCTAAACCTAGCGCCCGACCAACGTCACCCCCCCGCCGTTCCTCGCCGTCGCTGCCGCTAGTGCCGTCCCCGAGTAGATCGAAGCGGCGGAAAAGATCCGCCTTATCGTCCTCTTCCTCCCAGCCGAAGGAATCGGGCCGGGGAGCGGTCAATCGCCGCCGTCGTCTCCTTCTCCGCCTCCGGCCGCCGCTCGCCGGGTCGATTGCCGCCGCCACTGACCTCCTCCTTCAACGCTGAGCACAAGTACACATCGAGGGTGAGTTGCTGGTCCTCCGGGACATCCTCACCTCCCTCATCTCGCCCTAGCTCGCTAAGCCGCTGTAGCACCGGAAGTACCGGTTAATAATTTTCGGTTCTGGTTATTTCTGATTATAACCGGAAGTAGCTCCGGCAGTAGCACCGGAAGTACCGGTTAACAAGTTTCGGTTCTGGTTGTTTCTGACTATAACCGGAAGTACCGCTAAACCGGTACTACCGGACACTTCACCGGAAGTACCGACTAACTTTAAATTAAGTTTGAGGAATTCATAACTTAATGTTTATTAATTCAAATCTTGCAAATGATATATCAAATTGATCAACAATTTAAATGCTATTAAACTATGCTAATATCACATCATGACAACAACTTTTCCTTTGTTGTAAATCTTTAAATGGTTAAAAGAATTAAATTCAAATAATCATTTAATTTACCATTTATTCATCGATACTCGGAAAATTGCAAACCAAGTGTCAAAATGATCAGTAAAGCAATACCTATCTAATCATGTCATGTTCATGCATATTTAAGACACTTTTTAGTAATGTAATAACTTGTAAACAATGTGGTCAATAAGTTAATTATAGGGTTGCTTCCAAGTAATTGCCCTAATTATTTGGCACCCCATTTAAATTGTTAGCTAAATTATATGATGATATCATTGCATAAACTTGACATGTCATCATGATTGTGCATTGCACCTTGGCTTCGTATTATTTATTTGTTCTTCTGTTATTGTTTGGGTATCGATAGATTCAGGAGTCGAGGTTTCCCCTACCTACCCCGACGATCCGTACTACACGCCCCATCAGCAAGGCAAGAGATAACCTAAACTTCTTAGCATCTAGCATCCTAATGTTTTATACAAATATTTTATCCAACATAATATTACATTCGGTTCCAATGTCAATTTTTGGTCAATGCTAGAGTATCCTATGAAATGCATGTTCCCCAAACCAATACATGTTTTCCCTCCTATTAACCATAGGTTGTTGTGTGTTGGCTTGAGATAAAGATATAATTGTGGTATATATATGCTTAGCTATGCTTAGCCATGCTTAGTCTAGTGCTAAATTGTCTGATGATTTTATTTCCATATTATGATGTTGATGGAATGTACGGACATGGTGGATACTTGTGGTTTCCTATTTTAAAATGCTTAAAAGGCTTGGATGAGTTGCCATCGGGGTTATGGTGTTTTGCCTCATCCTTGTCGCCTAGGTGCGAGTTCTTTACCTCTTGAACCAAGACGAGCGTGCTTCCATTGGTGGGAGTATGGACTCCTTATTAACTGAATAACTTGTGCGGGCGTATCCAAGGGTCCTCTAGTTTGAGCTTTCCATTTGCGTGTGAGTGTGTGGGTGGAAAAAGAATCGATGAGGATGGTGGTGTTTAGGATGTGGCGATGGGGGCAGGGGCTGAAATAGGCTGGATAAGCTTGTCCTGTCGCCACAGATGATCCTTGGATAGTCTCATGCGAGGTAAAGGTTTAACCGCGCCCACTTGCCAGCTTTCCCCGGAAGAGAGCTAATCAGGCGAGTCGGACGGTACCAATGGGTAAATTAGTACCCTGCAGGGTTTAATCTTTCGAAAAGCCGTGTCCGCGGTTATGGACGACTTGGGAATGGACGATAAGATCATAGAGAATGTTAACATAATTAAAATTTGGCAACTAGAGGATGCAACTCAACGTGTGATAAAAGGTTCATTTCCTCGGGGGTGATTCGAGGGAGTGCCTTGGTGGAGATGAGTGGTGAGAAATGGCTACTATGGGTTCAATGTGAACCGGAGATAAAAGTTTATGAAAAACCTTCTGAGTAGTCGATGCCATGAGTAGTTTATGTCTTTATAAATGAAAACTAGCTTTATGCAAAAACAACTACTATACAACTTTAGAGCCTTGTCATCATTGGGCCTATATCGCCCTACTAAACTTGCGAGTACGTCGTACTCAGTCTCTCTTGTTGCTTATTTAATTGGTTCAGAGGAGGACAGTCACCGAGCAGACAGGTGGGTTCTTCGTTGACATTGACGAGTAGTCTGGGGTTCCCAGGTGGCAGCTTGGGACGTCGTGGAACAAGCTGGTTGGGAATGTTTATCTATAGGCCTATTAGGCCATATTTTGGATCTTGTTGTTTAGACAACATATTTGGCTTCCGCTTGTTGTAATGATGGGTCCGTGACCCCTGTTGTGTAATTTGTATCTTTCTCGCCATATGAGTTGCTATATGATCTTTGTGTCGTAGAGTCTGTGATGTGCCAGTTGTTCCACAAGTCTTGATCTCTCTATTATACATTGATAGCTATGCCAGTGTTTATGGCATGATCGAGGTGTTTGCGTGGGAGCGGTAACCCCATGCCCTTCGATTGTGTAGCATATCCTGTGGGTTACATAGCCTCTCTGTATAATTCCGGGGTCGGGGCGCTACAAGTTGGTATCAGAGCAGGACTGCCTATAGGAAACCCTTTCTATTGGTCGATGTCGAGTCTAGTGTGGTGAAAGTTATTTATAACTTAAAAATGAGTTGTGAAAACCCTCTTAGGATTCTTTTTACTCCTTACCCAACTCGCTCTACTCTGAGTTACCTTACCTCTATTTGTTTTAACGTGGTGTCCAAGTTAGGTTCTCGTGGTTGGGTTCTTACCGTCCAGTGTTTGTCTCGAGTCCTTCACTTCTATTTGCTACCGCCGCGTTGACGTGGTGTCACACGTGGTTGTTTTGTTCTTTTCATTCGTGTTGGTGCCATCTTAAATCTCTATATCAGGAAGGACTCTAATGCTCTATCCTAAATGTTCGGAGATGGTTACTAACCATGTCTTTGTTCCAAATCTTCAGAATGGCTCGTGCCCGTCGTGGTAACCAAGGTGATCCTGAGGCACCGCTGCCACCCTCAATGGCGGAGGTTCTAATGGCTATTGAGGAGAACCGCCTGCGCAACAAGCGTCTGCTCGAGCAGTTGGTGCAACAAGGGGCACGGAGGAACAATGACTGCACCACTCTCACTGAGTTCTTGTGGTCCCAACCTCCCACTTTCTCCGAAGCTAGAGAGCCGCTTGATGTGGATGACTGGCTTCGTTCTCTCGAGCGCAAGTTCGCCGCCTTGCATGTTCCGGTGGCGGAACAAGTGAACTTCGCCACCTACCTTCTGAATGGAGCCGCTGGCTCGTGGTGGGAGAGCCATGTGTCAATGTTTGATGTTGGCCATGTCTTCACCTGGGCTGAGTTCCGCACCGCCTTCCGTGCGGCCTACATCCCCAAGCCCATCATGGACCTCAAGAGGAGGGAGTTCCTGGATCTGACCCAGGGACGCATGGACGTCCAAGCTTATGGGCGTGAGTTCAACCACCTCTCTCGTTACTCCCCTCGGGACGTGACTAATGATGAAGACAAGCAGTATCTGTTCCGCAAGGGGCTTGCACCTCGGCTCCGATATGAGCTCTTGCCCTTTAAGTTCCAGTTCTACCAGGAGCTGTACAACCAGGCTCTCACTATGGAGCAGGGTAGGAAGGAGTTGGAGTCTTCCAAGAGGCCAGCTCCAATGAACAATCAGAGCTCCTCTTCTTCTGAGGGCAAGAAGCGCAAGGTCTTTGTGCCCTTCAGTGCTGTGCCTCGTGCTCCTTTCGTGCCAAGGCCTTTAGGGTATAGGCCACCTCCGCCTCGCCCAGCTACTTCGACCTTGGGTGCGGCTGGAAGTGGTTTCCGCCCTCAGCTGTCTCCACCACCACCGAGGCCCACTTGCTATAGCTGTGGCCAGCCGGGTCACTACTCCAGGGAGTGTCCCCAGAAGGCACCGGCTACCGCAACACCGGCACCAGCTCCCTCTACACCAGCCGCCAAGGCCATGACTGTCAGCCGTGGCCGCATGAACCACGTCTCGGCTGAAGGAGTGGAAGAGGACCCCGGAGTTATCATGGGTACGCTTCGAATAAATGCATATCCAGCTTCAGTCTTGTTTGATTCTGGAGCATCGCATTCATTCATATCCATATCATATGCACACAACCATCAAATACCATTTGTGAACATGGACTCCCCTCTAGTTGTCAAAACACCAGGCTCTAGTTGGCACACTAACTGGATCGCTCCTGAGGTTCAGGTTTCTATAGGGTCAGTCCCCCTTCCGTTCTCATTGATAGCACTGAAGTCAGATGGGATATATGTCATTTTGGGCATGGATTGGCTAGTCAAATATCAAGCCAACTTGAATTGTGCTGCCAAGACTGTCACAGTGATCCACCCAACATACGGGCTAGTGCGTTACTGGTCCCCTACATCTGCAACTCCATCCACAGCCACTCCTCGCTCTCCGGAGATCAGCCTATGCTTCATGGAAGGAATCACCCCGCCTGAAATGCATGAGGTTGCTGTGGTGTGTGATTTCTCCGATGTGTTTCCTGAAGAATTGCCTGGCATGCCACCTGATCGAAGTGTGGAGTTTGTCATTGAATTGGTTCCGGGAACGGCTCCAATTTCCAAATGGCCTTACCGCATGCCAGTGGAAGAGCGAACTGAGCCGAAGAAACAATTTGATGAGTTGGTGGAGAAGGAATTCATTCGGCCTAGTAGCTCACCCTGGGGCTGCCCGGTCATCTTTGTCAAGAAGAGGGATTCAAATGTTCCTCGTCTAGTTGTTGATTACCGCCCTTTGAATGCGGTAACCATCAAGAACAAGTATCATATTCCCCGAATAACTGACCTGTTCGATCAGCTAGCTGGTGCAACTGTATTCTCCAAGATGGATTTGAGGTCAGGCTACCATCAGATCAAAATCAGAAAGGAGGATATTTCGAAGACGGCTTTCACTACTCGTTATGGCTTATATGAGTATCCCGTCATGTCCTTTGGCCTCACCAGTACCTCGACAAGTTCGTAATAATATACATTGATGACATCCTTGTATACTCCAAAACTGAAGAAAATCATGCTGAGCATCTTTGGCTGGTTCTGACAAGGCTTCGGGATCATCGCCTTTATGCCAATTTCTCCAAGTGCGAGTTTTGGTTAAAGGAGCTGATCTTCCTTGGTCATGTGGTGTTAGCTGCTGGAGTAGCTGTGATACCCGACAAGATTCAGGCAATCCTGGATTGGCCTACTCCAAAGTCCGTCAAAGATATTCGTAGCTTCCTTGGGTTGGCGGGTTATTACCGCCGATTCATCGAGGGCTTTTCCAAGATAGCCAAAGCATCGACTGACCTACTCAAGAAAGATAAAAAGTTTGTATGGAGGCTGAAGAGAGTTTCCAAACTCTAAAAGTCAAACTCACTACCACTCCTGTGCTTGTCCTTCCTGACACACCAAGGACTTTGTTGTCTATTGTGATGCTTCATTGCAAGGCTTGGGCTGTGTGCTAATGCAAGAAGGCCATGTGGTAGCTTATGCTTCTCGTCAACTCAAACCGCACGAGCACAACTATACAACTCATGATCTAGAGCTTGCTGCCGTGGTTCATGCTCTGAAGCAATGGAGGCCCTACCTGTTGGGCAACCGTTGCGAGATCTTCTCAGATCATCAAAGTCTGAAGTATCTCTTCACCCAGCCGAATCTGAATCTCCGACAGAGAAGATGGTTGGAATTAATCAAGGACTATGATGTGACCCTCAACTATCAGCCCGGCAAGGCCAACGTCGTGGCAGATGCTCTAAGTCGCAAGGCTTATTGCAACACTTTGATGGTTGAAAAGGCTCAACCCGCTCTTCATGAGGAGTTTGCTCGTTTGAATCTAGAGATTGTTCCCTCTGGATATCTAGCAAACTTGGAGATCAGGTCCACTCTTGAGGATAAAATCAAGGCCTCCCAGCAACTTGATGCTGAAATCCTCGAAATCAAAGAGAAAATAGCTAATGGGAAGGCCAATTGTTTTTCTATTGATGACAACGGTGTTGTTTACTTTGGTGACCGCCTAGTGGTGCCCAAGAGTGGGAACACAAAAGGGTTGATACTCTCAGAAGATCATGAATCACCCATTTCCATTCATCCGGGTAGTACCAAAATGTACCAAGATCTTCGCCGTCAATTCTGGTGGTCTTGCATGAAGTGCGAGATCGCCGAGTACGTTGCTGAATGCGACGTCTGTCGCCGTGTGAAGGCTGAACATCAGAGGCCAGCGGGTACTCTTCGCCCCATAGCTATTCCCGAGTAGAAATGAGATGAAGTTGGCATCACTAGCTTCCCAAGGCCACAGAAGGGTAATAATGCCATCTGGGTCGTCATCGACCGTCTGTCCAAGGTCGCTCACTTCCTTCCGGTTCGTGACGATATTCGAGCAAGCCAACTTGCTGATTTGTACCTTGCCCGGATTGTTCCTTTGCATGGGGTTCCACTGAGGATCATATCAGACCGTGGTAGCCTGTTTGTGTCCAAATTCTAGCAGAGTTTCCAAACCGCTATGGGAACCCGTCTCAACTTCAGCACGACTTATCATCCTCAGACTGATGGTCAGACTGAGAGGGTGAACCAAGTTCTTGAGGACATGCTTCGGGCATGTGTTATCTCTTTCGGTAAGGGTTGGGAAAAGTATCTCCCCCTCGCTAAGTTCTCATACAACAACAGTTATCAAGCTAGTCTGCAAATGGCCCCATTTGAGGTTCTCTATGGGAGAAAATGTCGTACTCCTCTGAATTGGTCTGAAACCGGAGAGAGGCCACTCTTCGGTCCCGATGTGATCAATGAGGCTGAAGAGAAAGTCCGTATCATTCGGGATAATCTCAAGGCTGCTCAGTCCAGGCAGAAGAGATACTACGATAAACACCATCAGGAAGTTCACTATGAGATTGGTGATAAAGCCTATCTTCGAGTCTCTCCCCTCCGAGGCGTTCGTCGCTACGGGATCAAGGGAAAATTGGCACCTCGCTATGTTGGTCCTTTCACTGTCCTAGCCAAGCGACGAGATCTCTCCTACCAACTCGAGCTACCCTCAAGCTTCCCGGATGTGCACGACGTGTTTCATGTCTCTCAACTCCGTCGTTGCTTCAAAGATCCTGTCCGTGGGGTTGATCATGAAGTGTTGGACATCCAGGAGGATTTGACTTACCGTGAGCATCCTGTCCGCATCCTGGATGAAGCGGAAAGGAAGACCCGTAACAAGACCATCAAGTTCCTCAAAATCCAATGGTCTAACCATTCCGAAGAAGAAGCAACTTGGGAACGTGAAACTAGTCTTCGTCAGGAATATCCCGCCTTCTTCACTCAAGCCTAGAATTTCGGGACGAGATTTCTGTAAGGGGGGTAGATTTATAATAGCCCCAGTTTGGAAACCTGAAAATGTGAATAAAATTTCCACTTTTTGCATTCTTGTTTGCATCATGGCATATGTTTAAATTGCTAAGTTTAACACATAACGCTTGGAAACATTTAAAAAGGGAAGCCAAACCTTCCCAAACCTCCAAACCATAAAATGCAAGCAATGGTACAAACCATAACATGGCAAGTGAACATGTTTGTCCAAGAAGTTCACTAAGTTCAAACAATGCCTAAGAACCAAATGGCATGGTCTCCAAGTTGTTTCCAAATTTTAAAGACTCCGAATGTGGTTCAACTCAACTCCTATTTTTGAAACCATGTTAACCTATTCAACAATTCAAAAGAAATACCCGGGGAGCTTCTTTATCTTATTTTGAGCATCCCTGGATTTTTCTGTAATTTTTGGAGCTATTTTAAGTGCCCCAAATAAAATAGCAGGTTTGTGTTTTAAAAGTATTCGCCGGTAGTACCGATGTGGAATCATCCCTGTGGTGACAGTGGCGGCACTGTGCCGCCATGCCTCGCACGCTCCCGCCGCGCTACCTACTCCCTTGGGGAAAAAAGACCCCGACGCGTCGTCCTCTCTCTCTCCCCACTCCATTCCTCCCCATTTTCCGGATCGAGGTCCTAACCCTAAACCTAGTGCCCGACCGAAGTCGCCCCGCCGCCGTTCCTCTCCGTCACCGCCGCTAGTCCCGTCCCCGAGCATATCAAAGCGGCGGAAAAGATCCGCCTCATCGTCCTCTTCCTCCCAGCCGAAGGAATCGGGCCGGGGAGCAGTCAATCGCCGCCGTCGTCTCCTTCTTCTCTGCCTCCGGCTGCCGCTCGCCGGGTCGATTGCCGCCGCCACTGACCTCCTCCTTCAACGCCGAGCACACGTACGCATTGAGGGTGAGTTGCTGGTCCTCCGGGACATCCTCACCTCCCTCATCTCGCCCTAGCTCGCTAAGCCGCTGTAGCACCAGAAGTACCGGTTAATAATTTTCGGTTCTGGTTATTTCTGATTATAACCGGAAGTACGGGTTAACAAGTTTCGGTTCTGTTTGTTTACGACTATAACCGGAAGTAGCACCGGAAGTACCGCTAAACCGGTACTACCGGGCACTTCACCAGAAGTACCGGCTAACTTTAAATTAAGTTTGAGGAATTCATAACTTAATGTTTATTAGTTCAAATCTTGCAAATGATATATCAAATTGATCAGCAATTTAAATGCTATTAAACCATGGTAATATCACATCATGACAACAACTTTTCCTTTGTTGTAAATCTTTAAATGGTTAAAAGAATTAAATTCAAATAATCATTTAATTTACCATTTATTCATCGATACTCAGAAAATTGCAAACCAAGTATCAAAATGATCAGTAAAGGAATACCTATCTAATCATGTCATGTTCATGCATATTTAAGACACTTTTTAATAATGTAATAACTTGTAAACAATGTGGTCAATAAGTTAATTATGGGGTTGCTTCCAAGTAATTGCCCTAATTATTTGGCACCCCATTTAAATTGTTAGCTAAATTATATGATGATATCATTGCATAAACTTGACATGTCATCATGATTGTGCATTGCGCCTTGGCTTCATATTATTTATTTGTTCTTCTGTTATTGTTTGGGTATCGATAGATTCAGGAGTCGAGGTTTCCCCTACCTACCCCGACGATCCGTACTACACGCCCCATCAGCAAGGCAAGAGATAACCTAAACTTCTTAGCATCTAGCATCCTAATGTTTTATACAAATATTTTATCCACCATAATATTACATTCGGTTCCAATGTCAATTTTTGGTCAATGCTAGAGTATCCTATGAAATGCATGTTCCCCAAACCAATACATGTTTTCCCTCCTATTAACCATAGGTTGTTGTGTGTTGGCTTGAGATAAAGATATAATTGTGGTATATATATGCTTAGCTATGCTTAGCCATGCTTAGTCTAGTGCTAAATTGTCTGATGATTTTATTTCCATATTATGATGTTGATGGAATGTACGGACATGGTGGATACTTGTGGTTTCCTATTTTAAAATGCTTAAAAGGCTTGGATGAGTTGCCATCGGGGTTATGGTGTTTTGCCTCATCCTTGTCGCCTAGGTGCGAGTTCTTTACCTCTTGAACCAAGACGAGCGTGCTTCCATTGGTGGGAGTATGGACTCCTTATTAACTGAATAACTTGTGCGGGCGTATCCAAGGGTCCTCTAGTTTGAGCTTTCCATTTGCGTGTGAGTGTGTGGGTGGAAAAAGAATCGATGAGGATGGTAGTGTTTAGGATGTGGCGATGGGGGCAGGTGCTGAAATAGGCTGGATAAACTTGTCCTGTCCCCACAAATGATCCTTGGATAGTCTCATGCGAGGTAAAGGTTTAACCACGCCCACTTGCCAACTTTCCCTGGAAGAGAGCTAATCAGGCGAGCCGGACGGTACCAATGGGTAAATTAGTACACCCCTGCAGGGTTTAATCTTTCGAAAAGCCGTGTCCGCGGTTATGGACGACTTGGGAATGGACAATAAGGTCATAGAGAACGTTAACATAATTAAAATGTGGCAACTAGAGGATGCAACTCAACGTGTGATAAAAGGTTTATTTCCTCGGTGGTGATTCGAGGGAGTGCCTTGGTGGAGATGAGTGGTGAGAAATGGCTACTATGGGTTCAATGTGAACCAGAGATAAAAGTTGACTATCTTACCCCTTTATGAAAAACCTTCTGAGTAGTCGATGCCATGAGTCATTTATGTCTTTATAAATAAAAACTAGCTTTATGCAAAAACAACTACTATACAGCTTTAGAGCCTTGTCATCATTGGGCCTATATCGCCCTACTAAACTTGCGAGTACGTCGTACTCAGTCTCTCTTGTTGCTTATTTAATTGGTTCAGAGGAGGACAGTCACCGAGCAGACAGGTGGGTTCTTCGTTGACATTGACGAGTAGTCTGGGGTTCCCAGGTGGCAGCTTGGGACGTCGTGGAACAAGCTGGTTGGGAATGTTTATCTATAGGCCTCTTAGGCCATATTTTGGATCTTGTTGTTTAGACAACATATTTGGCTTCCGCTTGTTGTAATGATGGGTCCGTGACCCCTGTTGTGTAATTTGTATCTTTCTCGCCATATGAGTTGCTATATGATCTTTGTGTCGTAGAGTCTGTGATGTGCCAGTTGTTCCACAAGTCTTGATCTCTCTATTATACATTGATAGCTATGCCAGTGTTTATGGCATGATCGAGGTGTTTGCGTGGGAGCGGTAACCCCATGCCCTTCGATTGTGTAGCATAGCCTGTGGGTTACATAGCCTCTCTGTATAATTCCGGGATTGGGGCGCTATAGTTTTGCAGGACGAAGATGATAAAAACATAAGCTTGGAAGAAGAAGAATGTGAAGAGGAGAATAAAAACCTAAGCTTGGGGATGCCCGTGCAACCCCAAGAAGATGATGAAAATGATGAACAACTAGAGAATGAAGAGAGGAAACTTCCACCTTCACCACCTATGGTGAGGGTAACACCCAAGACTTTATTGATGATAAACTTTGCTTTTATGATTCTGATGATGAGGAGGACTATCAACCTATACCTAATGATAACATTATTGATAATAATTTTGATGATGATGAGGAGTATGGTTTATACATGTTTTATGATAGTACTCTAGATGATGGTCTTATTTTGCTTGATAATCCTCCATGTTTAGAACTTGTTACTAAATTATTTGAGGATAAAAATGATATATTTGCTGCTTATGACAACACTCTCACTTATGAGAGTCCTACTTTATTTTTGAATTTTCCTATTCACACCATGGAGGAGAAGCTTTTATATGTTGAAAAGTACATATGTGGGCTGAAATTATCTTGCACTAATAACCATTCCACCCACAACCATCATGTTTATGATGTTTCTTGCAATTATTTTGAGAGAGGAAAACATGCTAATATCTTACATGATAGTTTTAATAATCCTTTATATGTTCCTAAGTTTGCAAAGTTGCACCAATCTAATAGTTGTTTTATCAAATTTGGTTCCACTACTTGTAACTATTATGAGAGGGGAAAACATGGTTCTAAACATTTCAATATTATTACGTTTCCTCTCTTTAAGTTCAAAGTCTTGAAATTGCTCTCGTTTTATCTTCCTATGCTACCTGCTTTGTGTTTCAATGATTTATTTTCTTACAATATCCCAATGCATAGGATGTGGGTTAGACTTAAATGAGTTTCATATTTTTCTCTTGATGCTCTTTTTTGCATTTCAATTCTTATTCCTATGTGAGCATCATTAAAACTATCATGCCTAGCTATTTGGCTATAAAGAAAGCGCTTTACGGGAGGCAACCCGGTTGTTTTTATTTTTGATTTTCTTTGTGTCCTATTGCTGTAACAAGAGATTTAGGTTTTAGTTTTGTTTCTGGAATTTTTAATAAAGTGCCAAGTTTTACCCATTTTGGATTGAAAAAGTTGCTTATTGTATTCGGAGATTTTATTCCAGCACGAATCTGTGCATGGTATGATTTTTCTCTCCTATTCTGTACCTCCGAATGAGCTGATATTTTAAATGTAGTTGCAACTTTTCATCCTCTATAAGCATGAATTGTTTCATAATTTTTCGACATATTTAATTAGGGTATAAAAATGCGTTTTTTCTGCTGATATTTTTCTGGACAGATTCTGTCCCATTTTGTTTTATGCATTTTTTGAACTTTTAACTTGAATCTTTTTTATCCAATTGATTTTATAAGTAGGCATACAACATTATACAATTTCTGGACATTCATATGAATTTTTGTTTAAGGATTTTATGCAGCAAGCAATTCATTTGTCTATCACTACTAATGTCACCCCACAAAAAAGAAATGGGAGAAACGGTGTTTTGAAGTTTTTTCACAGGGATTAGAAGAGATGCACCAAGAGCTATCCAAGGATGGTGAAGACCATAAGATTGGGGATGTGAAGACAACCCCACTGGACCAACACACTCTCGGTTTGCACACGTCTAACTTCTGTTTTTTCGATCAATGCACTTTATCGCATAAACTTGGAGCGTCTTTTATTTTGGTTTGATTTTTATTTTGAGACCACCACTATCATTTTTTTATGAGAGATCTACTGGAAATTTGGGTTGAATTAAGTTGGATGCTATTAAAAAGATTGGGAAAGGGATGTTTGAGCTGATTTAAAAATATACATATAGTTGCATGATTCATGTGCTTTTTAATGAGTGTTAATTTGCAAGTGTTTTATCAAGAGCTATCTCTTATTCATGTTTTGATGCTGAATGTTACTTTACTTTGTTTAACATGGATTGGTTAGTTCTATGGACACTTGTGCATGCATTTAGACGGTCAACTCTCCCCCTTTTGCTAGCCCAAAATTCCAACAAGTAAAAACTTGTTTTCCAACACCTTCAACCAAAGTTTTTCCAGTGAGTCCACCATATCTACTTATTAGCTTTATGCTATTCCGAGTATGTTTATAATGTTATTTTGTATTATCTATACCTCTGAATTAAAATGCTTATGTTATTGATTGTCATGAGAAAAGTTGGCTAAAAAGCTCTCACACCTTACTTTTATTGCACTTAATAAACATGAACCATTGTGATTAAAATTATGAAGTTGTGAGCTTGACAAGAGTCTTGGTTGGGAGTTAGCCCATATGTGCTGTCACATGGCAAGCTTTCAACGTGTTCTTAATTATATTTAGTTGATATCATGTACTTTTGTTTATGGATGCATATCATAGTGCCAAATAAATGTGGAAACTAAGTAAGTTTAAGTAGTTTGTACAAATTGCTAGAGAGACACCTGGGCCGCTAATCTAAGTCATGCATCATTCATGCTGGAAATTTACTTACATGCTATTGTGAACATTCAGTGATGCACCTCATAATAAAAAGCTATATCAATAGTAAATAAAAAGGGTGTTGAGATTGTTCATTATGTTTGTTTGTCTTGTCATTTTGACATGGTCTTGTTACATGTCCTGGGACAAGAGGTACCCTAGTTGACCCTCTTGATGACGCTATTTTTACAATGACTTTAACTTGAACTTGCTTGGTAGCCCAAATTGAGTAACACCATGGTGTAGGTACTCGTATTCACGGGGCATGAAGCTTTCAACCCATACTTTGTAAAGCACACTACTCATATTTGCTTTCACTTTAAACTTTAACCATTCAAGATGTTATGATGGGGGTAATGAGAGCTTGACACCAATGAATAACACATTGCAAACATTAACTTAAGTAGAAGCATTTGGAAGTTAGATGAAACTTATTCATGTTTTACCTCTACTCATTTATATATCTTCCCAAAGCGTCCACCTTTTATATTAAGATTTACAAGAGTACTCTATGACCATCATAGGATGTTTTTACTTTTCATTATGCATACATTTGGTCCATAGTACTTTCTTCTGTGTTGCACTTTGTGAATTATCATTGAACATCCTTACATTGAATATTTAATATCACTTCATAATCTATCTTGCATATTGCTACTCCTTTGAAGAATGAATCATTTGACTTTATGTAGCAATAGTAATCATCTTTGATATCCATTGATACTATTAAAATGCAAAGTCCATGTTGGTTTTATCACCTTCATACTCGAGGACGAGTATAGGTTAAGCTTGGGGATGCTGATGCATGTAAAATGCATACATGAACTTTGCATTATAATACTCATATTTCAATCATATTTGCATTATATAAGGGTTATATCATTGTTTTATAAGAATTTTGGGAAGATTTCACAGTTTTTCTATTTTTCTGGAATTAACCCTGCACTGGCAGAAAACCCTATTTTCTATATTTTGATGTTTCAGGGACCCAAACGACGTCCAAATGACCTAATATTTTGCGGGGATCATTTTTGGAAGGAACAAAGCGTAGGAGCGAAGAAAGCGAACAAACGGAGACCCGAGGGCCCAAAGAGGTGGGCCCATGCAGCCAGATTCCTTGGCCGTGTGGGACCCCCCATCTTGGGCCTTGTGGCTCCGATGCCGTCCGTTTCGTCTCCATGGCTTCGTCTTGACCTAAAACCGACTATAAAAATAGTCCCCCGACAGCTTTCGCGAGGAGGCGGCGGAGAAACAAAAAACCACGAAACAGGAGACAGAAGGCTGCCGCCGGAGAAGATCGGAGGGGGGAAACACCGCCGGAATCACCTCTGGAAGGCTCCTCCATCCCCTCTCCGGAGTCTCCATCAACACCACCGTCAAGACCAGCACCATCTCCATCACCATCTTCGTGATCCACTTCATCCCCCTCATAGTTTGAGATAGTTCGAACCCTAGCTATTGTCTAAGTACTATTCTACATGTTTGTGAATTGCTATTTGTCATTGTTTTGTGGGGAGATTATATTTTCAGATTGTGTTGTATCACTTATACCATTGAATCATATCATGTCTTCGCGTTGTGAGTAGTTCTCTCATGTTCCTGGGGGCATAGGATGGATTGGCAATAATTTTCACTTAACTTGTGTTGAGTATTTGGTCAAGTTTTTATCTTTTATGATTGTCTTGATGTACAATGTATGAAGTGCACCATATATTGAGTAATGCATGAAGGTGCTATCACACTAGTGTGATGGAATGGGTAGGACCTAGGAGGACACGTAAACCTTGGTCTAATACATGAAGTTACATTAGGAGGGGATTTACATCGGGGACCTTAGAGTGTATTGCTATGGTAGGACTTTATGTCCTAATAATTCTTGTGCAGCCATTTACTTGGCCACATGATCCATCATAAGGAGTTTAGTTTATTTATTTAACTACTCCTAATTATGGCTCCGTCCAAAGAAGATTAAAACTTGACAAAATATTTACCTTCTTGTTTTAGAAATATTTATGCCATGAAATCCATGTAGCCCTTGGGAACGTTTTCCACCTATAAGAAACACACCACTCAAGCTTGTCCTCTTGCTGCATAGAGGATTGGGCTTTCTCTCTTTGAGAGATTTCACTTGTCATATTTTATTTTCAGCTTTTTACTTTATTGCAAACTCTACACCAAAAACCCAAAAACACTTGCATCATTTAATCATTTTAGTTTGTCTAGTGCATAGATAATAAGAGAAGTGACACTCTTATTTTAGAGGATAAATACTTATACCTTCTACTCCTCGTGGGATCGATACTAATACTTACACATCGAAGATTTCAACGATCCCCTATACTTGTGGGTATCACCATGCTCGGTTGTTTGGTGGCGCTTGCAACGTCACCACGACCGGCCTGTTGAAGCCAGAAACGGCGAGGCTGCAACGACTTGGGCTCGACCTCATCCGCCCATGCTTCTAGCCGGCCTTCATGGGGACGACAACGCACCATCTTTGAGATCCTTGGATCCTCTGCCCTAGGATCAATGACATGTGCTCGACGTTTCAGATCGTAACGATCAGATCTCCCACAACCTGCTGAAGCCAGATTGACGAGGTTGCTCGACCTCGTCCGCCCACGCTTCTTGCCGGTCTTAGGGACGACGGTGAACCATCCTCGAGATCCATGGACCTTCTGCCCCAGAATCAATGGCATGAGCTCGACGGCTCACGGCGGCGGTAGGCCGCTAGGGACAAGGAAGAAAAAGAAAAACGGGGGCACCCCACCACCGCCGTTCGCCATGGGCCTCCTCCAGCGGCGGCAGGGTGAACGATACGGTGGGGAGGATGTGTTTTGGCGGTGGCAGGGGGACGGAGTCGCCTTGGCGGCGACCCGGGAGGTTAGGTTGGTTTGGATGTTTAAGTGGTTCCTTTTGTTTTAGTGCTTCCACGTGATAATGTTGCTTGGGTAAGAGAAAAAAGGAATGGGCTAAAACAATGTGGACAAACAGATGTAGCACAAGAAGAAGAATTTCCCCTTTATTCCTCATCGATGAGCTTTCCCTTTTTTATTGAACTAACAACAGTAATATTTTTATTTGCTCGTAGGACCTATATTGAATCTATCGGTGAAGTTGTATTTTGTTTGTAAGATTGCCACTACTGAAAAGAGGTGAACATAAATATATGGTGCAAGCAACCAAACGTAATGCCAATGCATCGTGAGAAGCTATTTGATCAAAATCGTTTGTGATTTATAGTGCAAACAACTAACTAAACAAATTGCACAACACCACACTCAACTTTGACAGCCAAACCAAACTCCCACAACTTGGTTTGAGCGGTTTCAAGCCGCCTATTATCTGCTGATCCACACGGGCACACGAGGGGACGTTGCTACATCGTGGTCGACCACGATCTGGCCTATAGCGAGCTCAGTCCGACAAACCCAAAAACGGAAAGAAAAGTAAAGGAATCTCACCCGCGTGGCTAGAAAAAGGAAATAATCTCACGTGCATCCGCGCGGGACAGAAAAGGAAATGGAACTCTACTGCACCGCACTCCATCCCACGTATTTAATTACGAAATCTATAAATTTAAAATGTTTTGTAGTTTAATCCGTTTATCCGATTCAAGATCCGTTTTCACCGTTGGGCTAGTCGCGACGAGATCTTTAAAACTAGATCACATGTCGATATGTTTTGACGGCTTTTTTTGAGGATGTAACTTTCAAACTTACATCCAATAAAATTACATCCAGTTTACAGAAAAAGTTACGTCCCAGTTCACAGAGAAAGTTACATATTGCAAAAAAAGTTACATCCGAGTAAGCAGAGAAAGTTACATCCAGCAAAAAGTTAGATCCCAACTAATAGAGAAAAGTTACATCCAGCAAAGTTACATTCTTTAAAGTTACATCTTCCAAAAAAAAGTCGTCAAAACATATTGACATGAGATCTAGTTTCGAACATCTCGTCACGATTAGTCCAACGGTGAAAACGAATTTAATTTGAATAAACAGTTTGAGTTAGAAAACATTTTAAAGTTTTAAAAACCATAATTAAATGCGCAAGTAGAGGCTCTGCAGTGATATGACATGTGAATTCGCGGAGGCGAGGAGCGAGCTCCCAATTGTCCCGGAACTTGGTCAGCCACACAAAGTAGAATCTTCGCACACGAGGAGCCCGTCGAGCTTCGGCTCACACCGGAAAGCAGCATATTCCCGAGAAAAGCCGGCACAGCTCGTACCGCAGTCCACCGAACAGATTGGACTTGAGAGCTGTTCACCCTAAGAAGAGCTATTCTCCGAATATTCCGTCCGTCAACCGGCTTGAACCCGCACCTGTCCCTACCCAATCTCGCAGGCACGTGGGCCTGTGTTACCCCAACGTAGTGGAGCCCACATGGCGGTGAGAAGAGCATGGGCTAGCCTCGCCTCGTGGGAGAATACTATTAGTGGGCAATAATGCACGTTCCCGTCACGCACTCCAAGGCGAAAACAGACGATACATAATGGCGTGACGGAAAGAAAAAGCGGGAGCGAATAGACAGAGACGGAGCGAGAGGGGCCGCGCCGCCGTCTGTCTCTCCCCCCATCCACCGGAACCGAGCTTCACCTCGCTCCCCACTGTCATTGGGGAGCGCGGCGGAGGAAGAAGCAGCGCCATGAGCCCGCCTGTCCGTAAGTCCCCCCCGCCCCCCTCCTCTACGATTCGCTGGTTCCTGCCCCTCAATCCCCAATGCTCTCTGGCCGCACCGATCTATCGAGCCCATCGAGTGATGTCTATAGTACACTGCAGTGGATGCTTTGTTTTGTTGGGACGATTCTGATTTCTTCTGGTCCAGAATCCTCGGTTGACCACCGATAACTGCGGAGTGGGATGTTCAGGGGGTGAATTGAGGCGATTCGTGACGCAGCAGTTAGGCAATGGCTGCTGTTTTGTGCAATTTAGGCAATGGTTGTACTAGAATTGGGGTTGATGGCTACTGGCCTATGGAATTAGTCTGGGGCTGCTTATCTGCAGCTCGTCTGCGCGATTCTGTACAATTTCTCCCGTGTTAGTGCTAGTTCTCTTTTTGTGGTTGAGGCCTTGAGCTCGAGGGGATTATTGGTAGTTTGGTACTGGTTCTTTGTTAGGCGCGTTGCTATTTTTAGTTAGTTAGCCGTTTTGTGCTTTTCTACGATGCTACTATATATATCTGTAAAGAAGACGGTGCCTTGTTTGACATACTTATTTCTATACTGGAGGTGAAGATAACTATAAAAAGAAGTTTTTGGTCTCCGGCTTCTCTTCATTTGATATGTTTTGCTATGTACAAATGTCAATTAAGCTCTGAAACCCACTGATTGGACTCGCAAACTCGATCCCGTGAATTATGGTCCTTAGTCAGTATACTGTGCACGACAACGAAACCATGACAATTAAAAGATGAGGAATTCACTTATGACTTATTTTGAACAATAGCCCACAATAGATCTTTGCTTGTCTGTATCCATAGCCCAAACATGCATATTCGTTCACCAACATGCGCAGAAGTTGAACACAAAGGAATGAGAGCAGCTAGATTACTTTCTTTTCCCGTCTCATGTATACTCACCTCTTCTGCATATAGCATCTGGCCTTCTACAATATTCTATCCTGCATATATAACTCTAAATTAAATCCGTATGTTTAGGTTAACAGATTTCCAACTATAAAGCATCTTCATGAGCGTGACCAACCAATGGCTTCCTTGTCTGTAAGTAGAATTTTTGGAAGTGTTCTCCGATGATAGTTCTGACACAACCCATATTTAACACTCTGTAATTTTTTCAGCATTGCATGTGCAGATGGCTAATCGTTTGAAAAATATATTCTGAGGGCTTTTTGTGATAGTTATATTTGATTTTTTTCCGAGAAAACGCAAAAGCTCTGTGTCTGGAAGCATTGATAGAAGAAAAGAGATTTATGTAATCCGGCAATCGGTATACCTTGGAAGGCCAACACAACATACTAAGTGCTATATCACTACAGGAGTAGCCCCTGCCATCGCCCACCCCGAGCCTCAGCCTTGATTGTGTCAAGCAGGCTGGCGACGTTTGGCTGCATGTTGTCGAACATGCCTGTTTTACGGTGCTTCCAGACCCACCACGCTGTGAGCATAGTCACCGAGGATGTCCCATTGTCCCCTTTAGCACCATAGTGAGGGGCAGTTATATTTGTCACTGATGGAATATCGTTGAACATTTCTTTTTGACTTAGGGTTATATTAACGTTGCTAAGGGTCCCTTTGATTTGTAGGAAAAGTGGAGGAAAAGTAGAGGGTTAGGAAACTTTCCATAGATGACACTATTCACTCATTTGATTCAAAGGAATATTGGAAGGGAAAACTATAGGATTTTTTCCTCTGGATCTTGATTTCAATGCAAAATGCACAGGAAAAAATAATCCACTCAAACCTCATTGTTTGTTTCCTATGCACAAGGAACGAGGTCAGTTTTGCACCTGCCATCCTTTCCTATTCCTATCTCATTCACTTATTTTTTTGCGAAACACAGTACAACACAGACGCTCACATACACGCGCATACATTCACCCCTATGAACACACACATGCACACCCTACCCCTATGAGCACCTCCGAGATACTGAGCCGGTGGGTCAGGTCTTGAGATTGACGAAGTCACCACGGGCGCCTTTGAGTTTTCTATCTCATTCACATTCCTTTGAGTTTCCTATCCTGTAAATCAAAGGGGGCCTAAATATGTAACATGTACATGTGTACACTAGAGATTTAAAGCAATGTCAAATTGTCCTCACAATTGAAACAATTAAACATGGCTACTATTGAAATCGTGGAAAAAACTTTAGCGGGGCACAAAAGGTCACAATGAAATATAGTAACGGGGCAGTAGCCCACACCCCAAGAACCAGAGTTCTGGTCCTGCTGGCGAATTTCTGGAATTCTCACCAAGAGTACTTGTACCTTAATAAAAATTCCGTGGGGCTCCTGCCCCTCTGGACTTGTTTTTTTTTTAATAAAAGGTCACATCGAAATATTTACTTTGTTCATATTTTAAGATACCGTATTGTAGCTGCATTTGCAGTTTGCACATAAGCCTGCCCTGTACTTAATTTGTGCTGTCATCTGTGGCAGGTCATATTCCTTTTCTTCTTCTGCTACTGGTACATGTGGTCATCGCTAGACCATTATTTCCACTGCCAAGTAAGAATGGTAATGAGGAGAAGAAGCCGCTACAGACATTTCGACCATATAACATTGCTCACCGTGGCTCAAATGGGGAAATCCCTGAGGAAACAACTGCTGCTTACCTGGTAAAGCTCAGAGAACTGCTATAGCGCAAAAAATTATTATTCTTGTGTATGGGATGTGGTACCTTTGTTAAGAAGATGCACCATTTGATGATTAGATTTGATTACACTGACCATTGCAAATTCTACTAAACTCAATTCTGATAAGTTTCTATCATGCGATCTTTCACCTTGGAAAATTAGGTTAACATATTTTACAAAACAAAAATCCTGTTGCAGAGAGCTATTGAAGAAGGTGCTGATTTTATAGAGACAGACATCCTTGCTAGCAAAGATGGGGCGTTGATCTGCTTTCACGATGTAACACTTGATGAAATAACTGATGTTTCCAGCCGTAAGGAGTTCGCCAATCGAAGGAGAACCTACGAGGTGGAATGGCTAAATGTTACAGGATGGTTCGTAGGTATGTTTATTCTAACCAACCCTGGTTTCCTCACCCGTTATTGTAAATATTTGTATGTATACATATGCAGCATAAACAGTAAGCAATATGATGCAACAAAGCATCTTATTATAAATTCCTTGACTCAAAATTTGGAAGCTTTTACGATTGAAACTAGTTTGTGCATGATTTCCTAGTACCATCACCTGGTGCATTCTACCAGGATTAATAATTTCTATTATAGTATTTTATGGAATACCATGAGCTAATGAGCATCCAGTAGCAATGCTGACCATGGCCCACAAGCTTAGAGTGCATAAATCTCTGTGGTTGGTAAAGCATGGTAAGATCATGTTGGTTGATCTATGTTGCTACAGAACCGACCTATCTGCATATTGCTATGATGGAATTAACGTGAATGGTAAATCTGTGAAACTCTCGCTTCTTGTTTTTCAAACGAATAATTAGTTGTTCATGTGTATGCAGTGGACTTCACACTCGAGGAACTCAAAACACTGAAACTGAAGCAGCGGTACCCATTCAGAGATCAACAATATAATGGTATGCGGATGTGTCCTTGAGCATTTTTTATTGTTTTCCCGTGATCAATTCAGAAGGCGTATCCTCTCTATGGATCATGCTGTACTTCCAAAGATCAATTTATGGCCTTGTAAGCTGGATCAGTTTAGGGCCTCGTAAAAAGAGACCAATTCATAAAAAGAGATGTGTATCAGGTGTAATTCATTCATTCTCTGTTCAATAACCTGCCTTCCAGTTGCCACCAACTAATACCTCAGAATATTGTATTCCTCCATTGGCTTATGTTTAGTCTTCTCCAAAAATATTTTTTCGCAAGTAGCATGATCTTATTTGGAGTTACTAGAATTTTCTCTCATCTAAGCTATCAAATTCTATGAACTAACCTGAAAGATGCAATCTGATGGCATATTTTCGAGTTAAGAATCATCCTTTTATTTTTTTGATATGCAGGTAAATTTTCAATCATCACATTTGAAGAATTTATTTCAATTGCCTTAGATGCAAGCAGAACTGTTGGGATATATCCAGAGATTAAAGATCCAGTTCATATCAACAAGCATGTAAGTCCCACGTTATCATGAAGCACTAGGTACACTAAGGATTCTCATCATTCTATAATTAAATACTTTCTGGCAAGAAGTAGTCTTAGAAGTATACCAAAATTTGTCGCAAATTGATACTGTACAGTACGATATGACTTAGCTTTTGCAAGGTTCATTTGATACATAGGTATAGACAACAATGCATCTTCTGATATATTTTACCTAAAAGTAGTTCACTTAATTTTGATGGGACAAACCTCAAAAAAAAAAAAAAAATTGATGGGACGAATAATGCAAGAACTTTAAATTTGTTCAGTACAATTTAGGCGAATTTTCCAACTTCTGGAGTGCTGTAAGCAATGAGCTTGTATTCTACTCTTTGACAGGTAAAGTGGGCAGATGGAAAGACGTTTGAGGACAAATTTGTGGATACCTTACTAAAGTATGGATATGGAGGTCAATATATGTCTGAGAATTGGCTAAAACAGCCATTGTTTATACAATCCTTTGCTCCCAGTTCCCTTGTACATATATCAAACTCGACAGACTCTCCTAAGATTTTTCTGATTGATGATTTCACAATCAGAACACAAGACACAAATCAGGTACAGATATTGTTTAGTGAAATATATCTTATACATAATTTCAATTGCATGAATGGAAAATAAATTTTATGTCTGGATGGACTACATCTGAGCTCTTGGTGTTCGTCTTGTGCAACTTCAGCAGAAACGTCCTACTGTATGGATATTACTCATGTTATTTTTTGCTTGCAGTCATACTGGGAAATCACTTCAGATGACTACCTTGCATATATTAGTAACTATGTTGTCGGCATTGGTCCATGGAAAGATACTATTGTTCCAGCTGCAAATAACTATTTGATGACACCATCTGATCTTGTTGCAAGAGCACATGCTCATAATCTCCAGGTGTGATATTTATTTGTATTCCTTACAATTATCTGGAGGTACTACTTACATGAACACTTGTAAACTGGTACATACATGCTGTGCTAATTGTGTATGCATTCACTGTTAGTTTTTTGAGGCCGACATAAATTCAGACCACCTTCAAGACTTGTTTTGTTTAAATGTCTTTGGTCAGTCTGAAAGTCTGAATCACCAGAAGAACCCAATGAAACCTCATGATTGCCTTTTATTTTCTGATCTCATGAGCATCAACTGCTTAGTAACTAAATGCATTGGAAAAAGCACACGATCTAGCTGCTGACATCTCCATCAGGAACTCTCGGTGCCCTGATCCTCACCTTGTCATGTGCTGAATTCCGATTGAGTTAATCGTTGTAATAGAGTCTCAGAAGCTCAATTTTAACTATAATTAGGGAATTAGCTCTCCTATATATGCTTTTGATTCCTGAAGGGCCAAATTGTTACCCTAATACTTTGTCACCTACAATTTCCATGCGAGGTAGTTTGTACCTGGACAGGTCTTAAACTGCATCCTGTTGTTTCTGCAGGTACACCCTTATACATACAGAAATGAGAACCGGTTCCTGCACTTCAACTTTCATCAGGATCCCTATGCTGAGTACAATTTCTGGATAAACACGGTGGGGGTTGATGGATTATTCACAGATTTCGCTGGAAGCGTACACCAGTACCAAGAAATGATATCTCCGCACTCGAAGGACGCGACTGCGAACAACCTCCTAGTGAAAATTTCTCAGATGATCGCAGCATACGAAGGCCTCTGAATAAGTTTGTGTCGCTGATAGTCAAGTTTGTGTTGCTAATAGTCCTCCCATGTTCCGGCGATTGATGCGCAAGACCAAATGAGTCAGCATTTTCATGGTCCGTGGGGACCTTGGAAGGTCACAAATAGACATTGTTTTCTGGTGGTTTTCGAGTCGACACGAGTTTAAATATAGCTCACCATTAATCCCCTGAATCTCGAGGGAAAATTTCTACTATCGCAATACACGAGTATAATAGAAGAAGTTGTAAGTTGTAACAGTTGGTTCACTGCTTATCCGATGGGATGCAGCCATTGGACAATCTGCCAAGTTGGCATGTTTATATGTATACAAGTGGAATGCATTTATTTTTATTAAAAAGCAGTGTGCGCAACTGACCTGCAGTTGGACTAAATAGGCGTCTCCATTCTGCAACTTGTGCCCGGTGGTGACTGATCAGTGATCACTTTGATCTGGCAGGCGGCAGCCCACGGCGTGTGTTTGTTGGTGGTTGTGTGGTCCCTATCACTTCTCATTGGGAAGGAACCGGTCTTCCTTCTCTCTTTTGGATAGATCTTTCCTCACCAATCTTAATGCAGGGTGAGGATAAAGCTGGAGATGACGGCCAAACGAAATATTTCAGGCCAGCCTTTGAAGGATAGAGATTTCAGGCCACACAGGAAGGATGGAGGCGGCGGCTCTGGCTCGGCTGCCGGAGTATGCCTCCACCAGCGCACTGCTAACCGGTAACGGCTACTCTTCTCAGTGCTCAACTCTAGTCATTTGCTAAAGAGTAGGAAAACTGTAGACTTCTATAGTTTAGGTTTCAAAGTCCAGCGAGGTAATTATCCAGGAAAGAGGGCACGGCCTGAATGCGGACGAATGGTGCCCGGGCTCACCTGCTCCTGCTTTTTTCGAAAAATTCAAAAAATAGTAAATCATTTCAAAAAATTCTGAAAAAATTGTAGTCATATGTATATTAGTTCTTCCTATTTCTGCAAATTCTCAGAACCAAATGACATTCCATGGGCTCTGTGCAAAAAAAACAAAATCAGCATTTGCAAAAATGTGTATTCACATTGTTTCTGACAACTTATTTTGTCTTTTTTGCACAGTGCACATAAAATGTCATTTGTTTCTGAGAATTTGCAGAAATGGGAAGAACTAATATATATACGACTCCAATTTATTTTAGATTTTTTTGTCATGATTTACTATTTTTTTGAATTTTTAGAAACAAGCAGGAGCAGGTGAGCTCGGGCAAACTCTTGAGTTTTCGGGCACGGCCTGGGCTACCCAGGGTTCAAGGTTACTTAGGTAGAATGCAGAAACATAGTCTTCTCCTTCTTGTTCAAGTTGCACCTTGCGCATCGAACACTTCCCATAGGACCCATACCATATTTCTATAGTTCAACGAGGCAAACTGTGTGGGCACTAGATTGCATCTTTGACTCGAGGTTGGGTGATGAGAATTTAAAGATTTTTTTATAAAAATCTGGAGCAAGTCATGTAGTCAACTTCTAACCCCAGTAGGTGCTATTCCAACAGGTATGGCAAGAATGTCTCGTGGTTACCGGCTGCTACTCCGATCATGTAACCTCTTGGCTATGTGATAGCTAATCCCACCCATCCGTCCTATATTTTATAGTCAACCTGTAGAAATTTTGTCCCTTGTTTTTAGGGCTAGAAATTTTGTCCCTGCTAGCACAGTATTGCGGTTGGTTGATGTCGTGGGGATACCTTCCGGGTACCCCACGGTGGTGGTACCTGGGTCACGCCAAGGGAAGCCCATTGAAGCCCATGGAGTGTACCGTGTGGCCCAAGTAGCTGGTTAGGCCGTGGTGATGACTTTCCTTATCCTGTAATGTGCAATCCGCACCGTCCACCCGAGAGCTGGCCTGTGATATAAAGTCCAGGAGGATGCGCCATCTAGGTCAAGCAAGACACACGCAAACCCTAGCGAGATTTCCATCTCACCATTGTAGCCACCTCGATAATACCAGACAACAGGAGTAGGTCTTTACCTCACCTCGAGGGGCCGAACCTGGGTAAACTCGCCCCCTGTTAGCCGTCGTAATCACCAGCGTTCCTACTTCTCCCCCTCAATCAACCCGGGGTACACAACCTTGGGAATTGCCGAGCCCCAACCTCGACAGTTGAACAGTTGGACGAGTTTGATGGAAGAGTTTAATGTACTCAGTGCAGTTTTCGTCAGATAATATATGTAGAATTTGACTACGGAGTAGTAGTATTTATTTCGCCCAAAACCCTTTTGACCAAGACTTGCAACTTGGCCAAAGAAATCCAGTTCCGTTCTGCACCCCAGCTTAGTCTGAGCATGACTAGCAACTCCCAACTCCGCTGAGAAATATATCACGGAAACACGGCTCTCTTTAGTCTCTAGTCAGAGAAATATCTCGGAGAAAGCTTGCTATATCTTACTAGTTTTGTACGGGAATTTTGACACCCGGCGTGCAGCTGGCACACCCCTACCTTTGAATTCCAAGAGGAAAAAAACGAGAACGACTTTCTTAGATCACACGATCATGGCAACGAACCTCTCACGTCACGTCAAATAACGATCCCCGTTTTCCATCAATAGTCAGACAAGTGTTACTTCCTTCTCTTTGAATTTCTCACGCAACCACCATTCTCATCTGGTGCTGCAGGCAAGAGATGGCTGCCGTTACGGCAGAGGCGATGGCGCAAGGCCACGACGGCATTGGCAGCCTCTCCGCCGCCGGCCGGAGCCGCGACCACGGCGAGAATTCAACCACGCCCTGGAACGAAGGTCAGAGCTCCATCCATCGTGGAACGGTCCAGGATATAAATGTATCCAGTCAGTCAGTCAGTCAGTCGTGGATAAATGTTTAATATTCAGTAGTATGATCGTTACAGTGCGCGGCACGGAGGAGGCGGGCGGACATCCAGTCCGACACGTACGTGCTGCTGGAGCCGGGGATGGAGGAGGAGTTCGTGTCCAAGGAGGAGCTGGAGGAGAGGCTGATGGGCTGGCTGGAGCGGTGGCCGGGCGGCGCGCTGCCGCCGGACCTCGCCAGGTTCGACACCCTCGACGACGCCGTCTCCTACCTCGTCCGGTCCGTGTGCGAGCTGGAGGTCGACGGCGAGGTGGGGTCCGTGCAGTGGTACCAGGTCCAGCTCGAATAGAGCAGCGTGCGTCGCGTCCACTACTGTACTGCAAACTGCGTGTGCACGCACGGAGTAGTTCTAAGGCACCAAAAGTTTTGGCCGAATATATTACCCTTTGGTGCTAGTTGGATGCCCCTATGATAAATAGGAATGCGACGGGAATTTTCGGAGAAATTGCGCTGTGTTTGATTGAAACGAGTCCTGAATAATGTTTGCGACGGGCGGTGGCGTGCAAAGAATTCGCGGTCACGGAGCTGGCCGGCGGCCATGGAGAAACATTTGCTCGCAAATAACAATGATAACCGAGCAGGCCTCGTATAATATACAGATTTGCTAATCCTCAGGCGGCTGATTTTTTCTTATGTCTCAGTCACTCATAAAAATACGTATGAGTTGCATTTTTCTATGAGTGCACTTTTCTGCCAAGTACAATTCGTTCTAGTTGTACTTTTTTTAACTGCAGTTGTAATTTTTCTGAGATGATTGAGATTTAAGAAATTCTCAGGTGGCTGATTTTTTCTTATGTCTCAGTCACGCACAAAAATGTGTATGAGTTACACTTTTCTGAGAGAAATGTGCAATTGTACTTTTCTGCCAGAAAAGTGCAACTCGTTCGAGTTGCACTTTATTTTAAACTGCAGTTGCACTTTTCTAAATGATTTAAGACTTAAAAAATTCCAGTCAACTAAGACATAGGCAAAACCCTATAATATAATATTATACCGGTGGCAGACGGTCAGCAGGAGCCAGTTCAGTGTGAATTTGACCGAAAATAACCAGAAATCGAAAGAAATTCACGAAATAACGTTGCCGAAACTATTTCACGAAATAACCTTTTTTGTGTAGCGCCTCGCAATCAGGCGCTATACTATGCGGTGTGTAGCGCCTCCGCGCGAGGCGCTACACATCCTGCCAGCGTGGCGTCCGTGGGGCCCAATCGTGGTCGTGTAGCGCCTTTGCGTAAGGTGCTGTGCTATGGTATTGTAGCGCCTTGATGTAAGGCGCTATGCCCTATGACCTAAATCGCGCGTCCGTTTCTCCCGAGCCATACGTTGCCCATTCCATTCCATCCGAGACACTTGGGCAGGGACGAAGTGGCGGCGGCGGCCGTTTCCCCGTTGGTCTCGCTGGAGCAGCGCTCTGGGGTGAAAAAATTTCATAGTATAGCGCCTCAGCTGGAGGCGCTACATATGCCTGTATAGCGCCTTGCTGCAAGGCGCTACACATTGAAAACTCTTAAATCGCACTGCGACGGCCTCCACAACCCTAGCTCCTCATTTCAACACCCGACAGGCAGAAAGAAAGTGCTGGCGGCGGCTTCTCTCCCCCCCCCCCCCCCCCCCTCAAATCCTCTCCCCTCCACCTCAAATCTGAAGATTTCTTCCGTGAATCAACATCCCTCAACTTGCTAGAGGTAATCTCTCTCATTTCCCCATGTTTGAACCAATGGAAATCTTTTATTTGGTGGATCTATGTTTAAATCTTGGAAACCCTAGAAATGATGAATTTTATCATGTTTTTGTGTAAGGGTTGTTAATACGGTTGGTGCGTTGGTCAAATGGTGGCTTGTATGATGTCTTTGAAATAGAAATGGCAAGTTCGACACGACAAGTTCGACACGACAGAGAAGTGCGATAATATTACAACTCCGATACGAAACAACATGGCATCTCCTACTTCCGTCCCCGGGCCTTTGCGCGTCCACCTCCTCTACTTACTGGAATCTTCTTCCTCCGTACTGGCTGCGGTTCTTCTTCCTCCTCCTCTACCTCATCTCCAGACTCTTCTTCCTCATCATCCATGTTGAACCTCATCCTCCGACCCGCTACTGACCTCCGCGGCCGCTCCTCCTCACCAACATTATTCTTTCCTTTAGCATCGTAGTCACTTGGGCTAAATACCCGTCTAGGTGCCCTTTTCGACCTCATCAAGTAAGCGGACCGCTCTCGAGCCTGATCCAGCGTCATGTCATCCGGAATCTTCGAAAACAACAAGTGCATGGTTCAGTTAATTGAAAAATAACATTAGCGAATTTAGGCATCCTTCAATCTCATGCCTCATCATGAGCCGTCGAGGTATTCTCATCCTCAATATCGTCCTCCAGATCAAAACACGAGTTTGACCTAGACTGGGGACCCCGGACTAGCTGTCCGAAATACCCTTGTGCCTACATCAGCGATCCCATGATCAGTGTGTCGCTGAGCACAATCAAACTGGTAATCAAGGAACATCCATAATTACCGAAGGAATATACTTACTTGATTGAAGTCATACTCTTCAATAGGTATTTGCAGCGGAAATCACCATACAGCGTGGCGCCCAAGTCCTTCGCCTTAACCCTACAGGCAACTGACTGGGAAGCGCCCTAGTTCGCATTGACGTCATTTCCTTCTCCTCCTTCAAGCTACTCTTCCTTAAAATCTGGCTAAGACAATAGCCAGGGACGAAACCATTATGAGTACAATTTGTACTCGCAAACTACTCCTCTACTGAGTATGCACCAATTTTAAGTTTGTCGCCTATAGCACTTTTAGTTATTACTCTATCTCTATATCTTTGGTTGAAATAAAATAAGAGAAATTTTATAACTTTTCATAAACCTTGTATATTTTTCAAAATATCTATAGCCTTTGTTAAAGAAACGAAAAGAAGGCTTTAGATTCCCCTTTTTCTTTTTTTTCATAAAACTGTCTTTGTAAGGAGTTTTCTTTGAAAACATTTTTCCCGAAAAATAGCTGTTTGTTAAAATAAGAAGTCCCTTTTTAAAAATGTTTTTCCTGGAAAATCACCATTTTGTTTATTTATCCAAAACTCCTCCTTTTTCCCGACCATGTCTCATCATGGTCCATTTATTTTCCAACAACTCATACCACTCTCTTTGGTATAGTTGGGTAACAGCATCTCCACTTTTGTTTCCCTTTTCTTAAACTTTTCCAAAACTTGCACATCTTTGTAAAACTTTGCACATGGTCTAGTAGGGCCTCCCAACTGTCCATATCCGAGGACTCGGCTATTCGAATAGTTTTTTACCCTCTGCAGAGGTAGCACGCTTTTCCCACACCCATCCGGTAGCTCATCGTGTCTGCCACGTCCCGCCATACAAGGTGTATGCGAAGTTGAGCCACCGACCATAGCCTTTCCTTTGCTCATGCTAGTATAGGACCCTGCCCGTACGAATTCACCATTCCTTCAACACCTAGTACAGGATCCCCCGTCGAGGAACCTAGATGTAAGGACTCGTAGTTTGGCCCGGCGGGCGCGAAGCTCTTCAATCCCTCAATCCTTCAGATTGCCGGGACCCAGGTCAGGGGGTAGGTCGCCATGACCATCCCCTCATGCATAACGGAGTCATCTCCGTCGATGAGGTATCCAGTACTAACACGAGCAAACTATATGACTACGCCCGTTCCCATATTTGGGTAGATGTGGTCGCACAGATTATTGGCTGGTCGACGTAAGTACTAAGACACAATGTGCATTTTTCATAAAACAACTCCCTTTATCACTTCTCCATTTTAACACCGAAAACTCGGCATTTCAGTATCAACTAGGTACTTCAAAAAGGAGTTTGGAATAATTCATATTTTTCCCATCCTATAGTCTTAAATATCTACTCTACATTCTACATAGGGTGATAAAGCAGTTTTCATATCCTTTGTGAAAAGGGTTTTTCAGAAAATCAATACACTACTTTAGGAAATTGCATGTAATTGATTTAAAGGGATGTAAATGCAAGCTCAGCGAAGTAGCTTGCCTGTTTTCAGCATAATGTCCCTGGACTTCTCCTCATTGATCAAATAAATAAACTCTGATTCTTATCCAATAAATCCTTCCCACGGTTTACTCCGATAGCGTTGGTATCTAACGTCGTAAAAAGGAAAGATCACAATCAACATACAGTAGAGCACTCCAACAACAATCATCAAACAATTACTAACAAACAACAATCATGATGAAAAACTATTAGTTAACAAACAAGTTTGGCAATTACCAGCACTACTCATGTTTAAAAATTATGGTTAAAGTTGTGATTAAGCATCTTTATTTAAATAGGAAATACTTCAGACAAAAGTTAAGCTATCAAATAATCTCTATGATTTCAAGTATTCTACCAAGCTAATGTAGAGGCATTAACAAGATACTCAGGCTAGGTCTCAACTTAAATACAACCAAGTTTAACAAGCAAGGCAATTATATTATTCACACCAAATAATCTAATCATCAACATAAACAAGCAATATATACCATTACTAAACTACTCAATCAAGCATCACAACAACTCTAAAGCATCACACATAGCTATTGCACTCACAAAGCAACACAATTTGATTTCGATTTAATTGAATTAACCATTATTTAATTGTGTCACAATTATGGCAGAAATTAGGGTTTTGTGTTTAATTGCATAACTTGAGTTCTGTTGGTCACAAAAATATGAACTAAAATTCTACGGAAAGCTATTGAAGTTTAGAAGACAACCCAATTGGATTTAATTCAATTAAGGTTATTAAACTCCCTATATAAATGTTTTTATCCAGAAGGTTAGTTTTCTTGTTTTTACTACAACTCAAGTTAATTGTATTCAAAAATTAAATCCTTTTAGGGATAGCTAGTATTTCTTATATGTGATCTAACAAAATTGGTTTGACCTCATTTGGATTGGTAGAGTATCAGAAACAAACAAGTTTAGGTTTTATACCTTCTGTGGCATTTTGATTATCATTATTTATTTATTAACCTAAATGGGGTGAAACCACTTTAGTTAGTTAGATAATTTCATAAGCTTTCCAGAACATTTTCATTTGCTATTTTTAGATTCCTAGATCTCAAGTTATTGGTTTTCAAATTCTAATCAAATTTCTGACAGAAGTTTTTATCATTTTAAGTGTTAACAACTAGCTGATTTGATAATTTCATTCTGACTTGACCACAACATCAAATGGATTCAAACCAGTGGAATTGGGTTCACTAGTTAATATACTTTTAATAACATTTTAGTTTGATAATTTTGGTTAAATCAATCTCTGGGAAGCATCTCCCAAAGTTGGTACCAATATAACCTTTCTGAGTTTTCAGTTAAAACTAACGCCTTTGTCATTTTTATTTCAAATGGGAAATATGTCCAACAAGGATCATGGCCTGCATCTATGTGAAGATGGCATGTTATACTATCTGCAAGATTTTAGTTTGATATTTTTAGGCCTCTGGTTAAATAGGAATTTGCATGGGAAGGTGGTATCATTTTGTTATTTCATGTGTCTGAATTATTGTTTAGCCATTTTGCTTAGATGATATCTTTTATATAGAATTTATTTTTGGGGGTCACACCACCAGATCATGACAGTACACTAACCATACTAACATATCATACCAAGGTAAATTTCTATAGAAATATAGGTTAAATATTATTAACAGTTCAAATCAGAATCTTTTAACAGATTTCAGGAAATCCTGGAAACAGATATAACTTAGCAACTTTGCTTAGACCTTAAACATATCAAAACTATTCCAATTTGATCAAAACAAGTTTCCCTGTAATCTAGACAGTATATAGATTCTAAAACAATTTATTTCACTAATTTTGGTTGAGGGAATCGAGCTGATGATGCATGCAAACATAGTATCAGAGCAAGAACTATCCAGGACTTAGCAGATTTTCAGATCTCAAATCTGGGCGGGAAACAACTGTGGCCGTTGATCAACAGATCGACGGCTCACAGCCGTCTTCTCCAGCCCGACGGGGCAAGGAACAGGGAGAGGGAGAGAGGGCCAGGGGAGGCACCTGCCGGCGGCGAGGGACTCCGGGGCGGCTTGGGGTTGAGGGAGGGTGCTCGGGGAGGCTCCTAGGTGGCGGTGGCGTCGCCGGAGACGCATCACGGCGGCGTCACGGCGCGGTGGCTGAACCGCTCGGTTTCGAGCTCCGGCTGCTCCTCTGCTGCTCCTGCGGCGTCTAGGTGAGGGAGAGGGGGTGGTGGAGGTGGTGTGGTGCTGGGTAGAGCCCAGGGGAGGGCTTATATAGGCCGGGCGAGCTCGGGCAAGGGGGCGGCGTGGACAAGCCGCGGGTGGCACGGGCGGCGCGCAGGCGTGCTTGGTCGGCGACGAGTGGGGCGAGAAACGGCAAGGGGCCGTGTCTGGGGGGTAGTGGGGTGAGTGTCGCGTGCGTGCTGGTGGTCGGCGCGCCTCGGGCGGGTGCTGGTCGGGCCGGGGTGGCCGGGGTGGTCGTGGTGTGTGCATGCCCGCAAGGTGTTCGACAGCATGTCGGGCTGTGGTGCAACGGCGAGTGCGGGCAGGGGAGGGGGCCCTGGTGCAAGGGGTCGACATGGGATGTTTCAGGGAGGCAAGGGCAAGGCCCAGGACATGCTGGCTTGCTGCCTTGCTGCTGGTTGGCCAAGTGTGCATGGTGAGGGGGCATGTCCATGGCATGGGTGCTTGGCTAGGGTTTTAGGGCATGGGGTGGCTAGGGTTGTGTCCAGCAGGTGTAGGGGGTGTTGGGTGTGCTGCTGGACAAGAAGGGAACACGCATGGAGCTAGTTTGGGCTGCCATTTGAGTATAGGGGTATAGGGCACCATTTTGCACTATTTGCAACTATTAGGCACTTTAATGCTAAAGAAAAAAGATGTGGTGCAAGTGTGCAAATGCTGTGGGAAATAAGAATAAGTGTTTGGGATTTTTGGTGCTATGATGGAAATCATTTGTCAAGTGCATCATAGCACATTTTGTAATTTGGTAAAACTAAAGAGGGAAATAGAAATGAAATTTTTAAATTTTGAAACTATAATTTGAAGAGGGAAGAAATATTAGAGCAAAGTGGGAGTGAGCACTATGTCACCCCACTGATTTTCGGTTTTAAAGGAAAATATTAATTTCTCATTTTAGAGAAATTGGTGTGGCACTTGTCCCATGATTTCATGTGTTAATGTTTTTATTTTGTTTCTTTTCCTCTCTTCATAATTTTATTTAGCAAACACTCATATCAAAACACAACAATAATCACATCACAATCATTAGCACACAAATCAAACCACAAGAATTAATCACACCACCAATTCCATAATTCACAATACTATCTTATAAAAAAAATGATCACACTCAATTATGACAAGATGAGGTTTAAGAAATATCTCAACTCATAATTTAATTGTTTTCAAAAAGGTTTGAGAAAGGAAATATGTGGGGTAATATATTTCCCACTAGAGTTGTTTTCAATTGGGGTGGAAATCAGAGTTTATAAAATAGGAGTTGCATTCACATGCAAAATATCAAGGTTGATAATTAGATAACATATAGATCCCCATACTTTTGGGAACACATAATTTTGGAATTACTTTTACTTTCTCAACTGAAGGGTATTTTATTTGCTGAAATCAAACATCATTGAAATAGACTTTGGCCAAAATAAGATTGGAAAAGATATATGGAATTTACTCTTGTCATAACATGAGTACCAAGTTTAATATATTTTACTTGGGCTGGATTCTTGGATTAATATTTACTAGTCAAACAAGCATATACATCAAGTCACACAAGGTCAAACAGAACAATATACAGAAAAACACAATCAATAGTGAAGTATTTCAAAAGTTTTTGTTGGTTCTGAATTTTGGGTCTTGTTAAATTCTTATTATAAATTTGGGATGTTACAAATCCTTCCCCCCTTAAAATAAATCTCGTCCCGAGATTTTGCCCGGGGTATGGGGGAGTATGAGGTCACGGGTTTTGGGCTGACTATTCTTCCGAGGTCGTTGCTTCTTGAGTGAGATCACCAGATGAGATATTGACAAACTGATGTTGCAAGGTCGTTCCTTGTAGATAATTTTCTCTGATGGGTTTAGATCCTGGATGATAGGGTTGACTTGGCGATCGATGCAGATGGATAGTCTTGGTTAGCTGTTTCCAGTTTCTACGAGGCTAAGGCGAAAGGAACTAATTTATTACCACGTTCTTGTATACCCATTGCAGGTCTTCCCCCTTAAAAAGGGGTTTTTAATCGGTCTTGCTGAAGTTTGCAGCTGGAGTTGACTTGGAGGCATTATCCTTTTTTAGTAGCTTGACGATCTTCGTCTCAGTTGTCAATCCTTGGTGCTTGGGGTCGGTGCAGATATCACTTCGTACTATTTCTCCTTATGAGGGTCGCAGATGGGGACGCGTGGTTTCAGGATGCGTCGAGTCTGCGTACTCAACTCTCTCTGGTTTCTAATTAGAAAAAAAGGATGTTATAAACGTCTAAGTTCGTCTGGACTTGGTTGGCGGGTGATGTTGTCCACAGCAGGTGCTTACGTCGTTTGATTCTTCTGGGTATTCCATTGGTTATTGGTCTTCAGGCTTGTCCTTCTTCAGCTGAGTAAAGGAGGAACTTCATTGCTGACTTCCTTGGTTCTTGAGCTTCATGAAGCGTTGGTAAGAATCTTAAGAAGTACAGTCTAGGGTATCGAGCTTCCAGAGGAAATCTGAAAGTCAGTACAAGGACCCTAAAGGTAAGTGGTTTGGTCTACTGTTCGGCAAGGGTACAAGGGTTGCGTTCTCATTTAGCCTTAAGAAGTTAGAAAAAGAGCTTCATGTCAGCAGTCGATGCTTGTGCTTTCTTGAATCCTCCTTCGGTGTGATTGGTCGAGGCCAGTTGAAAATGATGATTGCTCGATAGGTAACGTTGACGGTGCTTGCTTCCTAGTTCAATTATGCGCAGATGGTCTTCAGTGTTGATCGACTTCGGCCTTCATAACGGCGATCTTCTCACTACCAACTATATGTGATTCTTTCTATATCACCTCTCTTTTTGTCAAAACTTGTGGTTAGGTAGGGCCAGTTAGTACCGTCACAAACTGGGGTTAGATGTCAATCTAGAACTTGGTAAGTGGGTTCAAAAAGTCGCGGCTTAATGGACTCTAGAAAAAGGTTAGTGAAGAATCTTCACACCGTTTGTTTCCCAAACAGGTACCTTTGTCTTTCTTGTTTTGATTAGTTGAGCCGGGTTGAACTAGGATTGTTGTTCGGCAGATGGCGTCGATGGCGTCCTTTTTCCTGGGGTAACTTCATGTTGACGATCTTTAAAGTTGGTTCCCTTCGGGTTAGTTGGTGGCGATCTTCCTTGGATGAGTCTTGTGCTTGAGGCTTCATATAATCTTCAGAAAATCAGCGGCAGGCTAGGGTTCTCTTTCATCTTTCCCAAGTTTGCGGTGATAGGTAGGAGTTAGTCGAGGTTTTTCTTTGATTTCATTTCACGGGACAATTTAGGTGGGTCAAACCTAGCAAGGTTAGCGCAAGGGATTAAGGTGCCACTAACTGCTCGTCAAGCGGGTAGGTATATGATCCTCTTTGAAACCCATCATTACCGTCGGTCTCTGAGCTCGAATCTTCATAGCAACTCTTATGCACTCCTTGAATTCCTCTAGTTACCAATTCTAAATGAGTCTCCTTATGTCCTCGTTTCATGTCAAGGTTTGTGGTCCTAGAAGATTAGTTGGTACTATCGTGGACTTGAGTCAGTTGTTAACCTAAAGTTAGATACGATAAGTTAGTGTGGTATCCTTGTAATTTCACAAGTAAATTTTGTGAGGTGGGGCTCGTGTCTTCATGAGGTTGGCGTACAATTGCAGTTTCCTTCAAGATCTTGACGCACTTGCTCCAGATGGTGCATGAAGTCCAATGTCTGACTTGTCAGTTAGGTTACAAAAATTTCCGGCTATTTGGCTAAGGATCAGGAGTCTTTTGTATCTTGCGGAACCGTCAGATCTTAACGGGAGATGGTTTAGATGAGAGGGAAAATATTTTAGAAAGATTTCCCTTGGCGGGTTGACATCCGCAACAAGGTACAACTATGGTGAAGAGTTAAAGAAGAGAAGTTTGAGATTACTTTGTGCTGCCGACAAGGCGTGATGGTGAACACACAAGAAAAACAACACACACATGGAGAACTTGCAAACAACACACAAGCATATTACCCACAAGCAAGGTGCACACAAGGTACGTCTAGTACCAACGGACGCCTAATACGCGTGGTAGTCGGGTAACCAAGGTTCCTATCAAGAGCTTTCCTATGGGTCGTTGTTAAACATGGCTGGTGGAGTCTTCATCTTAACACCTTAGTCTTCAGCTGGAGAAATTGAGGTCGTCGAAGTTACAACTGGAGTAGAATTGTTGATGTTGAGCTGAGGTCTTCGGAAGTCTTTTGCTTTGTTGACATTGACGATCTTGGCATTTGCAAATCAACCACCTTGATGTTGAATGTTGAGTATTTGTGATGGAAGCTTCTTCTTGTGGGTGCTAACTAATTTGGTCTCACTTGGGTTCATCGTCAAGTATACTCTTGGTTTTGAACAGGTAAGAGATAACAGAAGATTCCTTGAAAAATCTTAAAATAGAGGGGTAAGACGCTGAAATATTTGAGGAGATGAGAAGAGCGAAGCCATTTTAGGGCTCCTCTAGATAAAAATATATTTTGGTAGTAATATATTTTTAACAAAAATATTTGCTTTCCTAACTAACGTCCATGCTAACTAAGGTCTCCTACAGTCAGGATTGCTCTGATACCAAGTCTGTGGGGACCCCGGACTAGCTGTCCGAAATACCCTTGTGCCTACATCAGCGATCCCATGATCAGTGTGTCGCTGAGCACAATCAAACTGGTAATCAAGGAACATCCATAATTACCGAAGGAATATACTTACTTGATTGAAGTCATACTCTTCAATAGGTATTTGCAGCGGAAATCACCATACAGCGTGGCGCCCAAGTCCTTCGCCTTAACCCTACAGGCAACTGACTGGGAAGCGCCCTAGTTCGCATTGACGTCATTTCCTTCTCCTCCTTCAAGCTACTCTTCCTTAAAATCTGGCTAAGACAATAGCCAGGGACGAAACCATTATGAGTACAATTTGTACTCGCAAACTACTCCTCTACTGAGTATGCACCAATTTTAAGTTGTCGCCTATAGCACTTTTAGTTATTACTCTATCTCTATATCTTTGGTTGAAATAAAATAAGAGAAATTTTATAACTTTTCATAAACCTTGTATATTTTTCAAAATATCTATAGCCTTTGTTAAAGAAAACGAAAAGAAGGCTTTAGATTCCCCTTTTTCTTTTTTTTCATAAAACTGTCTTTGTAAGGAGTTTTCTTTGAAAACATTTTTCCCGAAAAATAGCTGTTTGTTAAAATAAGAAGTCCCTTTTTAAAAAACGTTTTTCCTGGAAAATCACCATTTTGTTTATTTATCCAAAACTCCTCCTTTTTCCCGACCATGTCTCATCATGGTCCAATTATTTTCCAACAACTCATACCACTCTCTTTGGTATAGTTGGGTAACAGCATCTCCACTTTTGTTTCCCTTTTCTTAAACTTTTCCAAAACTTGCACATCTTTGTAAAACTTTGCACATGGTCTAGTAGGGCCTCCCAACTGTCCATATCCGAGGACTCGGCTATTCGAATAGTTTTTTACCCTCTGCAGAGGTAGCACGCTTTTCCCACACCCATCCGGTAGCTCATCGTGTCTGCCACGTCCCGCCATACAAGGTGTATGCGAAGTTGAGCCACCGACCATAGCCTTTCCTTTGCTCATGCTAGTATAGGACCCTGCCCGTACGAATTCACCATTCCTTCAACACCTAGTACAGGATCCCCCGTCGAGGAACCTAGATGTAAGGACTCGTAGTTTGGCCCGGCGGGCGCGAAGCTCTTCAATCCCTCAATCCTTCAGATTGCCGGGACCCAGGTCAGGGGGTAGGTCGCCATGACCATCCCCTCATGCATAACGGAGTCATCTCCGTCGATGAGGTATCCAGTACTAACACGAGCAAACTATATGACTACGCCCGTTCCCATATTTGGGTAGATGTGGTCGCACAGATTATTGGCTGGTCGACGTAAGTACTAAGACACAATGTGCATTTTTCATAAAACAACTCCCTTTATCACTTCTCCATTTTAACACCGAAAACTCGGCATTTCATTATCAACTAGGTACTTCAAAAAGGAGTTTGGAATAATTCATATTTTTCCCATCCTATAGTCTTAAATATCTACTCTACATTCTACATAGGGTGATAAAGCAGTTTTCATATCCTTTGTGAAAAGGGTTTTTCAGAAAATCAATACCACTACTTTAGGAAATTGCATGTAATTGATTTAAAGGGATGTAAATGCAAGCTCAGCGAAGTAGCTTGCCTGTTTCCCGCATAATGTCTCTGGACTTGATACTCTTGATCAAAGAAATAAACTCCGGTGCTTATCCAATAAATCCTTCCCACGGTTTACTCCGATAGCGTTGGTATCTAACGTCGTAAAAGGGAAAGATCACAATCAACATACAGTAGAGCACTCCAACAACAATCATCAAACAATTACTAACAAACAACAATCATGATGAAAAACTATTAGTTAACAAACAAGTTTGGCAATTACCAGCACTACTCATGTTTAAAAATTATGGTTAAAGTTGTGATTAAGCATCTTTATTTAAATAGGAAATACTTCAGACAAAAGTTAAGCTATCAAATAATCTCTATGATTTCAAGTATTCTACCAAGCTAATGTAGAGGCATTAACAAGATACTCAGGCTAGGTCTCAACTTAAATACAACCAAGTTTAACAAGCAAGGCAATTATATTATTCACACCAAATAATCTAATCATCAACATAAACAAGCAATATATACCATTACTAAACTACTTAATCAAGCATCACAACAACTCTAAAGCATCACACATAGCTATTGCACTCACAAAGCAACACAATTTGATTTCGATTTAATTGAATTAACCATTATTTAATTGTGTCACAATTATGGCAGAAATTAGGGTTTTGTGTTTAATTGCATAACTTGAGTTCTGTTGGTCACAAAAATATGAACTAAAATTCTACGGAAAGCTATTGAAGTTTAGAAGACAACCCAATTGGATTTAATTCAATTAAGGTTATTAAACTCCCTATATAAATGTTTTTATCCAGAAGGTTAGTTTTCTTGTTTTTACTACAACTCAAGTTAATTGTATTCAAAAATTAAATCCTTTTAGGGATAGCTAGTATTTCTTATATGTGATCTAACAAAATTGGTTTGACCTCATTTGGATTGGTAGAGTATCAGAAACAAACAAGTTTAGGTTTTATACCTTCTGTGGCATTTTGATTATCATTATTTATTTATTAACCTAAATGGGGTGAAACCACTTTAGTTAGTTAGATAATTTCATAAGCTTTCCAGAACATTTTCATTTGCTATTTTTAGATTCCTAGATCTCAAGTTATTGGTTTTCAAATTCTAATCAAATTTCTGACAGAAGTTTTTATCATTTTAAGTGTTAACAACTAGCTGATTTGATAATTTCATTCTGACTTGACCACAACATCAAATGGATTCAAACCAGTGGAATTGGGTTCACTAGTTAATATACTTTTAATAACATTTTAGTTTGATAATTTTGGTTAAATCAATCTCTGGGAAGCATCTCCCAAAGTTGGTACCAATATAACCTTTCTGAGTTTTCAGTTAAAACTAACGCCTTTGTCATTTTTATTTCAAATGGGAAATATGTCCAACAAGGATCATGGCCTGCATCTATGTGAAGATGGCATGTTATACTATCTGCAAGATTTTAGTTTGATATTTTTAGGCCTCTGGTTAAATAGGAATTTGCATGGGAAGGTGGTATCATTTTGTTATTTCATGTGTCTGAATTATTGTTTAGCCATTTTGCTTAGATGATATCTTTTATATAGAATTTATTTTTGGGGGTCACACCACCAGATCATGACAGTACACTAACCATACTAACATATCATACCAAGGTAAATTTCTATAGAAATATAGGTTAAATATTATTAACAGTTCAAATCAGAATCTTTTAACAGATTTCAGGAAATCCTGGAAACAGATATAACTTAGCAACTTTGCTTAGACCTTAAACATATCAAAACTATTCCAATTTGATCAAAACAAGTTTCCCTGTAATATAGACAGTATATAGATTCTAAAACAATTTATTTCACTAATTTTGGTTGAGGGAATCGAGCTGATGATGCATGCAAACATAGTATCAGAGCAAGAACTATCCAGGACTTAGCAGATTTTCAGATCTCAAATCTGGGCGGGAAACAACTGTGGCCGTTGATCAACAGATCGACGGCTCACAGCCGTCTTCTCCAGCCCGACGGGGCAAGGAACAGGGAGAGGGAGAGAGGGCCAGGGGAGGCACCTGCCGGCGGCGAGGGACTCCGGGGCGGCTTGGGGTTGAGGGAGGGTGCTCGGGGAGGCTCCTAGGTGGCGGTGGCGTCGCCGGAGACGCATCACGGCGGCGTCACGGCGCGGTGGCTGAACCGCTCGGTTTCGAGCTCCGGCTGCTCCTCTGCTGCTCCTGCGGCGTCTAGGTGAGGGAGAGGGGGTGGTGGAGGTGGTGTGGTGCTGGGTAGAGCCCAGGGGAGGGCTTATATAGGCCGGGCGAGCTCGGGCAAGGGGGCGGCGTGGACAAGCCGCGGGTGGCACGGGCGGCGCGCAGGCGTGCTTGGTCGGCGACGAGTGGGGCGAGAAACGGCAAGGGGCCGTGTCTGGGGGGTAGTGGGGTGAGTGTCGCGTGCGTGCTGGTGGTCGGCGCGCCTCGGGCGGGTGCTGGTCGGGCCGGGGTGGCCGGGGTGGTCGTGGTGTGTGCATGCCCGCAAGGTGTTCGACAGCATGTCGGGCTGTGGTGCAACGGCGAGTGCGGGCAGGGGAGGGGGCCCTGGTGCAAGGGGTCGACATGGGATGTTTCAGGGAGGCAAGGGCAAGGCCCAGGACATGCTGGCTTGCTGCCTTGCTGCTGGTTGGCCAAGTGTGCATGGTGAGGGGGCATGTCCATGGCATGGGTGCTTGGCTAGGGTTTTAGGGCATGGGGTGGCTAGGGTTGTGTCCAGCAGGTGTAGGGGGTGTTGGGTGTGCTGCTGGACAAGAAGGGAACACGCATGGAGCTAGTTTGGGCTGCCATTTGAGTATAGGGGTATAGGGCACCATTTTGCACTATTTGCAACTATTAGGCACTTTAATGCTAAAGAAAAAAGATGTGGTGCAAGTGTGCAAATGCTGTGGGAAATAAGAATAAGTGTTTGGGATTTTTGGTGCTATGATGGAAATCATTTGTCAAGTGCATCATAGCACATTTTGTAATTTGGTAAAACTAAAGAGGGAAATAGAAATGAAATTTTTAAATTTTGAAACTATAATTTGAAGAGGGAAGAAATATTAGAGCAAAGTGGGAGTGAGCACTATGTCACCCCACTGATTTTCGGTTTTAAAGGAAAATATTAATTTCTCATTTTAGAGAAATTGGTGTGGCACTTGTCCCATGATTTCATGTGTTAATGTTTTTATTTTGTTTCTTTTCCTCTCTTCATAATTTTATTTAGCAAACACTCATATCAAAACACAACAATAATCACATCACAATCATTAGCACACAAATCAAACCACAAGAATTAATCACACCACCAATTCCATAATTCACAATACTATCTTATAAAAAAAATGATCACACTCAATTATGACAAGATGAGGTTTAAGAAATATCTCAACTCATAATTTAATTGTTTTCAAAAAGGTTTGAGAAAGGAAATATGTGGGGTAATATATTTCCCACTAGAGTTGTTTTCAATTGGGGTGGAAATCAGAGTTTATAAAATAGGAGTTGCATTCACATGCAAAATATCAAGGTTGATAATTAGATAACATATAGATCCCCATACTTTTGGGAACACATAATTTTGGAATTACTTTTACTTTCTCAACTGAAGGGTATTTTATTTGCTGAAATCAAACATCATTGAAATAGACTTTGGCCAAAATAAGATTGGAAAAGATATATGGAATTTACTCTTGTCATAACATGAGCACCAAGTTTAATATATTTTACTTGGGCTGGATTCTTGGATTAATATTTACTAGTCAAACAAGCATATACATCAAGTCACACAAGGTCAAACAGAACAATATACAGAAAAACACAATCAATAGTGAAGTATTTCAAAAAGTTTTTGTTGGTTCTGAATTTTGGGTCTTGTTAAATTCTTATTATAAATTTGGGATGTTACAAATCCTTCCCCCCTTAAAATAAATCTCGTCCCGAGATTTTGCCCGGGGTATGGGGGAGTATGAGGTCACGGGTTTTGGGCTGACTATTCTTCCGAGGTCGTTGCTTCTTGAGTGAGATCACCAGATGAGATATTGACAAACTGATGTTGCAAGGTCGTTCCTTGTAGATAATTTTCTCTGATGGGTTTAGATCCTGGATGATAGGGTTGACTTGGCGATCGATGCAGATGGATAGTCTTGGTTAGCTGTTTCCAGTTTCTACGAGGCTAAGGCGAAAGGAACTAATTTATTACCACGTTCTTGTATACCCATTGCAGGTCTTCCCCCCTTAAAAAGGGGTTTTTAATCGGTCTTGCTGAAGTTTGCAGCTGGAGTTGACTTGGAGGCATTATCCTTTTTTAGTAGCTTGACGATCTTCGTCTCAGTTGTCAATCCTTGGTGCTTGGGGTCGGTGCAGATATCACTTCGTACTATTTTCTCCTTATGAGGGTCGCAGATGGGGACGCGTGGTTTTCAGGATGCGTCGAGTCTGCGTACTCAACTCTCTCTGGTTTCTAATTAGAAAAAAAGGATGTTATAAACGTCTAAGTTCGTCTGGACTTGGTTGGCGGGTGATGTTGTCCACAGCAGGTGCTTATGTCGTTTGATTCTTCTGGGTATTCCATTGGTTATTGGTCTTCAGGCTTGTCCTTCTTCAGCTGAGTAAAGGAGGAACTTCATTGCTGACTTCCTTGGTTCTTGAGCTTCATGAAGCGTTGGTAAGAATCTTAAGAAGTACAGTCTAGGGTATCGAGCTTCCAGAGGAAATCTAAAAGTCAGTACAAGGACCCTAAAGGTAAGTGGTTTGGTCTACTGTTCGGCAAGGGTACAAGGGTTGCGTTCTCATTTAGCCTTAAGAAGTTAGAAAAAGAGCTTCATGTCAGCAGTCGATGCTTGTGCTTTCTTGAATCCTCCTTCGGTGTGATTGGTCGAGGCCAGTTGAAAATGATGATTGCTCGATAGGTAACGTTGACGGTGCTTGCTTCCTAGTTCAATTATGCGCAGATGGTCTTCAGTGTTGATCGACTTCGGCCTTCATAACGGCGATCTTCTCACTACCAACTATATGTGATTCTTTCTATATCACCTCTCTTTTTGTCAAAACTTGTGGTTAGGTAGGGCCAGTTAGTACCGTCACAAACTGGGGTTAGATGTCAATCTAGAACTTGGTAAGTGGGTTCAAAAAGTCGCGGCTTAATGGACTCTAGAAAAAGGTTAGTGAAGAATCTTCACACCGTTTGTTTCCCAAACAGGTACCTTTGTCTTTCTTGTTTTGATTAGTTGAGCCGGGTTGAACTAGGATTGTTGTTCGGCAGATGGCGTCGATGGCGTCCTTTTTCCTGGGGTAACTTCATGTTGACGATCTTTAAAGTTGGTTCCCTTCGGGTTAGTTGGTGGCGATCTTCCTTGGATGAGTCTTGTGCTTGAGGCTTCATATAATCTTCAGAAAATCAGCGGCAGGCTAGGGTTCTCTTTCATCTTTCCCAAGTTTGCGGTGATAGGTAGGAGTTAGTCGAGGTTTTTCTTTGATTTCATTTCACGGGACAATTTAGGTGGGTCAAACCTAGCAAGGTTAGCGCAAGGGATTAAGGTGCCACTAACTGCTCGTCAAGCGGGTAGGTATATGATCCTCTTTGAAACCCATCATTACCGTCGGTCTCTGAGCTCGAATCTTCATAGCAACTCTTATGCACTCCTTGAATTCCTCTAGTTACCAATTCTAAATGAGTCTCCTTATGTCCTCGTTTCATGTCAAGGTTTGTGGTCCTAGAAGATTAGTTGGTACTATCGTGGACTTGAGTCAGTTGTTAACCTAAAGTTAGATACGATAAGTTAGTGTGGTATCCTTGTAATTTCACAAGTAAATTTTGTGAGGTGGGGCTCGTGTCTTCATGAGGTTGGCGTACAATTGCAGTTTCCTTCAAGATCTTGACGCACTTGCTCCAGATGGTGCATGAAGTCCAATGTCTGACTTGTCAGTTAGGTTACAAAAATTTCCGGCTATTTGGCTAAGGATCAGGAGTCTTTTGTATCTTGCGGAACCGTCAGATCTTAACGGGAGATGGTTTAGATGAGGGGGAAAAATATTTTAGAAAGATTTCCGTTGGCGGGTTGACATCCGCAACAAGGTGCAACTATGGTGAAGAGTTAAAGAAGAGAAGTTTGAGATTACTTTGTGCTGCCGACAAGGCGTGATGGTGAACACACAAGAAAAACAACACACACATGGAGAACTTGCAAACAACACACAAGCATATTACCCACAAGCAAGGTGCACACAAGGTACGTCTAGTACCAACGGACGCCTAATACGCGTGGTAGTCGGGTAACCAAGGTTCCTATCAAGAGCTTTCCTATGGGTCGTTGTTAAACATGGCTGGTGGAGTCTTCATCTTAACACCTTAGTCTTCAGCTGGAGAAATTGAGGTCGTCGAAGTTACAACTGGAGTAGAATTGTTGATGTTGAGCTGAGGTCTTCGGAAGTCTTTTGCTTTGTTGACATTGACGATCTTGGCATTTGCAAATCAACCACCTTGATGTTGAATGTTGAGTATTTGTGATGGAAGCTTCTTCTTGTGGGTGCTAACTAATTTGGTCTCACTTGGGTTCATCGTCAAGTATACTCTTGGTTTTGAACAGGTAAGAGATAACAGAAGATTCCTTGAAAAATCTTAAAATAGAGGGGTAAGACGCTGAAATATTTGAGGAGATGAGAAGAGCGAAGCCATTTTAGGGCTCCTCTAGATAAAAATATATTTTGGTAGTAATATATTTTTAACAAAAATATTTGCTTTCCTAACTAACGTCCATGCTAACTAAGGTCTCCTACAGTCAGGATTGCTCTGATACCAAGTCTGTGGGGACCCCGGACTAGCTGTCCGAAATACCCTTGTGCCTACATCAGCGATCCCATGATCAGTGTGTCGCTGAGCACAATCAAACTGGTAATCAAGGAACATCCATAATTACCGAAGGAATATACTTACTTGATTGAAGTCATACTCTTCAATAGGTATTTGCAGCGGAAATCACCATACAGCGTGGAGCCCAAGTCCTTCGCCTTAACCCTACAGGCAACTGACTGGGAAGCGCCCTAGTTCGCATTGACGTCATTTCCTTCTCCTCCTTCAAGCTACTCTTCCTTAAAATCTGGCTAAGACAATAGCCATGGACGAAACCATTATGAGTACAATTTGTACTCGCAAACTACTCCTCTACTGCGTATGCACCAATTTTAAGTTGTCGCCTATAGCACTTTTAGTTATTACTCTATCTCTATATCTTTGGTTGAAATAAAATAAGAGAAATTTTATAACTTTTCATAAACCTTGTATATTTTTCAAAATATCTATAGCCTTTGTTAAAGAAAACGAAAAGAAGGCTTTAGATTCCCCTTTTTCTTTTTTTTCATAAAACTGTCTTTGTAAGGAGTTTTCTTTGAAAACATTTTTCCCGAAAAATAGCTGTTTGTTAAAATAAGAAGTCCCTTTTTAAAAAATGTTTTTCCTGGAAAATCACCATTTTGTTTATTTATCCAAAACTCCTCCTTTTTCCCGACCATGTCTCATCATGGTCCAATTATTTTCCAACAACTCATACCACTCTCTTTGGTATAGTTGGGTAACAGCATCTCCACTTTTGTTTCCCTTTTCTTAAACTTTTCCAAAACTTGCACATCTTTGTAAAACTTTGCACATGGTCTAGTAGGGCCTCCCAACTGTCCATATCCGAGGACTCGGCTATTCGAATAGTTTTTTACCCTCTGCAGAGGTAGCACGCTTTTCCCACACCCATCCGGTAGCTCATCGTGTCTGCCACGTCCCGCCATACAAGGTGTATGCGAAGTTGAGCCACCGACCATAGCCTTTCCTTTGCTCATGCTAGTATAGGACCCTGCCCGTACGAATTCACCATTCCTTCAACACCTAGTACAGGATCCCCCGTCGAGGAACCTAGATGTAAGGACTCGTAGTTTGGCCCGGCGGGCGCGAAGCTCTTCAATCCCTCAATCCTTCAGATTGCCGGGACCCAGGTCAGGGGGTAGGTCGCCATGACCATCCCCTCATGCATAACGGAGTCATCTCCGTCGATGAGGTATCCAGTACTAACACGAGCAAACTATATGACTACGCCCGTTCCCATATTTGGGTAGATGTGGTCGCACAGATTATTGGCTGGTCGACGTAAGTACTAAGACACAATGTGCATTTTTCATAAAACAACTCCCTTTATCACTTCTCCATTTTAACACCGAAAACTCAGCATTTCAGTATCAACTAGGTACTTCAAAAAGGAGTTTGGAATAATTCATATTTTTCCCATCCTATAGTCTTAAATATCTACTCTACATTCTACATAGGGTGATAAAGCAGTTTTCATATCCTTTGTGAAAAGGGTTTTTCAGAAAATCAATACCACTACTTTAGGAAATTGCATGTAATTGATTTAAAGGGATGTAAATGCAAGCTCAGCGAAGTAGCTTGCCTGTTTTCAGCATAATGTCCCTGGACTTCTCCTCATTGATCAAATAAATAAACTCCGGTGCTTATCCAATAAATCCTTCCCACGGTTTACTCCGATAGCGTTGGTATCTAACGTCGTAAAAAGGAAAGATCACAATCAACATACAGTAGAGCACTCCAACAACAATCATCAAACAATTAATAACAAACAACAATCATGATGAAAAACTATTAGTTAACAAACAAGTTTGGCAATTACCAGCACTACTCATGTTTAAAAATTATGGTTAAAGTTGTGATTAAGCATCTTTATTTAAATAGGAAATACTTCAGACAAAAGTTAAGCTATCAAATAATCTCTATGATTTCAAGTATTCTACCAAGCTAATGTAGAGGCATTAACAAGATACTCAGGCTAGGTCTCAACTTAAATACAACCAAGTTTAACAAGCAAGGCAATTATATTATTCACACCAAATAATCTAATCATCAACATAAACAAGCAATATATACCATTACTAAACTACTCAATCAAGCATCACAACAACTCTAAAGCATCACACATAGCTATTGCACTCACAAAGCAACACAATTTGATTTCGATTTAATTGAATTAACCATTATTTAATTGTGTCACAATTATGGCAGAAATTAGGGTTTTGTGTTTAATTGCATAACTTGAGTTCTGTTGGTCACAAAAATATGAACTAAAATTCTACGGAAAGCTATTGAAGTTTATAAGACAACCCAATTGGATTTAATTCAATTAAGGTTATTAAACTCCCTATATAAATGTTTTTATCCAGAAGGTTAGTTTTCTTGTTTTTACTACAACTCAAGTTAATTGTATTCAAAAATTAAATCCTTTTAGGGATAGCTAGTATTTCTTATATGTGATCTAAAAAAATTGGTTTGACCTCATTTGGATTGGTAGAGTATCAGAAACAAACAAGTTTAGGTTTTATACCTTCTGTGGCATTTTGATTATCATTATTTATTTATTAACCTAAATGGGGTGAAACCACTTTAGTTAGTTAGATAATTTCATAAGCTTTCCAGAACATTTTCATTTGCTATTTTTAGATTCCTAGATCTCAAGTTATTGGTTTTCAAATTCTAATCAAATTTCTGACAGAAGTTTTTATCATTTTAAGTGTTAACAACTAGCTGATTTGATAATTTCATTCTGACTTGACCACAACATCAAATGGATTCAAACCAGTGGAATTGGGTTCACTAGTTAATATACTTTTAATAACATTTTAGTTTGATAATTTTGGTTAAATCAATCTCTGGGAAGCATCTCCCAAAGTTGGTACCAATATAACCTTTCTGAGTTTTCAGTTAAAACTAACGCCTTTGTCATTTTTATTTCAAATGGGAAATATGTCCAACAAGGATCATGGCCTGCATCTATGTGAAGATGGCATGTTATACTATCTGCAAGATTTTAGTTTGATATTTTTAGGCCTCTGGTTAAATAGGAATTTGCATGGGAAGGTGGTATCATTTTGTTATTTCATGTGTCTGAATTATTGTTTAGCCATTTTGCTTAGATGATATCTTTTATATAGAATTTATTTTTGGGGGTCACACCACCAGATCATGACAGTACACTAACCATACTAACATATCATACCAAGGTAAATTTCTATAGAAATATAGGTTAAATATTATTAACAGTTCAAATCAGAATCTTTTAACAGATTTCAGGAAATCCTGGAAACAGATATAACTTAGCAACTTTGCTTAGACCTTAAACATATCAAAACTATTCCAATTTGATCAAAACAAGTTTCCCTGTAATCTAGACAGTATATAGATTCTAAAACAATTTATTTCACTAATTTTGGTTGAGGGAATCGAGCTGATGATGCATGCAAACATAGTATCAGAGCAAGAACTATCCAGGACTTAGCAGATTTTCAGATCTCAAATCTGGGCGGGAAACAACTGTTCCCGTTGATCAACAGATCGACGGCTCACAGCCGTCTTCTCCAGCCCGACGGGGCAAGGAACAGGGAGAGGGAGAGAGGGCCAGGGGAGGCACCTGCCGGCGGCGAGGGACTCCGGGGCGGCTTGGGGTTGAGGGAGGGTGCTCGGGGAGGCTCCTAGGTGGCGGTGGCGTCGCCGGAGACGCATCACGGCGGCGTCACGGCGCGGTGGCTGAACCGCTCGGTTTCGAGCTCCGGCTGCTCCTCTGCTGCTCCTGCGGCGTCTAGGTGAGGGAGAGGGGGTGGTGGAGGTGGTGTGGTGCTGGGTAGAGCCCAGGGGAGGGCTTATATAGGCCGGGCGAGCTCGGGCAAGGGGGCGGCATGGACAAGCCGCGGGTGGCACGGGCGGCGCGCAGGCGTGCTTGGTCGGCGACGAGTGGGGCGAGAAACGGCAAGGGGCCGTGTCTGGGGGGTAGTGGGGTGAGTGTCGCGTGCGTGCTGGTGGTCGGCGCGCCTCGGGCGGGTGCTGGTCGGGCCGGGGTGGCCGGGGTGGTCGTGGTGTGTGCATGCCCGCAAGGTGTTCGACAGCATGTCGGGCTGTGGTGCAACGGCGAGTGCGGGCAGGGGAGGGGGCCCTGGTGCAAGGGGTCGACATGGGATGTTTCAGGGAGGCAAGGGCAAGGCCCAGGACATGCTGGCTTGCTGCCTTGCTGCTGGTTGGCCAAGTGTGCATGGTGAGGGGGCATGTCCATGGCATGGGTGCTTGGCTAGGGTTTTAGGGCATGGGGTGGCTAGGGTTGTGTCCAGCAGGTGTAGGGGGTGTTGGGTGTGCTGCTGGACAAGAAGGGAACACGCATGGAGCTAGTTTGGGCTGCCATTTGAGTATAGGGGTATAGGGCACCATTTTGCACTATTTGCAACTATTAGGCACTTTAATGCTAAAGAAAAAAGATGTGGTGCAAGTGTGCAAATGCTGTGGGAAATAAGAATAAGTGTTTGGGATTTTTGGTGCTATGATGGAAATCATTTGTCAAGTGCATCATAGCACATTTTGTAATTTGGTAAAACTAAAGAGGGAAATAGAAATGAAATTTTAAATTTTGAAACTATAATTTGAAGAGGGAAGAAATATTAGAGCAAAGTGGGAGTGAGCACTATGTCACCCCACTGATTTTCGGTTTTAAAGGAAAATATTAATTTCTCATTTTAGAGAAATTGGTGTGGCACTTGTCCCATGATTTCATGTGTTAATGTTTTTATTTTGTTTCTTTTCCTCTCTTCATAATTTTATTTAGCAAACACTCATATCAAAACACAACAATAATCACATCACAATCATTAGCACACAAATCAAACCACAAGAATTAATCACACCACCAATTCCATAATTCACAATACTATCTTATAAAAAAAATGATCACACTCAATTATGACAAGATGAGGTTTAAGAAATATCTCAACTCATAATTTAATTGTTTTCAAAAAGGTTTGAGAAAGGAAATATGTGGGGTAATATATTTCCCACTAGAGTTGTTTTCAATTGGGGTGGAAATCAGAGTTTATAAAATAGGAGTTGCATTCACATGCAAAATATCAAGGTTGATAATTAGATAACATATAGATCCCCATACTTTTGGGAACACATAATTTTGGAATTACTTTTACTTTCTCAACTGAAGGGTATTTTATTTGCTGAAATCAAACATCATTGAAATAGACTTTGGCCAAAATAAGATTGGAAAAGATATATGGAATTTACTCTTGTCATAACATGAGTACCAAGTTTAATATATTTTACTTGGGCTGGATTCTTGGATTAATATTTACTAGTCAAACAAGCATATACATCAAGTCACACAAGGTCAAACAGAACAATATATAACAAGACCCAAAATTCAGAACCAACAAAAACTTTTTGAAATACTTCACTATTGATTGTGTTTTTCTGTATATTGTTCTGTTTGACCTTGTGTGACTTGATGTATATGCTTGTTTGACTGGTAAATATCAACCCAAGAATCCAACCAAGATATTAAACTTTGGTGATCATGTTATGACAAGAGTAAATTCCATATATCTTTTCCAATCTTATTTTGGCCAAAGTTTATTTCAATGATGTTTGATTTCAGCTGCAACTAAAATACCCTTTATTTGAGAAAGCAAAAGTATTTCCAAAATTATGTGTTCCTAAAAATATGGAGATCTATAGGTTATCTCCTATCTATTGCCAACCATGATAATTTGCATGTATATGCAACTCCCATTTTATAAACTCAATTTTCCACTCCATTTAAAATAACACTAGTGGGAAATATGTAATCCCACATATTTTCATTCTCAAACTTTTTGAAAATTATTAAGTTATGAGTGAGATATTTTATAAATAACATCTTGTCATAATTGAGTGTGATCATTTTTATAATATAGTATTGTGAATTATGGAATTGATGGTGAGATTAATTCATGTTGTTTGAATTGTGTGGTCATGGTTGTGATGTGAATAATTGCTTGTGTTTTATTCATTGTTGTGTGTTTGCTTGCTAAATAAAAATAAGAAGACAATTAAGTGTCACATGAAATAATAAGACCTATAATAAAAAGGTCACATAAAATAATAAATATTATTTCACTCCCACGTTTTCTTTTACCTAAAATGGGATCACCATTTTTGGTAACCACTTAAACAAAGTGGAACACCATCACCTACGCTTATCACCCACAGCAATATGCACACTTGCACCTCACCTTTTCTTATACCATTTAAGTCCCATATAATGCAAATAGTAGCAAATAGTGCAGTGGGTACCACTAACCTTTTATTCAATGGCAGCCCTAAAACTTGTCCCCAACATGTCCAGCACCTTACCCAGCATCCCCTACACCTGCTAGACAACACCCTAGCCTTCCCTTACCCTAAACCCTAGCTAGAACTAGCAATGGCATGGGCATGCCACCACCATGCCAACTTGCTCCCCACCCGCAGCAAGGCAGCAAGCCAGCATGTCCAGGAGGCAGCCCTTGTCTCCCTCAACCACCCCATGTCGATCACTCGCACCAGGACCCCCTCCCCTGGCCGAAATCGCCGGTGCCCTGCCGGCCAGACCCGCTGTCGAGCACCCTGCGTGCACGCACCGCACCGGAGCCACCCCGCCCGACCAGCATCCTCCCGAGCCGCCCGACCGCCCCGGCGTGCGCCACTCCACCCCTTGCACGCCCCAGACACGGCCCCGTGCCTCCCCTGCCCAGCACGACGCCGCCCCGCACGCACCCGTGCCGACCGCGACCTGCCGCGCCACCCCAATGCTCTCCTCGAAACCGAGCTCCCCCGCCTATAAAAGCAACCCCAAGGCCTCCACCCCTCACCACACTCACCACCGCACCCCACCCCTTCACCTAGAAGCCACCGGAGAGGAGCTCGATGAGCTCCATCTCGAGCCACTCGGCAGCCAAGCCGTGCCGCCGCTGTGGGTCATCTCCGGCCACGCCGCCGGTGCCCAGACGCAGCCCCCGACCTCCTCCACCGCCCTGCACCCTCGCCGCCGCCCCTCGCCGCCGGCAGGTAGCTCCCCGGCCGCTCTCCCTCTCTCCCACGTTCTCTGCTTATCGGGATGGAGAAGACGGCTGTGAGCCGTCGATCTGTTGATCAACGGCCACAGTGCGTTCCCGCCCGATTTAATTTTTCTGGAAAAACTGCTAAGTGCTGGAATCTGTTTAGAGTAGCCACCTTTGCATGCATTTTCTGAGAAATATGCTCCACCAAAATTTTAAATATTTGCATGGTTAGAAAGAGCAAATCACATAGATTCAGATGCAACTTTTAGATTTCCAAAATAATTAGTCTAGCTTGATGGAAACATGAGGCAAAGTAGCTATGTTCTGTCTGTTTTCAGAAACTTCTGAAAACAGATTACTGCTTAGGCCTTTTGATCCAATCATAGAATTTAATCTAAATTTATTTGGATGTTAGTAGTGGCATGTCATGTTAGTATTGTTAGAGTACTGACATGACCAAGTGGTGTGACCTCAAAATAAAATTTTATACAGAAGATATAATCTGAGGAAATTGGCTAAGCAATAATTCCCACCACATGAAATAACAGAACATAGCCCTTTTCCCATGCAAATTCCTATTCAACCAAAGGCCTAAAAATAGCAAACTAAAATGTTGTAGCTAATATAACATGCCATCTTCACATAGATGCAGGCCATGATCCTTGTTGGACATATTTCCCATTTGAAATAAAAATGACAAAGGTGTTAGTTTTAACTGAAAACTCAGAAAGGTTATATTGGTACCAACTTTGGGAGATGCTTCCCAGAGATTGGTTTAACCAAAATTTTCAAACTAAAATGTTATTAAAAGCATATCAACTAGTGAACCCAATGCCACTGGTTTGAATCCATTTGATGTTGTGGTCAAGTCAGAATGAAATTATCAATTCAGCTAGTTGTTAACTCTTAAAATGATAAAAACTTCTGTCAGAAATTTGATTAGAATTTGAAAACCTATAACTTGAGATCTAGGAATCTAAAAATAGCAAATAAAAATGTTCTGGAAAGCTTATGAAATTATCTAACTAAATAAAGTGGTTTCACCCCATTTAGATTAATAAATAAATAATGATAATCAAAATGCCACAGAAAGTATAAAACCTAAACTTGTTTGTTTCTGATACTCTACTAATCCAAATGAGGTCAAACCAATTTTGTTAGCTCACATTTAAGCAATACTAGTTACCCCTAAAAGGATTTAATTTTTGAATACAACTCACTTGAGTTGTAGCAAAAACTAGGAAATTGACTTTCTGGATAAAAACATTTATATAGGGAGTTTAATAACTCAAATTGAATTAAATCCAATTGGGTCAGCTTCTACACATCAGTAGCTATCCACAGAATTTTAGTTCATATTTTTGTGACCAACAGAACTCAAGTTATGCAATTAAACACAAAACCCTAATTTCTGCCATATTTGTGACACCACTAAGTAATGGGTAATTAAATCAAATTGAATTCAAATTGTGTTGCTTTGTGAGTGCAGTAGCTATGTGTGATGCTTGATAGATGTTGTGATGCTTGATTGAGTAATTTAGAAATGGTATATGTTGCTTGTTTATTAGATTACTTTATGTGATTAATGTAATTGCTTTGCTTGTTAAACTTGGTTGTCTTAAGTGAGTACTAGCTTGAGTATCTAGCAATATCTCTACCATAGCTTGGTAAGATATTTAGAATTAAAGAAAGTAATTGGTGGATTAACTTTTGTCTGAAGTATTTCCTAATTGAATAAAGATGCTTCATCACAACTTTAAACATAACTTTTAAACATGAGTAGTGAGGTGATTGCCAAACTTGTTTGTTAAATAATAATCCTCTCACGTGATTGTTGTTTGTTAGTGTTGCTTGATGTTTGTTGTTGGAGTGTCCTACTGTGTGTTGATTGTGTTCTTTCCTGTTTGCGACGCTAGATATAAACGCTACCTGGACGATATTGGAAAGGATTCATTGGAGAAGAATCAGAGTTTATTTATTTGATCAATGAGGAGAAGTCCAGGGACATTATGCTGAAAACAGGCAAGCTACTTCGCTGAGCTTGCATTTATATACGTCTATTTTGATTTACATGTTTTACCCATAAAGAGCATAAATGACTTAAGTGGTTTTTGCCACCAAAGCTATGATTTCGAAAACCCTTTTCCAAAAATACAAGTATATTACTTTGACACCCTATATGGAAGTATTGGGTGGAAAAAAATTCCTTTTCAAACTATAGTATGGGAAAAAAAAAATTATGGTTTATTCCAAACTCCTTTTTAAAGTACCTAGTTGATGATGACATGCCGAGTTATCGGTGTTAAAGTGGAGAAGTGATAAAGGGAGTTGTTTATGAAAAATGCACATTGTGTCTTAGTACCATGACGACCAGCCGATAACCTGTGCGACCACATCTACCCAAATATGGGAACGGGCGTAGTCATATAGTTTGCTCGTGTTAGTACTGGATACCTCATCGACGGAGATGACTCCGTTATGCATGAGGGGATGGTCATGGCGACCTACCCCCTGACCTGGGTCCCGGCAATCTGAGGGATTGAGGGATTGAAGAGCTTCGCGCCCGCCGGGCAAAACTACGAGTCCTTACATCTAGGTTCCTCGACGGGGGATCCTGTACTAGGTGTTGAAGGAATGGTGAAATCGTAAGGGCAGGGTCCTATACTAGCATGAGCAAAGGAAAGGCTATGGCCGGTGGCTCAACTTCGCATACACCTTGTATGGCGGGACGTGGCAGACACGATGAGCTACCGGATGGGTGTGGGAAAAGCGTGCTACCTCTGCAGAGGGTAAAAACTATTCGAATAGCCGAGTCCTCGGATATGGACAGTTGGGAGGCCCTACTAGACCATGTGCAAAGTTTTACAAAGATGTGCAAGTTTTGGAAAAGTTTAAGAAAAGGAAACAAAAGTGGAGATGATGTTACCCAACTATACCAAGGAGAGTGGTATGAGTTGTGGAGGTACAAAGGGACCATGATGAGTCATGGTCGGGAAAAAGGAGGAGTTTTGGATAAATAAGCAAAATGGTGATTTTTCGGGAAAAACGTTTTTAAAAAGGGACTTCTTATTTTTTTACAAACATCTATTTTCGGGAAAAACACTTTTAAAAAAAGAAACTCTTTACAAAGACAATTTTATGGGAAAAAGATCTAAAAGCCTTCTTTTCTTTTCCAACAAAGGCTATAGATGTTTTCGAAAAATATACAAGGGTCACGAAAAGCTATAAAATTCTTCTTGCCTTTTTCAAATAAAGTGATAAAGTTTTCAAACACCGTTTTATTAACAAAAGTCTATCCTTCACTTTTCAACAAAGATATAGAGGTCTTTTTCAACAGAGATATAGAGATAGAGTAATAACTAAAAGTGCTATAGGAAACAACTTAAAACTGGTGCATACTCAGTAGAGGAGTAGTTTGCGAGTACAAATTGTACTCATAATGGTTTCGTCCCTGGCTATTGTCTTAGCCAGATTTTAAGGAAGAGCAGCTTGGAGAAGGAGACGGAAATGACGTCAATGCGAACTAGGGCGCTTCCCAGTCAGTTGCCTGTAGGGTTAAGGCGAATGACCTGGGCTCCACGCTGTATGGTGATTTCCGCTGCAAATACCTATTGAAGATTATGACTTCAATCAAGTAAGTATATTCCTTCGGTAATTATGGATGTTCCTTGATTACCAGTTTGATTGTGCTCAGCGACACACTGATCATGGGATCGCTGATGTAGGCACAAGGGTATTTCGGACAGCTAGTCCGGGGTCCCCACAGCGACGGTGTTGTGTACTCGGGATCACGACAACCGAGTAGGTTCGCCAACCGGCGTAACCGTCGGGCCGACCGCTGTAAGACTTACTATCAGTAAGTGTATATAGGCCATGTTGAAGTCCACAAGATTAGGATACGTACCTTCACGAAATCTCGAAGTGCACTTTCACCCTTTTCTCCCGCCGGGGCGGTCCTCAACAATTGCTCACTTGTACCGGCTTGTTCCTTTATCTCCGAGCGCTATGGTTGACACAAAGTAAACAAGTTATGCAAGGAAGAGAGAGGTACTTGTGCTACAAGGAAAACAGGAAAGCAAACACTTACCACAAAGTTGAGCACGTTAGAAAAAGGTATTTGGTTGCCCGACCTGACGAGCCTGTTGTACTCCCTCTGGGCAAGTTCGTCGAACACGGTGGGCTCTTCCAAAATCTCCTCCTCAAAAGCCGCCGGGCATAGCTCCACCCTCGTACTCTCAAGAAACCATCGAATGTAGTTGTTGAATGCAATTGGACAGTGCGCCCTTTGCCGGCCCCATCCACTCTCCTTAGCCCTCTCCACACAAGTCTCGAAGTCGATGACATATTTCTTGTGGAATACGTCCCATTTCTTCACCTTCCTCTGTCTTTTTCTGTCCAACCTGCATATAGAAAAGATACACACGATCAGTATCACCATGTTGAGGCGAGAACAGCAAAAAAAAATTAGTATCTTACCCGTGAAGGGACTGGTCCGTGTCCACCCACACAGCCGGGTGAGCCTGGAACAACCCAAACTGCCTCATCACACGATGTGGCAAGTGAAACTCGACCGCCCAATTACATATCAATGGGCAGCGCATCAGCCACAACCGTTGTTCCTCCAAGCACTTCGGGTTCAACGAGAAATGCAGAACTTGACCGAACTCATCACCACTTCCGTAAGGCTCCCATTCCACCTGACAACGAAGTACACAACCATCACTTTGGAGAAAGATCAAAATCATGTGATCGACAAATGTAAACAAAGATACTAACCTGCTCAGGGGTAAGCGCATCAAACTCGTTGGTGTACTGCTTGTACATGGTATTGATGTCGCTGTGAGCCTCCGATACTACGTCCCACCTATATGCCCAAGTGGGACGTCATAGAGGGTGATCCCCGTAGTCGGCCCAAGGAAGGTACACCACCTCTCGCGGGCGTCCAACTGGGAATCGTTCCCAGCTCCAGATCAATAGGAGGACCATAGGACCCCCAATTCCACACTTGCCCGATCTACGACAAGCATCGTCCAACTACACATAAATGCAAACAAGGTTAAATTAAGACATGTTTAACATGGAAATGTAAATTAAAGCCGAACAACATATTACCTGCCGGTACAAGTAGGCAAGTGCAGCAGAACCCCAGCTCCATTTGGAGTCAAAGATGGTCAATGCCTTCAGCCACATCCACTGTGCGGTAATTCCACCGCTATCGGCAAAAAGAGTCCGAGAGATAACATACCACACGTACACGCGAGCATACGCCTGTATCACGTCATCATTGGCATCCACCGGGCAATGCGAGAAGTTCTGCACTATCCAAACATAAGTAGCGCCGGCTGGGACTCTGTCTTTACTCTTGTCTTCGGACTCCTCAGGAGCCATACCAATAAGGGCCTCCATCTGCGCGCGCCACCCTTCAGAATCCGTACTCATGCACAAAGGCTTCCCCTCGATAGGAAGTCCAAAGATCATGGAAACATCCTGTAGGGTGACTGTCATCTCGCCGGTCCGAAGGTGGAAAGTGTGCGTCTCCGGCCTCCACCGGTCGACAAGAGCCGTGATGGCTGGCGGGTTAAGATTAGGAGTCGACCGGCTAACCATCTGGATGAACGGGAGGAGGCCCAACCTCTCGATGTACTCAATGTACCGCTCATCGTACGGCATATCACCCGACGACACCCCATGAGACCGAATCTTCAACGGTACAAGCTCCTGCAAAACAATAAGGCAAATAGAATAATTACAACATAATCTTCTACCAAACAATAGAAAATTGATACATACAAGTGTAAAAGTAATTTTATTACCTCTCCCTTCTCCGCCATCAAATAGGCCCGGTGTTGCACATCGTAGTGATTATTTAGTAACCACACCATCCTACATATTATTCATACTACGTGAGTCATATATTCCGAATGTCGGAGCATGGTTCTAACATATACAATCAAAATTTAAGCAAAAGTAACAAATCATAATGCTAATGCTATAGACACCATAACGGAGAGCACTAACACACTACAAATCGGAGACCACTAACACATATCAATCTAGGATAGCATCTACAAATCGGAGAGCACTAACACACTACAAATCGGAGACCACTAACACATATCAATCTAGGATAACATCTACAAATCGGAGAGCACTAACACACTACAAATAGGAGACCACTACAAATCCAAGGACAAATCAATCTAGGCTACCATCCATAAAAACAAACTACAAATCCAAGGACAAATCATAGACAAATGGAGGGGATCGGAGAAGAATACCTCGGGGAAATATTTGGGGAGAAAATCCCCTCACTTTTCTTTCAAATCGGAGAGGATTCAGTGGAGGATTAGAGGAGGGGAGGGAACACCGCCGCCGCCGCCATTTCGTCCCTGCCTGTCTCGGTGGAGGATGGAATGGGTAACTATGGCTCGGGAGGGAACGGCCGAGCGATTTAGGTCACAGGGCATAGCGCCTTCCGTCAAGGCGCTACATGAGCAGAGCATAGCGCCTTACATAAAGGCGCTACACGACCACGTGTGGGCCCCAGGCAGAAGGCACCGGTCTGAACCTATGTTAACCCTAACATGTATAGCGCCTGCTCCTGAGGCGCTACACATCTCCACATAGCGCCTCGATCCGAGGCGCTATACTTCCACGTGCAGGCCCCCCGGCGCCACGCTGGCAGGATGTGTAGCGCCTCGCGCGGAGGCGCTACGCCGCATAGTATAGCGCCTGATTGCGAGGCGCTACCCGAAAGGGTTATTTCGTGAAATAGTTTCACCCGACATTTATTTCATGAAATTCTTTCGCCTCATGGTTATTTTCGGTCAAATTCACCAGTTCAGTCCATTACTCCTCCTGCTCCAGTGCGAAAGCTCCCTCTTCTTCAGACATACGCAAACCCTATAATATAATATTATACCGGTGGGCAGACGGTCAGCGGAATGCAGTTCAGTCCAGTACTCCTCCTGCTCCAGTGCGAAAGCTAGCTCCCCCTTCTTCCGTTTAATTTCCACAGGGTTAAAGAAAAGAAAATCGAGGTAGTTTCGTTCCGACGAGACGAGAGCGACGGAGAGACCCCAGCGCCACGGCATCCGTTCCGTTCCAGTTCCCATTCCACGGAGACCATTCTCCCTCAGCAGTCTGTGTCTCGCTCCCATCGCCCTCGGCCGTCGCCGTCCCCCTCCCCCTCCTCCTCGGGTTGACTTGACTCCCCTTCGACCCAACACCACCTCCGTCCCTCCTCTGGCCACTCCTATTCCGTCTTCCCTTCTCTCTCTCTCTCTCTCTCTCTCCAACCGATTCAGCAGCAATCTTGGGTTGCGCCGGCGGACTGGAGCACGGCCGCCGGGGAAAGCAACGCAGCGGCTCGTCAGTGCCGGCGGTGAGTCCTCCTATTTGTACTTCTCATGCTCTATAAAGGGGGTTCTGCAAGGGGGTGTATTTTTTTTTTGTGTGTGTGCTTGATTTCTTCCGACTTAGAAACCTGGACCTGTTTCCGGACGATAGGGGCGAGCATCTGAGCTGGTTATTCAATGCCCTGCGGTGTTCGATTTTCTTCTTCAGGTGGGGAAAATAGTTCCAATAAATGTCAAGTGGCAACTGGTGGGACACCTATCTTGGCCTAATAAGTGGTAAATATAGAAGAATTTATGTAGTAACATCTTAGATGCTCTTATAATCTATCTATAGAAAACGAATCCTTTTTTGCACCCGATCATTCGTTGGCAAAGAGTGGAAAAGGCACTAGGACTGAATTGGCACCATTCTTCTTCTCTACTGAGATGCTAAAAAAAGGTGTTCTGAAAATAAGGAGGAATCATCTGTTTTCTGTGGTCGCGAAATTAGCTAAATGAATCATTTAAAGCTCAAAGTTGATAAGATATTTCTGTTTCGGGAGCAACAAATCACAATTTGTGCTCCTACTATTAACCTTTATGGCATATTATCTAAATCTGACCTTGAAAGTATGTGTTCAAGTTTCCAACTTATTTCAGTAAGCGGAAATAAAGAAAATTGAGTGCAACAATATAGGAGAAGAATGATAATTGATTTTTTAATGCTGTTCTTTATCACCTTTAACCTAGAGGTTTGCCATATTCTCTTGCTATCTTTGCTAGTAATTGTGTTGTTTTTTCACTACCTTAAGTGTTTTTTGTCTGAAGTTTTCTAAATTTGGAATTGGACTTGATCTTTGTTATAAACATTTGAAACAGGGAAAGGAGAAGCCCCCGACACCTTCTCTGAAGACGTCGAATAAAAAATCGACAGAATGATGGATCCTGAGATAGTTGAGCAGTATACAAACATCAGCCTGGGAGAGGAAATACAGCTATGTGATTTCAGACTTGCGCTCAAGGCATTGCGAAAGAAGATCCTTAGTTTGGATTTTCAGAACTCCTTACATGTTCATGATCCACAGAACTCTTTTGAGTACTTAGAAGTGCTGTACAAATTACGGCAACTCTCTGAAAGGTTAGGCAATTCGGACCCTGGCGGAGAAGCCAAAGAGCACAAGGAACTCACTATATATGCTAGTGACCTTTTTGAAATGGCAATGGCAAGGCTTGAAGAGGAGTTTGTTTACCTTCTTACATACTACAAACAACCATTAGAACAGGAACTTCTCTCGTTCCGTTCTACAGAGGATGGCAGCACGGATGAATTTTCATGCAGCTCATTTAGTGAGGAACAAAGTGAAGGGAAATCAACACAAACTGCCAGCAGCGGAGGATCTGAATATTTTGTGGCTGATTTGATTCAACCTGGTGCGCTCTCTGCTGTCAAGTCCATTGCTAACTTCATGTTTTTGAGTGACTACAGTAACGAGTGTTGCCAAGCATATATAAATGCACGACAAGGTGCAATCGATGAGTTCGTTGCGTCTCTTAATATCGACAAGCACAGTACAGAAGAACTTCTGAACACTAGATGGAACAAACTGAGCTCATCAATAAAGAGATGGAACCGGGCAATGAAGTATTTTGTCCGGGTGTACCTTGCAAGTGAGAGGCGCCTTAGCAGTCTCGTCTTTGGCGAGCTTTCAGAATCAACTGTAGACTTGTGCTTCTATGAGATCTCATTTAGCTCGGTCATGCAGCTTCTGAGCTTTTATGAATCTGTAGCAATTGGAGATCCTAAACCAGAAAAGCTTTTCCGTATTCTTGACATGTATGAAGTCCTAGATGATCTGCTACCTGAAGCAGAATTCTTGTTTCAGGCAGGGGGCAGTGATATGGTTTTAACCGAGTATAATGAAGTCCTGCTCCAACTGGGAGAATCAGCAAGGAAAACATTTACAGAATTCAAGTATGCCATCGAATCCTACACGTCATCCAGTGCAGTTCCTAGCGGTGCGGTGCATCCCCTTACAAAGTATGTTATGAATTATATAAAGGCTGTCACAGTTTACAGCAAAACTCTTGATTCACTTCTCAAGGACACAGATCAAGGACATCACCATTGTTCTGCTGACATTCAGTCCATGCCAAATTCAAGCCCTCATTTCACAGTTACAGCATTACATCTGCAGTCTGTTGCTGCAGCTTTAGAAGCGAATCTTGAAGCTGGGTCTAGATTGTATAGAGACGGTCGATTACGGAGCATATTTATGATGAACAATATCTGCTACATGGTCCAGAAAGTGAAGAACTCGGATCTCAAAAGCTTTCTTGGTGATGACTGGATCCGGATGCACAATCGAATGTTTCAGCATCAAGCAACACACTATGAGCGGGCATCGTGGAGTCATGTGCTTTCTTACCTTAGTGATGATGGCTTATGTGCTGCTGGAGATGCTGCTTCTCGTAAAACCATTAGGGAAAAATTCAAGAATTTCAACCTGTCCTTCGAAGACGTTTATCGAGTTCAGACAGCATGGTCTGTCCCAGATGACCAACTCCGTGAAGATGTCAGGATATCCATATCACTGAAAGTTATCCAGGCTTATAGAACATTCTTGGGAAGGTACTCTTCCTTTCTTGATGGCACGAAGCAGAGAGATCGTTACATAAAGTACAGGCCTGAGGATTTGGAGGAACTTTTGCTGGATCTGTTTGAAGGAACTCAAAAAACATTGCAGCTTTCCGGCCGAGCTTGAAGCCTAAAACCACAGTTATTCTTCCAGAGATGTCATACTGGCTGTAATTTTTTGTTTTGTATCAGTTTTTTTTAAATGGTATTGCTTAGTTATTGTATTGATGTCCATGCTCAAAAGAATATAAATGTTGATGCTTTGTATGAGAAACCGCATCAATTTCTTCATGGCAGCTATGGTTCCTACACCTGGCCAACTGATTTTATTTTCTTCAGTTGCATGGTGGTTGCATCTATTTTTTTTTCCATTTTTTTCACTGGTTAAATTCAGTTCCATATTCAGTGCAACTGATTTTTGTTTAGAACGTGGGTGACGTCGTCCAACCAAGTTAGTTCTCTGTCGAATTAGAGGTAGTGGGTTGTTGATGAGGTTTTGCACTACTTAAACATAATATTTGTCTTACGAAAATAGAAGAAACTTTAAGTAGCTCTATTGCTGGCTCATGGCGTACTCTGCAATTCGTTAAAAAAAGAACCAACACACACGTACAGCTACGGCCACCTGTACAGAAAAGAACATTGCCCTGAATGAATCTTCATGTCCTTGGATCAACATTCGATCAAATTAGCACTACCGGGAGCACTTAATTATTCGCCGTGGCTGGTCGCCCGGCGTGCTGGTCGTCGCCCTCCTTCTTGAGGTCCGACGGCGGCAGGAAGTGGTCGCAGGTGAGGCCGTACACGTTGAAGTCGGCCTCCTCCACCGTCCACGTCTCCTCCAGCTTCCGCTTGTGGTTGACGGAGCCCTCGCCGTAGCGGAAGAGCGTGACGGTGGTGCGTCCGCCGTGCGCGATGTTGACGCCGTCGATGTGGCGGTAGGCGGAGATGACGGACTCCATGCTGGTCTGCCAGAAGATGTTCTCGCTGCGCCGCGCGCCCTTGGGAAGGTACTCTTCCTTTCTTGATGGCACGAAGCAGAGAGATCGTTACATAAAGTACAGGCCTGACTGCCTGACGATTTGGAGGAACTTTTGCTGGATCTGTTTGAAGGAACTCAAAAAACATTGCAGCTTTCCTGCCGAGCTTGAAGCCTAAAACCACATCAAAAGAATGTCACGTTGGCTGTAATTTTTGTTATGTATCAGTTTTTTTAAATGGTATTGCTTAGTAATTGTATTGCTGTCCACACTCAAAAGAATATAAATGTTGATTCTTTGTATGAGAAACCGCATCAATTTCTTCATGTCAGCTATGGTTCCTACACCTGGCGGTTCGGTGGTGTGTCACTAGGGTTGCAAAGTGGCGTCCTGCACAGACCCGCTAAAATGCCAAGCTAGTTAAATTAAACTAACTTCTTATAATCCAGCTACAACCGATTTTTCAAAAAGTTAAATACAAAGCGGGACGGATCTGGGGTCGCTTTACATCCCTATGTGTCACATTGTGATATTGGTGTTGCTAGCCTCCGGACTTTGCACAGAGATTACTGTTGGTCTGGCTGTAACTGTTTTTTATTTATTTACACAATAGTTGCGACTGAAAATTTTCCACTTGCACCATGGTTGCAATTGGAAATTTTCTAGTTACACCATGGCGTTCTATTGCAATTGGAAAAATACTTTGCTCCCAAAGGCACCCTAAGTTGTTCTATTTCTGGCTCATGGCGTACTCTGCAATTCGTTGACAAAAGAATCAACACACACGTACAGCTATGGCCACCTGTACAGAAAAGAACATTAGCCCTGAATGAATCTTGAAGTCCTTGGATCAACATTCGTTCAAATTAGCACTACCCGGAGCACTTAATTATTCGCCGTGACTGGTCACCCGGCGTGCTGGTCGTCGCCCTCCTTCTTGAGGTCCGACGGCGGCAGGAAGTGGTCGGAGGTGAGGCCGTAGACATTGAAGTCGGCCTCCTCGACCGTCCACGTCTCCTCCAGCTTCCGCTTGTGGTTGACGGAGCCCTCGCCGTAGCGGAAGAGCGTGACGGTGGTGCGTCCGCCGTGCGCGATGTTGACGCCGTCGATGTGGCGGTAGGCGGAGATGACGGACTCCATGCTGGTCTCCCAGAAGATGTTCTCGCTGCGCCGCGCGCCCTTGCCGGACTTCATCCGGAGCAGGTGCGAGTCCTCCAGCTGGATCAGCAGGCCCGTGCGCTGGCTGAAGTACCCCCACACCGTGTGGTGGATGATGTCGAACGCCGCCGCGCTCCGGGCCCGCAGCGTCGCCGCGCTCGCCTCCAGCTTCAGGATGAAGCACTCCTCCCCGTTGATCACCTTCTCGCCGATGCACACCGCGTCCGAGAACAGGTTCGCGATCGAACGCGGGTCCAGACCCTGCGCGTACGACGACATGCATATCGGTGTGGATGTCAATGGAAGAGGAAGATGCATGCATGAGTGGCGGTCGTGTACCTGGAGGGAGCGGCGGAGGGGGCGGGGAGGGCCGCGGGAGACGTGGGAGTTCTCGGCGGCGGACTGGCGCCAGGCGACCTTGCCGTCGCTGCCGGCGCTCATCTTGTGGCCGGCCATGATGAGCTCGAAGTACCAGACCTCGGGGCACTTCTGCAAGAGCACGAAGCCGCCGACCTCGGCACGGCCCTGCGCGGCGGTCACGGTCTGGTCGCCGAGGTGGAACTCGGACGCGCACATCCGCACCTTCCCCACGGCGTACATGCTCTGCACGCCCTGCAGCGCCGCCTGCCCGCCCGTCGCCGCGATGTACTGCTGCATGATGTACTTGGCCGTCGACGCTTGCTTCATTCCATTCATGACACACAATCATTCGATCGATCAATCATTTTGTTGTTGTGTACGCGCGCGCGTGCATGGCATTGGCAAAGACGGCAACGTAGTTGTAGAATTGGCAAAGACGTACGATGGACGAGTCGCGGATGGAGCGGCTGAAGGCGCGGTCGTGGGGGACGGGGCAGGGGATGAGCGGCGAGCCGACGACGTTGAGGAAGAGCTGGAGCTCGGCGTTGGCGGCGGCGGCGGCGGGGCCGTCGACGGTGGCGTGGTCGAAGGCCTGGGTCTTGAGCCAGGCGCGCATGTTGGCGCCGGCGGCGCCGCGGCGCTTGTCGGCGCCGGGGAGGTTGGCGAGCATCTCATCGGGAATGGGCACCTCCAGCACCGTGTCCAGGGTGTCGTCGCGGTCGGCGTTCGGGCAGAGCTTCCTCATCACACCACCGCATCAACGCCGATAGGCCACCCGACGCGTTCTGCTGGGGAGAGAGACAGGGAGGAGAGGGAAAGAGAGAAACAGGGGAAGGGACGAGAGGTGAAGAAGGTCGGGGACATGTAGGAGCAGGCGCCATGCATTGGAACCGAGGAATTGGTGGATCGCGCGGAGACCGGAGGTTGAGGACACGCGTCCATCCGTGCTCCTAATGTATGCGCCATGCGTAGGAAACAGAGTTTCCTCTGCATGCTCTGCAACATTTTTTTTTTCAGACCAGAACAGTTCGCGGCTAGAAAACGAGGGTACATCACAAACTATCACATTGTCAAGGGTCTGACCCATTATTTGTCACAAATCAATGGAAGTACGTTACAGCCTTACATGCCTAGCTAGCACATCACAGATTCACAGACATGGCAGCGCTCCTACATGGGTTGGCTGACCACCTCCCCTGTCTTCCTACGTCTGCGCTCAACACGGTGTTGCTTGCGATCGCGTGGTCGGTCTGAAAATCGCGTACAACATGGTGTTCAATGCAGACAGGGTCACTGCCGCCCGTGTGCTCGCAATGATCTCGGATCACCTGCGGCTCTGGATGGTGAGAGCTCCGCGACGTGTTGATCTCAGCGACCTCCGTGCTTGGTGTGCCAGCCTAGGGTGACCTCATCTTCGCTTTGGTTTTCTGATGAGGCTTTTTGCTCCTCCCCCTCCCCCTCACCCCCCCGGGTTGTACTCTCCGGGGTGGTATGCCGCCCCCCGTGCGTGTCGCGCCCTGTTGCGCGACCCTGCTACCATGTACCCTCCCTCCCCCTCACGGGGTTTACATCAATATGAAATCGTTCAGGTGGGTGATCGCCCCCCGTTGCGCGTTAAAAAAAAAGTAGCATCCCCTTAAAAAAATGTCGCACATGGCGGATCTTATTCTGCCATACCTCCATCGGGTTGTTGCCTACATAGACAGAATCCCACTCCTTGTCAACCATCTTGTAGAAAACATCTTGCATAAGTCAGTATTTTTCGAAATGGAAGAATTGCTGGCTACCACTATGTATCCAACAAAACATGTTTTTTATGTTGAGCACTAGAATATGAGTAACCAACATTTTTTTTAAAAACCTATAAGTCAGAGAGAACCTTCAGTGTCTTCTTGATCAGGACTAACTTCTCTATATAACTCCAGCGCCCCCTCCATGATCTTACTTCGGGATAAAAGTTGTGATCTGCCAAAACAGGACAATCCATAGAAAAAAATGAAATAAATACTTACTTCCCGGCCTCCAATCATGATGTTCAAGATAGATTCGGAAGGATAACAAACAGAGCTAGTTTCTCTAAAACGAATTGGCATCAAATCATTTTTTTAATATTTTCCACGGATTTTTATTATATGCCAAATATCTGTTTCAGGACAGCAAGCAAAGGAGTACACTTTCCTACACTACCTACAAATCTTGGCACAAAACGAAAAGCGAAAAGATACAAATAAATTGCTACAGAGGTACCAACTTCATTGACGCAACAAAAAGCAAAAGAAAACTGAAAGCAAAAATAGCTTGGGTTGCCTCCCAAGAGCGCTTTTCTTTAATGCCTTTTAGCAAGGCATAAAGCAAGATATCAAAGTTTATCAAGTTCATCGTCCTCTTCAAAAAAACTTTCAGTGAGCCTCCTAGTCATGACACTAGTAGGTACCAAATGAAAAACATTAGTTTTAGTAATAGGAAAATCATTTCTTATGTCATCAAAAACTAGAAGTTCACTCTTCATCTTAACACATTTCCATTCCAGAAGTGGTAGGCACATCAAATTTTGGTTTATGCGTTTTCTGAACATAGAAAAACTATTGCTTACCATATTATTTTCTATTGCATCCAACCTTTTCATTGTATGTTCCATAGTAATTTCAGTTTTAGTTTCATCAATAGGTATAGTTCCAACTAGGCTTACTATAACATTAAAAGCTTCTGTAGTGTGAACACCTAAGAAATTTCCTCATGTTAAAGTATCCAAAACATACTTATATCAATTGGTTATAATAAAATAAAATTTTCTAAGAAGAACAATAGTTGATTGTTTACGGCTAGATATATTTTGAGCATCATCAATTCTATACCAAGCATCTTTTAAACTCTCCCCACCTTTTTGTTTGAAGGTGAGGACTTCCAACTCAGGTGTAACAGAAAAAGGAGTAGAACTAGCCATATCAAAAAGATAAAACAAGACAAAATGAAAAATACTAGAAGCCGAAATTTCTATTTTTTTTGTATTTTTGATCTTTAAGTCAAGCAAAACAAAGTAAGACGAAATAAACTAAACAAGAATAGTATCCAGGAAGTAAAGTGGAGGTGTGAAGCTCCCTCTTCTGAATACAACACTCCTCGGCAAGGGTGCCTGAAATTTACTTGATGGCTACGGTGGTGCCAGAAATTTGCTTATGTCAAACGTTAGATTTTTCACCCCAAGAGGAATGTGATGATGTAGCACAATAGAAAATTTCTCTCCGTAAGAACCAAGGTTTATCGAATCAGTAGGAGTGTGTACGTTCACAGAGTTTGGTGTAGGACCCGCACACAACACACAGAACAACCTCGCTCCCAATGTTCCAGGAAGGTGTCAATCTTCCCGTCTCATCGAAATCAAAGATATTAAACATATAGTATGAAATGCAACGAGAATACAATTAAAAGTAAAAATGAGACAATAAAGAACAAGTTTGTAAAAAATATTAAAGAATGGACCGGGGGTCATAGTTTTACTAGTAGTATCTTTCCAAAGATAATAACATTGTTGGGTGAACAAATTACAACATGCAATTGATGGAACTATGATTAGACAATTATGAGAAGATTGTTCATGGCATATATTCATGTAGGCATCACTTCAAACAAATATAGACCGCACCCCGGTACTGCATATATAACTAATACTCCACTTTGAGACCGCTATCCAACACGCATCTCTAAAAATTAAGCTGAAAACCAACACAGTATCGCCTTAGGCACCATACATGATGTAAATAATATTTATGACATGAAAAAATAAACACCGTTGTTTTATTGTTAGTAGCAACAACAAATCCTTACCCTTAATTAGTTGTTTCTATCAACTCGAGCCCAGGGATGAAAGAGGCATGAACCTACCCCCTCTTGGAGATCTAACGCAACCACTTGGCCAGAGTAACCACTTAGATCGGAGAGCATACATGAATGTAAATAAAGCAATCTAGTAATCAAGATAACATGCACAAAATGATCATAACATCGTAATTCATCATGTTCCAACAAACACAACAACATAGCAATCACATCAGATGGATCTCGATCATGTTAGGCAACTCACGAGACCATTGTATATATGAACAAGGAGGAGAGATAATCATGTAGCTACTATCATGGACCCGTAGTCCAAGATGGGACTACTCACGCATCATTGTGGAGACAACAAGGTTGGTGTAGATGCCTGTGACATCGATTCCCCCCTCCGACAGGGTGTCGGAACAGGGCTCCAGATCGGTTTACGCAACGGTGGCGGCTCGGTGGCAAATTTTGGGAAAAGGGGTCTCTCCAGGTAGGTTTCGCTTCGGGGTCAATAAATTGGCGAAGGGGGAGCTTGAGGCGGTGCCTGACGTGGCCACGTGGGTGGCACCCGCAGCTCGCCACGGACCCATGCCACGGGCCCATCTCGTGGCTCTCCTCGTTGTCCCCTTTTGGCTTCGGGTCCCACCTGATAAGTTAGGTCTTCTAGAATTTTGCGGAATTTTTCCGACGACTTATCTTTAAGTGTTTTTCTTAAACTAAAAAACAACAGAAAACATCAACTGACACTTGGCACTGGGTTAATAGGTTAGTTCAAGAAAATGTTGCAAAACGATATACAATCGTGGTATAAACATATAATAATGATACAAAAGTCTCTCGAAACAGGCCGTAGCCCCGCTTTATAAATAAAGCCATAACACGGCCGAACGATACAAGGTAGTGAGGTAGCCCTCTTACAAATAAGATCTTATAGAACTGGCAAACAAAAGTTGCACCGAAAAAACCACCAAGAGGCGAAGGAACAATACAACTACGAAGCCAAACTTGCACACCGAGAGGCCTGGACACACCGCACCAAGTCAGAGGGCACCTGAGCTCCACGGCGACGCCCCCAGGAGGGTAACGGCGCAAAGCATCGCCGCCGCCGAGTCCAATGGACTAGGGTTTTCACCCCGAACTCTGGCACGGGAAGGAGCATCTCAACTACGTCCTCAAGAGGAAAACGGCACCCGCAGGTGTCGTCGTCGTCAGTGCCGAAGCACAGAGCTTTCACTCGATGACTCCCCCGCGACACAAAGAGGGCCAAGGACACACGTGACAAGACAAGACCTCTATCTTCAGATCTGGACACCGCCGCCGGCCGCGCCCGAGCCACCCTCCGTTGCGCCCAATGCCGCCCACACGACCAAAAGACGCAACCACCACCGCTGCCAAGGTGCTCGCCGGAGAACCACCATGCAGCCCGCCACCCGGGGCCGCCACCCCGGCGTCCATGCTCCTGTCCGGCACCGTCAGCCCCTAGCTCCTACGGCCCGGAAGTCCAGGATGGGCCCAAAGGGGCGCCGCCAGATCTGAGCCCGCCTGGCCCAGATCCAGCCCGTACACCCACGGCAAGAACGGCCGCCGTGCCACACGGCCACCGCTCCGACGACGTCTCCAGGAGCTGCCGCGCCGGCCATACCTGTTCCAGGCCGCTGCAGGCCCACGCTGGCCCGCTGCAGCCCGGATCTGGTCCTTCCGTGTGCAGCTCGGCAAAGACGCGCTGACCGGAGGGTTGCTCGATGCCGGCCCCCACACCGTCCCGTACGCCGGCCGCGCCGCCCAGGGACCTCCGCCTCGTCGGGACAGGAGTTGCACCACCTATGCCGCACCGCCGCCGGACGGGAGAGCCCCCGCGCCTCCCTCCAAACGCGCGGGAAGAAGCAGTCCGCCGCCGCCAGCACCGCACAGGATTTTCTCGGCGGCTCACACCGGCGGTGGCGAGGAAGGAGGAGAGGAGGAGGAGGTCTGGGGGAGAGGGGAACTAGGGTTCGCCCCGTCGCCTGCGGGGAGCGACATTAGCGAACGGGGTGGGGGGAGGGGGGAAGTGATTCTAATGATACAAAAGTAGCAATGAACAATCAAAAATTATAGATACGTTAGGCACGTATCACTGTGTGAGCTTTTGATGGACTTGCCAGTGATTAACAAACAGTTGCAAGCCATCCTTATAAACTGTGACAATCAATCCGGGATTGTCAAACTGAACAGTTCTAAGGATAACATGAAGTCATCAAGACATGTTAAAAGATGTTTGAAGTCTGTCAGGAAATTAAAAAACTTCGGATACGTATATTCAAACAGACAAAAATCCTGGCAGATCCCTTTACAAACGGATTATCACGAAATGTTAGATAGTGAATCGAGGAGATGGGTATGAGACCCATGAATGTTATACCATAGTGGTAACCCAACCAATGTGATCGGAGATATTGTGAATTAGGACCTGTGAAGAACAAACTAGTGGTTTAACGGAGGAAAATATTTTATAACCCTCTCTATGTGAAGATGCAGAACTCTCAGAAATCTATAAGGCAGGTTGGCAACATGCCTTTATGTGATTCTGTTGGCTATTATTAGCAAGATGTTGTCCTGCAGAGCATTTTTAAAAGGACACACCTATATGAGTCCGACTGTTAAACGTTGCAGTCCGTGAGGTTTGGGTGATCTATAGTAAACTTATGAAGATACATGGAGTATGACGCATATGCTCCACCCACGGGGTAGGCTACTGGCAGCCAGGTATTGATAATAACTTTGAGTGAAGTCTATTGGCACCAAACTTGCAACTCAAGGCTTAGCCCATTGTTCAAGTTGCTGGTAGATGTAGCTTAAAGTTTTAGGTAGAAGCTCAACTTACAATCTCAACTGAAACACTGGTAGTGATTATTGGCATATCTCTAAATGGGGATTTGAGATCTGGTGGGAGATTGTTAGAATTTGAGCCCATTTGTGGGCAACCCAATAGACAATTTCTGAAATCTAAATAGCTCATGTGTATAGCAAGAGGCGGGAGTGCTAAAGTTAGTCCCACATGGAAAGTTGGAGGGGAGTTGCACCACCTTATAAGGTGGAGTGTTCTACCACTTGGTAAGTGAGTGAGAATAGGAGAGGCTACGCACACTCCTCCTCCTCCTCCTCCTCCTCCTCCTCTGTCGCTCGCTCATCACGACGCGCACGCATCGGGTTTCGTGTTTCGTGTATGAGCCTCGAAGCGAGCTTATTTTTGGAGTTTAGTAAAACTGAGTCATTGACGGACGCGTCAACAGCTAACTGGATCGTGGGCTGCTGTAACCGACTCCAACGGTCGTATCCGTTAGGGTTTTTCCCGAGCCGCACTATATAAAGGCATACACGGTATATGTCAAACCGATCTAGATTTTTCCACTTCTCGTGCTTTGCATCGGCACCGTAGTCTACTCCATCCGGAGTGTCAGCGTGCATCGGCGAACGGAAGAGCATATCTCCGGAACCATTAGCTCTTGCGATCCTATACGGGAGAGGGCTAATTAGGTTTTTGGAAAACGTTCCGCGCTACTGCTCGCGTTCTTCATCACGAGTCGTCTACCGTCGAAGTCGGGCGGTGCTGCTTACTATCGTCTTCAACACCGTCTACTTCGACCGGTCTTCGCCAACGTTGTCTTCAACAACATTGGTTCTGTATCAGTTATGGCTACTTCCACTACATCCGATGGGTACGTCCAGCGTATTCCGATCTACTGGTCTAACATATTTAGTGTTTACATGCATGTTTTCTGTAAAAAAACATGTTAGTACCTTCTGTTTATATGTTGTTGTCCATGTTAAGTAATACATCTAATATGTACAAGATTAACATGTTAGTAGCTATTGTCGTCATGTTTAATATTCTAAAATGAATTATGAAATTATTGGCTAATTACTCAACATGTGAACTTCTTCACATGAATCGAGTAACAGAGACGTGTATGATCCGACCCTGCCTGAGTTTGTTTTCTTTGGCGAAAGGACCCTGCATGACAGCGTGAGCTAACGCATGTACCACCGCTAGCGGGAGCTACACTCGCGAAAATGATGCAAACTGTCAGTTCACCAGTAGTACAACATATGAAAAGAAGACTGGAATTCGTGACCTTGAGGCAAAGAAATGAAACTCCATACATACATGCATGGGCTAGATTAACAACATGGAAGAGACGTACACAGACAAACGTGAATCCGAGACGACAGCCACCAAAGCAACAAAGCGCTGACTGGCCGGATCAAAGACGATATCCCTAGTAAAAAAAATGCACTACCAGTTCACTTTACGCTGCTTTACTTTACGGCGAGATCACTGCACCAAGAAAGCAAGGACGGAGGCAAGGCCGAGGAAAACACGGAGGCCAGCACACGCCGCAGCACCACCGTCGCTGCTCTCGGGGCCTATGATGCTCGTCGCAGGGCCGGAAGCGCTGCCGATCGGCGTAGTGAAGGTCCCTCCCATGCCGGGGGTAGCTGGGTTTGTTGTTGTCGAGCCTGGGGAAGAAGCGTTGGTGCCCGCGCCAGCGCCGGCGCCTGTAGCGGTGCCGTTCCCGGTGCTCGTCCCTGCAGCACTCGCAGTTGCCGGGTACTTGCAGGGTCCGGAGCCTGCACAAGTTCCATACGATGCCAAGTCACGAAGGGCGATCGAAAGGGCAATTGAGTAGTATTTGATTTGGTAAGGAGAAGGTAGACGTACTGGGGTCGGTGGTGGTGAGGGTGGCGGTGCCGCCGAAGTCGCAGGTGGCGCCCTTGGTCGCGCTGCTCCTCTGGTAATAGCTGTTGACCGCGTAGGAGCAGTGCGCCGCCACGGAGTCGGGGCTATGGCAGCTCCCGCCCTGGGCCACCGGCGCGCAGTCGGCGCCCTGCCCGCACGCGTAGTCCAGCGTCTCCTGCAGCGCCGTCTCGTTCGCGTCCGGCCTGCACACGCACCACGCCGCGCCTGCACACACACACAAGACCAGTGTTACAACCAAGTTCCATGCCATGCTCTGGACTGGACATCGCCGGCGTATCTCTCACTCACCTGATCCCCTGATCGACACCGCCAGCAAGAGCAGAAAGAACACGGGACTCGCCATCATATCGACTTCGTGCGCTCTGCCGCTCTCTCTTCCTCTAGCTGGGTCGAGCGCTCGACGGTGAAGTAGTGCGGCGTGAGCTTTCCTTTGGCTATGCTTTATACTCCGCCGCGCCACGTCTTTTTCCTCTCTGTCTTTCCGCTCTTTCCGACCATGCCGCATGGAGAGTCGCCTTTGGGAAGGCCGAGCTGACATGTTTCTTAGGCGCGAAGTTTGCCTTCACGGGACACTTGTAAGTTTCTTCGGGCTGCTCTAGCTCTAGCCCGGGGTTTGCGAACCACGGTCGTCCAAAGTAAAGGCGCGGAAGTTGCAAAGCTGTTTATGTGTGCTCTGTGGCATGTGCTGCGCTGTTCTTCCTGGTGGTAGTGCTTACTCTTTTGGAGATAAGAAAAGGCAAAGCTATATCAATCATTCATATGATGGATGATATTGTAGATTGGTAGATACCAGATACATCCTTTCGCGGAAAAGAAAAGAGACCGTATGTCCTGCACACATACTTGGTACATCTGAATCTTAGACTGGTCATGCTTTCTCAAGCATCGGTTCCCACACCGCTTAGGTGTTGGGTTGAATGTTCAGCTCAGCACAACTTGAAGCTTTCTTATCTTCTCCTCTCTGCTCATGTTATTATTCGCCAGTATACAATGCTCCCCCTATGTTCGTTTATGCAATGGTGCGGGTTGACAACAAAAAAAAACGAGCCTCAGACGTTCGTCAGGAAGAGCATATAAATTCTTCTAGGTTCTTTGACATCCATGTGTCAATATGCAGCTGAAAACATAAGTAACCAGCAGCAGTTCAGCACGCTAAGACGCAACATCGTTCCTTCTCATTCGTTCTACGTTATCTATCTACTGTATCCAGAACTTTATTCTCAAACAATTGTCTCCAGAGCGTATTATCGATTGGAACATGAATTGCAGCAAATTTGATCTGATCATCGAAGCAACACATAAGAAAACACTACCTGAAGGTAGAGTTTATTATAAACCAGAGCCCAAGAATGCTCATTTCAGTACGAGATTAGACAGGATCGCAAGCATCATCACAAGTTCACAACACAAGACTCAAACATCCAGCACACATCACAACAAGACACACCTGGACAAGCAGATATCCGAACACAATGGGCTTATTTCGTAGATCATGGACAAGCCTGCACTAGATACTACTTTGAAAATATGGCTTCTTCAGTGCAGCGACCTTCTGGACGGATGGCCTCGCCATCAGGCCAGACCACCAGGCTTTCACATGCGGACATGCGTCGAACAAAGATGCGTGGGGTGTAGCTGCCAAGCATGCGGTGATAGACACGTGGTTAAGGTCCGCAAGACTGAGAAAGTCTCCAGCCAGGTACTTGCACTTGCTCAGGCGAACCTCGTAAACCTCCAGCACCTTCTTCAGTTTCACAAGGTTATCCTCAACGATTTTTTGGTCGGTGGTTCCCCCGAACATAGGACGGATGAGGAACTCAAGGATAACGGGCTCCAGTGCAGCCGTGTACTGATTAGCCTCCACCTCAAGCCACACATCCACCATTGCCGACTCCTTGAGGTTGTCCTCCTTCAACAGCTCTGATTTATTCTTGCGGCATGCATACTTGCAAATAGCGCGGGATTCTGAAAAGAGGAGAAAACAAACAAATCGAACCAGAGCTATGGTAAATCAACAACGTCAGTAAATACTAGAGGATTCTAAAGAAGAAATGGAACATGGAACCTTTTTTTAAACATTTGCAGTGGTCTAAAACTAGCAAAATATTAACAAATCCATCAAATTTCTAAAATTGATTAGATTTAAATGAAAAAATATACACGATGATAATTCGAATAGCAAAGATAGCATATATGTATTTACCAGCCTGGATAACCTTACCAAAACTCTTGTCTTTTCCATCTGTTTTCCATCTAAGCTGGTGTTTGGTTATTATATTACTTCATTGTTCTGAAATTAAGCATACAAGAACAGGGTGATGAAAATTCGAGTACATCGTGTATGTGTCATGCTTGACAACAACATTTCACTCTTATCAACTAGTTCTTTGATATTTATTAACATTTCAGGTGATGCTTTATCCAAGAACAGCGACATCACTTGCATAGAAATGTTTCCGCAATGTAATTCTCTATGCGTTGGTCCTGCCCAGTAATGGGCCTACTGGAAATATTTAATCACATGGCAAGTTGGCAACCAAGGCCCCAAAATTTATACTCCTAATTTTTTCCTAACTAAAAGACAGGAGAGCTGCCGTTTTATTGACAAAGCGACTACAACATCAATGAGAAAATGAAACAACAAAAACGGAAAACCGCTAACAATTACACATAATTGTTTTTATCATGCTATCATATACTGACATGTCAATAAAGTTTAAAAAGTAATTGAAATGAAGCTGATCCTGTGCTTCAAGTGAAAGCTTAGGCACCATTTTAGACTATGTGGAAAGATAGCCTTGTTAATAGTTGGGAACTAAGGCAATGGCATCAGCAGCAAGAGAAATAATATCATAAGAGCATCACAACCTTTTTTATGGTTTTATTCCTGAGAGGAGGAAAAGAGAAATATATCCAAGAGTCAGCACCATACCCCAGACATAGAAGTCCCCATCCTGCAAAGCCGGCATCTGACCGAAGGGCTGCAGAGAACCAGACGAAGATATTGAGTTTTGGTAATCAGATGTCACACCTCTAAAAAATAGGAATCACATGTCACAGTTACGATGACACTAAAATTGGTTGGTCAAACAAAATATGGCTAGTATAGGAACCTTTATAGTCCTATATGTGTTTCTTTTAGTGTAAAAAGGGTGACACGTGCTGGCGAACAGACCAAGTTTCTACAAATTAAAACCGTTGAAGATATAGACATACATTCAACATATCTCATAGTTACTGATTAATTGTAGAAATAAATACTTCGACATTCAAATGCATGGCTAATTGCAAATTCAACAAAATTATAGCTATTATTGGTCTGGAAAAAGCAGAGTGTGTGTAAAGATGAAAGATCTGCTTAAACAGGCAATAAGTGCTCAGAAATATGTTTGCCAAGTCTGAATTTTTGCTCAATATTGATGGTGGTGAAAAGAGTACTACTCCTAAATCCTAATCGCTAATTTACTGATGTAGTTAGTCTAGCAGTCCTGTTGGGCACTCTGGGCCCTTAAAAACAAGGGTTGTGTTGATAACAAGTTGATTAGGTTTCCTGCGATATTATATGTTGCATGTGTTCGTTTCTGAAATTTAAGGAAAGGGTTTCAGGTACTTCCCAGATGACTGGTGGAACATGGGGGAAGTGCAACAGATATTCTCAAGACATCACATGGTGCCATGGTTGATGGAAACAATGCTGATGGGGCGTCGACCACACTGTCTCCATGAGATGCTGTTGTAGCTGTTGTGCAGCAGAATGGTGCATTTCGGCAGTAATAGCCTAATAGGTGGTAGATGTAATGTTTTCCTGACAAGTGTTAGTCCAATCTCAGAAAAGGTACGGCAATATCCACACTGTAAACTCCATGTTTGCTAAACAAAGTTTCGGTCTTCCTCAATTTCAATCCCTCATTGAACCCTAGGTCTGAATCATAACCCCCTTCAAATCAAAGACAGAGACCAATCCTGAAAATTGGAAGCATAAGGAGGAGGGCAGATTGGAGGGGCCGCGCGTGCGTGGAGGCGGTGAGGTTATACGTACATTCCTGGCGAGGTGCTCGGGGCTCTTGTGCTCGCCGGCACCGAAGTCGATGGGCACGATGTCGTACTCGACGCCGGCCTCCTCCAGGGCCGCCACGCACCTCGTCACGTTCCACGACATGGTCATGCCGTACAGCTTCACCGGAGCCATCGCTGATCTCTTCTGGACTCGCTCTGCTCTCAGGGGCAGTTCGGAACGGAGGAAAGTTGTAGAAAAAATGGAGGAACCCAGGGCATCTCCTTGGGCGCACCCCAAATTATGTCTCGAAAGAAGTCCATATAAACCCAGTACCCCTAAATTTCCAAACCTCTAAAAATAACTGTTTTTTTACGGGTTCGACCGAAAAAAATGCGTAGACTAGAACCCGTAAACCCCTAAACCCCTAAAAAAATTTAGAGGTTGGACCCCGGGTCGCCCTCCCAACCTCTAAAAGTGAGGGTTGGAGAGGGTCAACAGGCCCAACCCCTATCCTCCTCTCTCCACGCGCGGGAGGGAAATTTCCCAACCCGCCTGCCGCCGCCGCCTCCTTCCTCGCCGGCCGCCGCCCCGCCCGCGGCCGCCCTCGCCCCGCCCGCCTCCTCCGCCGCCCCGCCCGCCTCCCCCGCCGCCCCCTCCGCCGCCCCGCCCGCCTCCTCCGTCGCGGCCATGGTAATGGCGACCCACGTCAGTGCCAAGCGGCGGCATGCTGGCCAGCACGTCGTCCCGCCGTAGGCCGCCCTCGCCCCGCCCGCCTCCTCCGCCGCCGCCCCGGCCCCCGCCGCCTCCAAGGTCGCCGCGGCCCCGGCCAAGAGCCGGCGGAAGGTGCCTAGGCAGGGGCCCGTGAGGAAGGCCGCTCCCAAGCCGAGGAAGAAGCCCGCGGCCGCCATCCCCGACCCTCCGCCCGTCGCACACGAGGTGCTCGACGGTATGCCCGCACCTTCGACGTCGTTCATGGACCTTCTCCAAGACGCGGAGGTGGACCTCGGGGCTCCTCCTCTAGAACCCTTTAGGGTTGGTGATGACTTGGAGGAGGATGAGGAGGAGGAAGGGGATGATGAGGAGGAATTGAACGAGATAGGCGAGGAGGCGTTCGCCGCCACTGGCCGCGTGCCCTCGACCAACTATACCGAGGCGGAAGATATTCTTCTGGTTCATGCTTGGGAAGCTGTGTGGATGGATGCAGGCACCGGTACCGATCAAACCGGTAAACGCTATTGGCAGCGCATCGAGGACAACTACTGCAAGATCAAGCCGAAGAATAGTGGCCTCATCTCTCGCTCATACCGGTCGCTTCAAGGCCGGTGGGAGTTGATGAAGCCCGCATGTGCTCGATGGAGTGCGGCCATGGACCAAGTGAGGGATGCACCGCCTAGTGGAACCGTGGAGAGTGACTATGTGAGTATTTATGTGTGTTTAATTTTCTATGCTAGTGGTAGGTTGTTATGTGTGTTTACTATGCTATTGTTGGGTTCATAGGAGACAATTGCCGGTTTGAGGTACAAGGAGATGGCCGCTTCCAGGGGCAAACCATTCCCATTTAAGCATGCTTGGGCAATTCTTCAAACTTTTGACAAGTGGAAGTTGAGGGATCAAGAGACCGCACCCAAGAAGTCGGCAAATGCTTAAGATGGATGATAGTGACGAGGAGGAGAGGAACTTGTGCAAGCCCGAGGGAACCAAGAAGGCCAAGCTAAGGGTGAAGATGGAAGGAGAGGCGTCAAGCCTAAGGGAGAAGACGGAGCAAATGATGACGACAAGAGAGGCATTGACAACGAAGACATTGGAGACAAAGCTTCTTATCACCGAGAAGAAGAAAGAGGTCAAGCTTGCACAAGTTGAAGCGAAGCGTGAAGAAGCAAAGCGCAAGGCCGACTTGGAGGAGAGGATGATCAAGGTCAAAGAAGCAAAGGTATGGAAAGAACTCATGGTGGAAGAGAAGGAACACATGATGATGTCCAAGAAGGACATGGATGAAGAACAATTGCAGTGGTGGAAGGACTACAAGGAGGACATCGCGGAGAGGAAGAGGATGTTCCGTGCTGCGTCCTCTACTTTTCGAGCTAACACTCCGATGAGTGGTGGTGGCGATGGCGGTGTGGAGGACTCCACCGGCGCCTATGGAGGTGCTTGATGGACGTGGAATTGGTCTAGGAGATGGCGCCGAGGTGCAACTTTTTTGGTGATGGTGCCGATGAGAGGGGGAAGATGATGATTTTGTGATGTAAACTATTAAAACATGCATCAATGATTTTCATTTCCTAGTTTGTTTGAAGGTTGATTGTGTTTTTGTAGTGATAAATTGTGATATGTCAAATGACAGTTTTAAAGGTTGGGGTTGAGGCAAAGACTAGAACCCTCAAACCCAACCCTTAAAAGTGCCAAAAAATACCAATTCTCAACCCTTAAACTGCTATAAGGGTTTGAGGGCACTACTAGTGATGCTCTAAGTAATGGGTTTGGGACACTAAATCCCTAAGTTTGGATTGGAGCACTTAACCCCTAACTATGAAATACCAGTCAAATAACCCCTGAGGCCACTCATACCTGTTTTGATAGCTGTTTTGGTCCACATGGGCTACTGGTTTTAGCCACGTGCGGGCAGCTATTCCAGCGTGGCGCTCGAGCTGCTCGAGCGGGATGCCGATGCTGGTGCTGCGGACACTAGGCCTGTAAGTGGGCATGTACGCGACTGCCCGTCGATTTGCCGCTTGTACCCGTTTCATCAACTGCCGAACCCGTCGTCGTCGGAGCAAGAGCCGGAGCGAGCATCGTACGTGGGGCTAGCGGGGCGCGGCCGCTTGCAGGTAGACTCGCGTGCGGGAACGCATGAAACTCAATACTTAGGTGGGTTATATGGACTTCTTTATTATGTCTCGCATCCCAAGATGTCAGTTGCGGGATGTTCGGAAACATGCTGGACCCTATTGAGGTTTTTGAAAGTTTTTTTAACACTTAAAGTTTGAAATATTTTATTCAAATTTATTAAAAAATTATGGAGATGTGAACAAAATATAAATAAAAACCTAAGATAGAAACTCTAGATCTACTCGTCGTCATCGATGTAGATGATGCCCTCGTGGGACGAAGGCCCCGGCTGTTACGGCTAAGTCGATGTGCCAAGCAACGCCGGGTGAAATCGGGGTATTCCCCGTCGACCACGTCCCATAATAGTGACAGAATGCATCACTCGAAATTGTCTAATGTTATCTATCCCGAATGATGAAATTATTGTTAGAGTAAACCATATAGGGGTTCATTAGGCGAGTCTCTAATAAAGCGATACTTCAATCAATATTATTAAATATATTGAGATCAATATTATTAAATATATTGAGATATATTTGTATACCACGGTGGGTTCCGTTAGGAACAAACAGAGAGGAGTTGCCCCAAGCGGATATGAGAAGTATCCCTAAAAGCGGGGGCCACGAGAACGTCGCCGTGAAGCCCCTAGGTTGTTACCCCTACCTGTGCGGCGGAATGATTTAATTTCTCCCGTCAATGGCACTTTTGAAGTTGATGTGGGAGTATCACAAGTGTTCTCACAGACATGATAATGTAACTCCAATGCAATCACCGCGTGATTGTTAAGGATGTAAACAGATTGTATCAAATCCTATTTTCTCCTTACCATATCCTCCACCATATTTTCTGAATTTAATTACATATATAACAGATCGCAGATTCAGAATAGAAATAGAAAGAACTCAGTGGGGAAATAAAATTATTCGAAAAGATATGCATATAATTAAAATCGACAAACTATACAACAAATATGATTGATAAAACAAATTCAACAAAATACTCACAAAATATACGGCTGAATGAATGAATAAATATAACAAAACTAAATGAACAACACATGTTTAGCAATGCATGGTAGGTATGTAAGTGAGTTGATGATCAACGGACGAACTCACTATTCGGAAATAAGTGTCGTTAAAACGGATGCATCTAAATGTATTTTAGTGCTAGATATATACATTTTAGCGACACTTATTTCCGGACGGATGATATATTAACTTAGACTTTTCAGGAACAAAATTGAATTACTCACTGAAAAAAAATTGATGATCATAGTTATCATTCGGACATGAGCGTTCCTATATAGTGTATCAGGGTGACAGTTTGGAATCAGATATACTTATCCGTCAATGTCTTCAAAGTGAATATGGATAATGGATTCGGTAGCAGATTTGATTCGAAAATTATTCTACCTATTAGGAATCCATAGTTGGCAGTGTGTTTACGAAATCATGGCTGCTAGCCTACTAGGGGTTTCAGTGAAAGATGGATAAAATATTTGACATTGCTCAAATTTTTATGCACGCCTAAATATCTGACATTACCCGTCATCAGCATTGCGAATGTGCGTCAGCGCTTATCCTGCCTCGCTCATTGGTCAGGTGTGCTTAAACATCGAACTGGTAATAAACAACCTCTTGTCACTGACAAATATCACTACACTTGGTGGATGCGCCCTTTCTCCGGCCATTGAAACTATTCAACATATCATTCTTCATTAATATGTACATGCTCCTGCTCAATCTCTATGCCTTCCAAGAGATAGCTAATGAAAGACAATCGAAGCAACAACCAACAGATGCAAAATTGTTTTTTTAGATAAAAAAGGGGTCTGCCATCCGATTTTATTGAAATCAACCAGCAGAACAGGAGTTTTATGCGCCCAGGTCACATTACATCATGCAAGACCAGATTTTAGAAGCCAACACGGCTAAGAGCTGAGAGCTAACAAACCAAAACACAGGAGGCAACTACGGCCCAAACGTTCTTTAGAAACATCAGGAAGAGATGCCAAAATGTTAAAGCTGAGATACCTGAAGGAAAATTTTATTAAAAACCAGAGCATAGGAATGCTCATTCCAGTACAAGACTAGAGAGGATCACAAGCAGCATAACAACAGAAGCCTGAACATTCAACATCAAGGACACATCACAACACCAAACACGCACACGGGCATGCACACAGTGGGGCACACCTCGGCTTATTTCATGGACAAACCGGCACTGGAAACAACTCTAAGATGATGGCTTCATCAGTGCAGCGACCTTCTGGACGGACGGCTTCGCCAACAGGCCAGTCCACCAGGCTTTCACATGTGGATATGCGTCGAACAAAGATGCGTGGGGCGTAGCCCCCAAGCATAGGGTGGTAGACACATGGTTGAGGTCCGCAAGACTGAGGTAGTCTCCAGCCAGGTACTTGCACTTGGTCAGGCGTGCCTCGTACACCTCCAGCACCTTCTTCAGTTTCACAAGGTTATCCTCGACGACCTTCTGGTCAGTAGCTCCCCCGAGCATAGGATGGATGAGGCACTCGAAGAGAATGGGGCTCAGCGCGGCGGTGTACTGGTTGGCCTCAACTTCAAGCCACACATCAACCATGGCTGACTCCTTGAGGTCACCCTCCTTCAACAGCTCTGGTTTGTTCTTCCGGCATGCATACTTGCAAATAGCACGGGATTCTAAAAGGAAGAGAAAAACAAACAGAACCAGAGCTATGATCAGCAACAACAGTAAAAGTAAATACCCAGGATTCTGAAGGAGCAGCATAACAATTCTAAACATGGTTACATTTCAAATGAACGAGAATTCAAATAGCAAACATAGCTTATAAGAATTTGCACCAATAAACTTAAAACACATGTTTTTCCTTCCAAAAAGGACTAAAGCTCATGTTCTGTAATAATTGCATTACTTCACAGTTTGAGAGCAGGTTGATGAAAATTCAAAAACAATCTTGCAGAGTGTCACGCATGGAAAGGATACTTCATTCCTATCGACTAGTGGTTTGCTAATTATAAAAATTTCAAGTGTACTACTCAATGCTTTAGCGCTTTCCAATTACTTCGGTTTCTATAAACGGTAATATGAGAAAACTCTCATTATTGACCTAGTGGAAATACTGAATCACATGGTGACCCAGTCACAAAAAATATACTCCTTACAATATGATGACAGCTAAGTCACACAAAAATTGTAAGGTTTTGATGTGCTTATAAAAAGAAACATTTAAGATTAACAACAATTAAAGTAAAGCTGGTCCTGTGCTTGTAGTAAAGCTTAGGTATCATTTTAGCCAATCTGAAAATGCTATATGAGGCAACAGCATCATCAACAACAGAAACAATCACAAAAACAATATAGTAAAAGTATCATGACCCTTTACAGGGTGGAAAAGAGAAAATATCCCCAAGACATAGCATCATACCGAAGATGTACAAGTCACCATCCTGCAAAGCCGGCACCTGACCAAAGGGCTGCAGAGAACCATATGAAGACAGTGAGTTTTAGCAACCACATATTAACATCTAAAAACAGGAATCATACACCACAGTTATTGTGAAATTCACATTGAGATTGGTTAATCAAAAAATAAATGTCAAAAAGATAACATCTTACGGGAAATGAATTCATCTACATATGATTCTTTTTTAGTGTAGAAATACATATAGAACAGCTGTAAATATCATTGAACATATCCGCAATAGCAGATTAATTGCATAAATATGTAATTTGACAAAAATGCATGGCTAATTGCAGATTCAACAAACCTGTAACTAGCTGAACAAATCAGAGAGCATGGAAACTGCTGCTTAAACAGAGGATAAATGCCTAGATATATGTGTGCTGGTTCTGAAATATAGAAGATTATTAATCTTGAAATGGAGTCCATGCTAATTGCAGACTCTTTTCTTTGCTAAAAATTGGTGGTGCTTGAAAAGCCATTCCTAAATCATAATGGCCGATTCATTCACGCGGTTAGTCAAGCAGAGAGCATGGAAACCACCGCTTAAACAGGTGATAAAGGCCAATATATACGTATGCTGGTTCTTGATTATAGAATATTATTAATCCTGAAATTGTGTCCATGCTAATTGCAGACTCACTTTCTTTGCTAAAAATTGGTGGTGCATGAAAAGCCATTCCTAAATCATAATGGCCAATTCATTCATGCGCCTTTGGGCACTCTCGCTCTTAGAAACAAGACTTGTTTTGATAAAATGTTGATTATATCTCCAACTCAGATCATAGATTCAAGCTTCACAAGGAGGACAACAAACAGTCAACTATGTCGGGTTGTGTATTTCTACGTGCAGACTGAAGCATTGTGTGAAAACTCACATACAAAGGAAATGCCTACGCCCATGATAACTGACAGAAATGATGCTAAGATGTTGATGCGGCTGCTGTGCAGCAAAAAGGTCACTGTGAGGTATTGGGTGCTAATCTGAATGTTTTGTTTTTTTTAATGTTTTGCTGCCAATTTTCTTAGAATTAACATGTTGCCTGAACTCCTGCTTTTATGTTGAAAGATTATTTCCTGAACGAAGGATTGTTTACTTGTTTTGTTTGTACCATGAGCAACTGTGGACAAGCCTTGTATGGGAATAGAATATGCTTCTTAGAAACCTTAAGACCCACCTTATTATTACCACACATCTCTCCCTTATCATCAAGCAGATCTAATGGATGCAATACATAGTTATTCACTAAGAGAAACCGGTAGTAAAACCTAAAAATAAAGGGGAGACTAACTTAGTCAGAAGCACCTAAAAATACTTAAATAGAAAGAAAACAATTTCTCTACATTAAACTAGCAGAGGAATAAAGGGTCGTGCCTTCAACATTTAATCGATATGGGTTACAGTGAGACGATGTACTAGTAAAAAGGTTTCGCTTTTTAAAAAGGTCACATAATAATAGGGTTGGTGGCGTCGGTGCAGGAAGTGTGGTGGATGTGGGGAACAAATGTTTTTTCTAAAGTGCAACTAGGCTAAAGTCAAGTGATTAAAGATTGGGGAGCAGCGTAGGTGTTAATTAAAGGGAAAGGTCGCCACGCGTTCCGCGCCCGAATCGTTCGCGAATCTGATAGAATAATGGAGCTTTCTAACAACGTTTTAATACTAGCATTCTTAAATCTGCCCCATGAACTCTAGTAATCCGGTCAAATCGCGAGAGATCAGCGGCATCTCTCCCACTAATAACTAAGAAGTGGTGGAGACATGGAAGGAGGCGACTTTACTTTCGTGAAATTGGAGGCGAAGGGCGTGATGAGATTAGAAACAAATTTGACCCGGCCGGACGGCATGGCGAGAGGGGAGCTTGAACTTACGTTCCTGGCGAGGTGTTCGGGGCCCTTGTGCTCGCCGGTGGCGAAGTTGATGGGGACGATCTCGTACTCGACGCCGGCCTCCTCCAGCGCGGCTACGCACCTCGTCACGTTCCAGGACATGGTGGCGCCGTACAGCTTCACGGGAGCCATTCTCACTATATCTCTCGAAAACCCTCACACTTTCCTCTTCTCGATCACTGGGCACGCTGCGGGTTGGATGGATGGGATCGGATGATGAAGACGACGACGCTCGGAGTCCCGGTTTAATAGGCGGCGGGGGGAGCAGGTGCTGCCGCTGTGGCCGTGGGAGTTGGGAGTGGGTGCCGGGTCGGTGCGGTTGCTGGATGGATGACGATGCTTCTCGATGCTTCCGTTTCTTTAACCATTTCAAGTACCAGCACCGCTCCTTTCTTCTTACTGTACATTTTTGGAGATGCTTATTTTTTTTCTCACGGCGACAGACGCAAGTGCTGACGCAGAGTAGTGCGCCACCGAGGCTTCGAGATTCGCATATCTCCTTTCTCAACCACCTTTCATTCGATCTATTTCTTTTATTATCCATACATTAGCTAGCTTCATGGACACAGATTTTTTTTTTTTTTGAGATTGGACACAGATTATTGACACCTTAACGATCCGGGATCCACAGAAATGGGATTGTCAAGATGCAGAACTTGCACGGTCATAGGTGAAACATCGCAACCGTTGAGCAAGATGCAGGATATGTGTGCTGTCGACGTTTTGCTTGGCCAGAAATTGGACGATCTGCGCAGAAAATCCTGGAGAACTTCACTCAGCAATGACAATGCGGTGACGTATGTGTGTCACCACTCAGCAGTGACCACTGACCAGTGCGTGTTTCACGTGTTTGCAGCAATGATGGCTTTAGCAGAGCATGTCTCCGAAAGGACACAACCCATAAATGTTTTCTCCGAAAGGTCTATATTTACAAGTTTAAAAAATAATGATTTTTTTTAATGTAGCCAATAGTGTATTCCATAAACATGTAAAAAAAAAACAGCTTTAAATAGTTTGTATGCTGATCTACACAAAAATGACAATAGTGCGTATTTGAGTGTGCATATTTTAAATCTTCAAATTTATCAGATTTTATCATTTTTGTATAGCTCAGAATACAAACGATTTGAAATTGATATTCTGCACATTTGCGGGTTACACCATTGGCTACATCTAGGATTTATTTTAATTCTTTTTGGGGAGATGAAAGATATACAATCCAATTTCTCGATTTAATAGAAACCCATAAGAGGTGTTTGTGGTAACCAACTAAAAATATGATAGATATGTCAAAAGCAGGTCTGATTACACCTATTCCTAATCCTAAATAGAATGTAAGGCATAGGGGTTTTGTAAACAAAGTATCCTATTGCCATAGGCTCGATGATCGAGATTTTAAGATTATAAGTTCATAACCCTATCGCCTATTCCCATTTTGGGCGGAACATATCTACTATTTTTCTTAATTCCAGTTAGTGGATCTTCCTGAGCAATTGCAAGAATGAGGTTCATTGATATTCCTGATATAGTAGATGCTATCACACATACAGTCATACTCAATTCGATGGAATTGTTTGATTTTAAAGGGGATCTTCTATAATTTTGCACATAAGGGGTAATTTCTGGGAAATCCACTTCGGCTCATAGGTGCATCTACACCCACTATCCAAAAAACAAAATTTAAATTATTAAAAAAAATACAAAAATTTCGGGTGTACATATGAACATTCTATGTTCATACAAAAAAATCGCGATGAAAACACATTTTTTGTGGCAAGTGTAAAAAAGACAAATCTCCGACGTTCCAAAATGACTTTGTACGTAACAATTTTTTGTCTTTTTTATACCGGCCACACAAAATATCTTTTGGATGCAAAACTTTTTTACACGAATAGACATTTTTCATATGAACACCCAAAATTTATGTTTGAATTTTTTTGACTTTTCGAAATGCGTTAAAAATAAATTTTGCACAACGGGTTCATCTACACCCGTGAGCCAAAACATCATGTCCGTAATTTCTTGGTTTCGTCTGGTCATTATTAACTTGTGAACTCTTTCGCCGCCAGATGGTCGGCAGGCTGAAGCGCCAGGTCGCGAGTTCAAGTCACACTTCTACCTTAATGACAAGCCGGGGTGGCGTCTCCCCCCTTGGTCTTGTTGTTCTAGTCATTAATAACTTGATTGTTTTTAGATAATAGTACATAGAAAGAACGCTCGTAAGGAGTCCTATTAAAACCAAAAAAATATAGGCCTGCTTGCCATCCACACAAGAATAGGTAGAGCTTCTTGAAGAAACCTGCTAGTGTAGGAAGGCCTCCTAGGGATAAGAGTACATAGGGAGAGAGCCAATAAAGATCTTTAATTTGTGTATAATCCTGCATGATCTCGAACGTTATCAGTTCCGATAGGTAGACCATAATACAATGCAAGCAAAAGTTCCTTCATGGGGATATAAAACAACATTTAAGTTATCGTGCTTGCATATCCATCATTTGAGTCTCCAACAATTATTCCAATAATTACATATCCGATTTGCCCAATGGACGAATATGCAAGCATACGAGTTTCATGCTTGTTTGAGTAATAGCAAAAAGATTCCCCCAAAATCAAGCTAAGAATAGCTAATATTTTCAGAAGAATATGCCATCCGCTTAACGAGAAATAACAAGAAATATCGACTATTCGCATGGCTAAAGCTGAAACGGATACTTTTGAAGTAACAAAAAGAAAAGCAACGACTGGAGTGGAGGAGTCAGAGTCGAAAAGAGGATTCCTCGCTTCTTTCTCTCTGCTGGCAAAATCGTGCATGAGACATTCATCACGCACGGCTCCTAAGATATAAAAGAAAGGATAACTCGTCTTCATTCTTTTTTGATTACCTTCTCACGTATGTATAAGACCGAATCAATTCTTTTTTGAGTCCGGTTTTGAAAAAGAATTAATAATCCTTAACTTTTCGAGGAATCCTTCTTCATAGGTTGTGGATGACTGAATTTTTCAATCCTTTCGACCTTGGTTCCGGAGGAGCAAGTCAGAAAGGTTGAGAAAAAGAACCATCTGATTGTAGTACAAGACTATAGGATCACAAGCAGCATAACAACAGAAGCCTGGGCATTCAACATCAAGGACACATCATGAGAAAAAACACGCACATGGGCAGGGACGCAGCGAGACAGACCTCGGCTTATTTTGTGGACAAACCGGCACCGAAAACAACTCTAAGATGATGGCTTCATCAGTGCAGCGACCTTCTGGACGGACGGCCTCGCCAACATGTCAGTCCACCAGGCTTTCACATGTGGATATGCGTCGAACAGAGTTGCGTGGGGCGTAGCCCCGAAGCATAGGATGGTAGACACATGGTTGAGGTCCGCGAGACCGAGGTACTCTCCAGCCAGGTACTTGAACTTGGTCAGGCGCGCCTCGTACACCTCCAGCACCTTCTTCAGTTTCACAAGGTTGTCTTCGACGATTTTCTGGTCAGTTGCTCCCCCCGAGCATAGTAGGATGGACGAGGTACTCGAAGAGAATGGGGCTCAGTGCGGCGTAGTACTGGTTGGCTTCAACTTCAAGCCACACATCAACCATGGCTGACTCCTTGAGGTCCCCCTCCTTCAACAGCTCCGGTTTGTTCTTCCAGCATGCATACTTGCCGATAGCACGTGATTCTAAAAGGAAGAGAAAAACAAACAAAACCAGAGTTATGATTAGCAACGATGGTGAACACCGAAGGATTCTAAAGGAGTATGTTACTATTTATCACATTTGAATAAATTGGTCAGCAAATATAGCTTATACAAAGTTGCAGCAATAACCTTGAAACTCATGTTTACCTCATTATTGACCTAGTGGAAATACTGAATCACATGGTGACCCAGTAAAAAAATACTCCTTACAATATGATGACAACTAAAAGTTAGACAAACTGAACAAAGGTGGTCAAGACCACCTTATCTGCGGTCCTGAGCTTCGCCATGATGTCGCTGGACCTCCCCGCCAAAACGCTTGTGGCGATTGAGAAGATCATCCGAGGTTTCTTGTGGAAAGGGAGGAAAAATGTCCAGGGCGGACATTGTCGGGTGGCCTGGGATAGGGTTTGCATGCCAAAGACCTTGGGTGGTCTGGGCATCCCCAACATCAAGCTTATGAATCTGGCCCTACGGACCAGATGGCTGTGGCTAAAGAGAGTGGATGACTCTAAGCCGTGGAAGGAGTTTAACATTCAGGTTCCGACGATAGTGCACCATCTCTTTGAGGCCACCACTTCCTCACACGTGGGAGATGGCGCATCCACCTTTTTCTGGACAGACATGTGGCTCCCACATGGTCGTGTCAAGGACCTTGCTCCGAACCTTTTCGCCAAGGTCCCTAAGCGCGCAATCAAGACACGGCTAGTCCGGGACGGCCTTAATAATGTTGGCAGAATGCTTAGGAGCGATCACGCTTGTGGACGAGGTGGAGGACACCTTCAGCTGGAACTGGGAAGTGAGTAACACCTACTCGGCCAGGTCGGCGTACCTTGCCTTTTCCGAAGGCAAGACCGCGCTTGGGGGCGTAAAGCAGGTTTGGGGGTCCCGAGCCCCGGCCAAGTGCAAGTTCTTTTTATGGCTGGCACTTCGAGGTCGTTGGTGGACTACAGACCGGCTCGGCAGACGGGGCCTCCCACGACCGGCGGCGTGCCCCTTCTGTGATCAGCACGAGGAGACCATAGACCACCTGCTTCTAGGGTGTGTCCTTGCCAGGGAAGTCTGGACAATGTGTTCCGCCGTTGGGGCCTTGAGCTGTGGATTCCAGACCTAGATGGGAGGTTGGCCGAGTGGCTACCGGCAAGGCTTGTGGATCGTTCCTCGGATAGGGAGCTTTGGACAGCTATCACCCTCGTCTGCTGGTGCTTATGGACACACCACAATGGGTTGGTCTTCGACGGCGTTTCCCCTTCTCCGGGGACGGTGGTAGATAACATCGTCACCGAAGCGGAGCGGTGGAGTGCGGCAAGGTTGTTTAGGGGTAGTCTAGCGCCGGTAGATAGGTGGAGGTTTAGCGAGTAGTCGTGTTTTTTCTTCTTTCGGTGGGTGCGTTCTCGACGTCTGTGTCGACCGCGTTGTAACTAAGCCTCTTGGCTGCTTCTTCTATGAAACCAATACGTCTTTCCATGACGTATCCTTGAAAAAAAGTTAGACAAAAATTGTAAGGTTTTGATGTGGTTATAAAAAGAAACACTAAATATTAACAATAATTCGGGTAAATCTGGTCTTGCGCTTGTAGTAAAGCTTAGGTACACTTTTAGCCGGTCTCAAATTGTTATATGAGGCAAGAGCCTGAACAACGACTGAAACAATCACAAAAACAATCTAGTAAAAGTATCATTACCCTTTATAGTTTTACTTATAAAGGGTGGAAAAGAGAAAATATCTCCAAGAAATAGCATCATACCGAAGAGGTAGCGGTCACCATCCTGCAAAGCCGTCACATGACCAAAGGGCTGCAGAGAACCACATGAAGACAGTGAGTTTTAGCAATCAGATGTTGTCTTAAAACAGGAATCATACACCACAGTTAATGTGAAAATCACATAGATTGGTTACCCAAAATTATGTCATAACATCCTACCGGCAATGAATTCATCTACATATTATTATTTTAGTGTAAAAATACATATAGACCAGCTGTAAATATCGAACATATCTGCATAGCAGATTAATTGTATAAATATGTACTTTAACAAAAATGCATGGCTAATTGCACATTCAAAAAACCCTGTAACTAGCTGAACAAAGCAGAGAGCATGGAAACCACCGCTTAAACAGGTGATAAAGGCCAATATATACGTATGCTGGTTCTTGAGTATAGAATATTATTAATCCTGAAATTGTGTCCATGCTAATTGCAGACTCACTTTCTTTGCAAAAAATTGGTGGTGCATGAAAAGCCATTCCTAAATCATAATGGCCAATTCATTCATGCGCCTTTGGGCACTCTCGCTCTTAGAAACAAGACTTGTTTTGATAAAATGTTGATTATATCTCCAACTGAGATTGTAGATTTATCGTCAGAACTTCACAAGGAGGACAACAAACTGTCAATTGTATCGGGTTTTGTACTTCTACGTGTAGACTGAAGCATTGTGTGAAAACTCACCTGGCGACTGGTGTACAAGCACTAGTAGAAATAAGGCCTTTGGTCCAGAGCCCCATTGGGCTCTAGTCCCGGATGGGTTTTGGACCGGGACTAGAGGGGGGACTAGTCCCGGTTCAACGGCTAGGAGGTTGCACTGGACTAGTCCCGGTTCGAACGGGACCTCTAGTCCCGGTTCGTATGGGTCTCGCCCAGCAGGGCCACGTGCGAGAACCTCTAGTCCCGGGTGGTATCTCGAACCGGGACTAGAGGTCCTCTGTTTTCCTATATCATCGCCCCTGCTCACCCCCCTCTCCCCTGTTTTTTTTCATTCCTAGAAGGTGAGAGGTGTGTGCTAGTTTGTTGTTCCTTCCTATGCACAAGAGGTGCTCGATGAAATGCCCGAGCTAGCCAGCTTCCTTCTCCTCTGTTCTTCACCACCGAGCTCGAGTTTATCCCCATTTTCTCCACGATTTGTCAAGATTTGGCGGTGCCCCTTCTATTGAAGTGTTCCAAGAGGTTAGCAACTAAACCCTTTCATCTTTCATGGATAATTAAGCTCATTACATGCCATGTGTTGTAAGTATGAGGCATGTTCTTGATTGTTGCAATGGCCGATGATTTTTTAGTTATGATTTGATAAAATGCATGTGTAGTTCATAGTTTAGTTATGAGTTGATAGAATGTCGTCGCATCGAGTGCCGAAGTATTGTTGTGCATATAATTTTAGACCTGGACTAATTTTAGCATCGTGATTGCGTTTGATATACTTATATAATGCAGATGAGCCATCCATGGATGTACGCTGACCGACGCTCTAACGAGTACATTCAAGGCGTGCGTTCTTTTCTCAATGTGGCTGAGAAAAACACGCGGAATGGTTTTATGTGTTGTCCACGTGTGTGTCGGAATGAGAAGGATTATTCCTCCTAAAAAACCCTTCACATCCACCTGATTTAGTCTGGTTTCATGTCCGGCTATAATTGTTGGACCAAGCACGGAGAAAGAGGAGTTATGATGGAAGACAACGAAGAAGAAGAGAATGATGACAACTATCATATGCTCCCTGAATACGATGGTAATGCAAGGGGGGAAGCTGAAGATGAAGAGGCACCAGATGAGCCCATGTTAGATGATGATCTTCGTCGGGCCATCGTTGATGCAGAGAGAGAAGCGGAAAGTGCAAATGAGAAGTTGAAGTTGGAGCGCATGTTAGAGGATCACAAAAAAAAGTTGTGCCCAACTTGCGAAGATGGCAACACAAAGCTCGGTACCACACTGGAATTGCTGCAATGAAAGGCAGAGACTGGTTTATCTGACAAGGGATTTGAGAAGTTACTGAAAATAATGAAGAAGAAGCTTCCAAAGGATAACGAATTGCCTGACAGTACGTACAAAGCAAAGAAGGTTCTCTGCCCTCTAGGATTATATGTGCAGAAGATACATGCATGCATTAATGACTGCATCCTCTACCGCGGTGAGGAGTACGAGAATAAGAATGAATGCCTGGTATGTGGTGCATTGCGGTATAAGATCAGACGAGATGACCCTGGTGATGTTGAGGGCCAGCCCCCCAGGAAGAGGGTTCCTGCCAAGGTGATGTGATATGCTCCTATAATACCACGGTTGAAACGTTTGTTTAGAAACAAAGAGCATGCTAAGTTGCTGCGATGGCACAAGACCGCAAGAAAGATGAGATGGTGAGACACCCCGCTGATGTGTCGTAGTGGAGAAAAATCGATAGAGAGTACAAGGACTTTGCAGATGACGCAATGAACTTAAGGTTTGGTCTAAGTACATATGGCATGAATCCTTTTGGGGAGCAGAGCTGCAGTCATAGCACCTGGCCTGTAACTCTATGTATCTATAACCTTCCTCCTTGGTTGTGCATGAAACGGAAGTTCATTATGACGGCAGTGCTGATCCAAGGCCCGAAGCAACCCGGCAACGACATTGATGTGTACTTAAGGCCATTAGTTTAAGAACTTTTACGAGAGAATACATCAGACGATGAGCCAAAGCGCCACATAGTTCTTTCAGGGAAAAGAAACATCGTGGTAGTGGAGGACAAGACAGACATGTCAGAAGATTATGATAAGTTTCATAAAATTCCGCCCTTCGCAGTGAAGGATGACCCAAGTCTCCTGTTAATTAATGAAGATGCTCTATGGTTACGACGCAGAAAAAAACCCAAACACTATATGGGGATGTTGGTGATGTGTAATAATGTATTAAACCTTTTATGTAACTGCACCATTGGATGTATACAGGGGAATCCAAATGATTTGTATTCGGTCGATGAGATTTCTAGAATGAACAGAACACACGGTTTTCCCTGCATACAGCCCAACGGTAGCTCGTGAGTGCCTGCATATCAAATGCACCATTGGATGTATGCAGGGAATCTGAATGATTTGTATTCGGTCGATGAACTGAAGGATGTCTAGATAGAACAAAACACACGGTTTCCCCTGCATACAGCCCAACGGTGGCTCGTGAGTTCCTGCATATCAAATGCACCGTTGGATGTATGTAGGGAATCCGAATGATTTGTATTCAGTCGATGAACTGAAGGATTTCTAGATAGAACAAAACACACGGTTTCCCCTGCATACAGCCCGACGCAGGCTAGAGAGTGCCCGCATATCAAATGCACTGTCGAATGTATGCAGAGAATCTGAATGCTCTGTATACCAAATGAACTACAATGAGTACACACTGAGAGTGCCGAAGATGTCCGAGAGGTGGGCTATATATAGGGTCGCGTGGCTCACGAAGTGGTCGCGATGTGCCGATCCAACAGCTCACAAGTCCTCAAAAGAAACACACACCGCTGATACAACGGCTCACAAGCGCTCGAAAGAAACACACCGCTGATCCAACAGCTCACAAGCGTTCGAAGGAAATACACGATCCGTGTGCTTCTTCCTGATTGGGCATACTACATGCACTGATGACGGTGAGCCCGCTGACACTCCGGAGTGAAAAGCCAGACTTATACGTCTACACCCGGTACCGGCATCAAAAGGGGTAGAAAAGTGAAACAGAAAATATGCAAAAAATATTAGTTAATGCATTTTTAATTGAAAATGGCAAAATGATTAATAGTTTGAATAGTTAGTATAATTATTTTAGAAAACAGAAAATGGTTATGGATTAGTTATTCAAATTCAAACAATTTTCATGCTGAAAGTATTGTCAGATTCAAAAATATGCAAAAAAATATTAGTTAATGCATTTTTAATTGAAAATGGCAAAATGGTTAATAGTTTGAATAGTTAGAATAATTATTTTAGAAAACAGAAAATGGTTATTCTAACTAGTCAAATATTAGTTATTCTAAAATTAGTTTCAATATTAGTTTGATTAGTTCTTCAAATTCAAACACTTTTTATGTTGAAATGTTTGTCAGATTCAAAAGTATGCAGAAGTTATTCAAACACTTGTCACAGAAAATTTTGGGCCTTTGCGCGCAAAAAAAAACACCTCTAGTCCTGGTTGGAGCTACCAACTGGGACTAAAGGGTTATTTGCGCGCGCCCTTTTCGGCTCCCCCGAAAACACCTCTAGTCCTGGTTGGTGCCACCAATCGGGACTAGAGGACACCCTCTAGTCCCGGTTCGTGGCTCCAGCCGGGACTAGAGGTCCCTGGGTATAAATACCCAGGGCCTCCTCCCCGGTTCGAGCCACGAACTGGGACACGGAGAAGGAGGAGGCGCCGCCGCACGAACGACGCCGTCAGGCTGCCCACGCCGCTCCGTGCCCGCGCCGCCGCCGGCCTTCAATCCTCTCTGCCGCCCCGCGCCGCTCCGCGCCCGCGCCACCGCCGGCCGTGAGCTCCTCCGCGCCGTCGGCCACCGCCGCCGCCGTGAGCTCCTCCGCACCGTCGGCCACCACCGCCGCCGTGAGCTCCTCCTGCATCCCGTCGTCCTCCGCATCGTCGCCACCCGTGAGCTCCTGAAAGTGCATGGTTGCCCCCATGTGTGGTTTTGGTAATTAATGACAATCTCTATGGACTAATGTTTGTATTGAGCTATATTTGTAGGAGTGTCCATTTGCGTTGCTTGATCTCCATTTGTTGGAGTCAAGGCTAAGGGAAGAAAATTATGTGTTGATCAAGGCTATGTGCGTGTTGATCGACACTCTAGTCCAAGTGAAGATATGCCGGAGAGTGCTTCTCCCATCTTGGTGTATGGGGGAGCAACTTGTGAATCTTCACCAAGCGAAGCGCAATCAAGAAAGGTGGTGCGTCTTGAGGAGATGAAGATCGTCTTCTTCGACCTCAAGTGGTTTTATGCGCAAGGCAAAGGTATGATCTTGATAGGGTTTCTATTTTACCGGTCTCATGATGTTAGTTGAGAGACCGGGTTATAGGATAGATAGCCGTACTATCAAGAGGGGCTCTCGACCGAGTATCGTGATCGTATCGTCGTAGAGAGCACAAACCTTTGCATCCATGCAATCATCTTTATTGCTTCTTATTTGTCTCTTATCGTGGTGTGGTCTTGGTGCTTGTCGTGCTTGTCATGACAAGGCCAAGGTCACCGAAAACGGTTTTCATATGCGTCTTCTATTGCGGTTTCGGTATTGGAGATTTTGCCGGTTCATCCGTGCGGAAGGTTTCTCTCTTCCATTTTTGCAAAAATCTCCTTTACTTGTTTTAATCATTTCCAAGGATTGCATTTGTCATCCTCTTTCCATCAAAATTGTTTTTACTTCTTTCGGACTTCATTTGCAAAAGATATTGCATTTCCGGTTTGCAAATGAGAAGGTTTACCTTTCTACATTTGGTTTTATCCTCACATGATGGACCATGATGTTTCTCTGCATGATCTTGTAGAACTTTTCGTTGCGAATCTAACGAGCCCAAGATCATCGAAAACGGAGTCTGGATGATTAAGTTATGTTTTTTCTCGTACCGGGTGTTCTGCTGTTTTCGTTGCCGGTACTACCGGCCCCTCGGGCGGAACTACCGCTGGCAAGTTCCGGAGAAACTTCCGGAGGCCAGTTCCGCTTACGAAATTTCGGTACTGGACTCGGGCGGAAGTGGCACCGGAACTTGCTCCGGTACTACCGCTATTACCGGTCTCCCCAGCGGAAGTACCGCCCCGGCGGGATGAAGCAGGTTCGGCTGAACCCTTTGAAGACCGTTGGCTGAAGCTGTAGCGAGGGTCTGGAAGTTCCGCTCTGCCGGCCGGTACTACCGGCCCTGCGGGAATCTGAGCCCAACGGCCAGATTTCTCAGGGACCTATTTAAAGGGGGCTTTCTTCCCCATTGAAAATCTAACCTTTTTTAACCCTTTGCTCTCTCTCTCCTCCATTGTTGCACATCTTGAGAGCTTGATTCCTCCACTTCCCTCCAATGATTCTTGCCCATTTTTAGGGAAACAAGAGAGGAGATCTAGATCTACCATTCCACCAATCCATTCCTCCTCTAAGTGAGGGGAACCTAGTGGATCTAGATTTTGGGGTTGCTTTGTGTTCATCCCCTTGTTCTTCCTCTTAAATCCCTCCATAGCATTAATTGCTTTGGTTGGATTTCGGAGTGAAGGACTTGACCACTTAGTGTGTTCTTGCCTTTTGCATTAGTTGCATCGGGTTGTGCTCTCCACGAAGATTCGTGGGATTGAAGTTGAGAAGCTTGTTACTCTTGGGTGCATTGTGTTACCAAGAGCTTGTGCCTCTTGGGTGCATTGTGTACCCTAGACGGTTGGTGTGCCGTGAAGCCTTCGAGTTGTGAAGCTTCGGCAAGATTTGGGAGCCCCCAATTGAGTTGTGGGTGTGTGCCCCAAGAACGGTGTAAAGGCTCCGGATTCCGCCTTGAAGGATTCTGATAGTGGAAGGTGAACAAAACCCTTGGGTGCGGTTCATCGGAGAATAGGGTGAGGCCTTTGTGCCATCTTGAGTAGGCCTCTTGTGGCGAGCTCATACCCCTCCAACGAGACGTACTCCCTTAACAACTCGGGAATACATCCTCGTCTCCGCGTGACTCAGTTATTTCTATACCCGAGCTTTTTACTTATGCAATTTACATTGTGATAGGCTTCGTGTTTGAAGTTTTATATATTGCTATCACCTTGTTGCTTTGCTTGCTTAGCATAAGTTATTGGTGCACATAGGTGAGCCTAGTATATTAGGTTGTTGGGTTGTTAATTTAAACACATAGTTTTATTCCGCAATTATCAAGCCTTAAACCGGAAAAGTTTTAATCGCCTATTCACCCCCCCCCTCTAGGCGACATCTCGGCATCGTTTGTTCTTTCAGCTCCTCCTTCATCCCGCTCCTCCTGATTTTTTTGTAGCAATTTAGCAAATTTTTATGTATTATCATAATGCAAATATTAATGAGGAATACATGGGAGTAATGTGCTGTATATATTTAGCAATTTTTTAGATTTACTAATTTTGTTAGCAATTTTTATTAGCTAGGTTAATTTTGTTAGCAAGATGATTTATTAGCTAGGTTAATTTTGTTAGCAATTTTTTAGATTTACTAATTTTGTTAGAAATATATAACCGGTTGCTAATTTGCTATGTTAGATTTACTAGATGATTTATTAGCTAGGTTAATTTTGTTAGCAATTTTTTAGCAGTTTAATTAGTTAGATTTATTAGCCCGATGATTTACTAGATAATTTATTAACTAGATGATTTACTAGATGATTTATTTGCAGGTTAATTAGTTAGATTTAGTAGTTAGATTATTTAGCAATTTATTGTTGAACCCTATTTTTAGCCTAAGCAATTTATTAGCATCCGATTTACTAGTTAGATTAGAAATTTTACTTAGGTGAAATTTTGCTAAGTCCAAATAATAATGTAAGTCCCATATTAATTGACATACTGCAAAAAAATTGTGTATTTAGTTTATTTTTCTCGTTGACGATGTCCCTGTTGGACCAGAGGGGCGATGTACGGGACTGGGCTCCGCCGGGCTGACACTGGGAGGTGCTACCTTCCGGGACGCGCAGCTTGGTGACGAATCCGGGTGACGTCGTCGACCCGGATCTTCTTTGGTGGCAGTCGCGTGGGTCACGCTCGGTGCAGAGGGAGCCGGCCCCGAGGAGGTGGTACTTCGCCGTATCAGGGAGGAGGACGAGCACGTCCGTTGCTACATGTATTTGTTGGATAGGCAGTATAGCAATACCTGGTAGTTTCTTCAGAGGGTTACTTATCACGTGAGCTATGACCCTGTGAGGGTTCCTTATCTTTGGATGCGCAGCGCCGGCGGCTCAGCACCCCGCGACTCAGGACCCGGTCGAAGTTAGTCTGAGAGGATCATGCATGGGAGATGTATTAGTGATATTATTCGTGATGTATTAGGGTTAAATAAAAATGGATCCGAGCTATGTAACTGGATTATTCTAGATGTAAGGGCGAGTTTGGTTCATGGGAGATGTATTAGTGATACTTTTGCATATTTGATCAATGTTGCTTTTGTAAAGTGAGGAAAATAATGTTTCCTACTTTGAATTATTCTGCTAATGCTAACATTGTTTAATCTTTCTTTTGTATTAGTTAAGCAATGGATCACTTCAACAGCAGAGACCATGAAGAGGACATTTTCGCCCTTCTACGACAACCCGAGGGTGGAGCAGAAGTCGCTGGGGGAGCAATTTGTGTGGATACTTCGTTTGCGAGTGGATTCGCCGGGAGATCAGTGAGCGGAACACAGCGACATTTTTAGAAGTACGTGAACAAATATATTCACAATTTTATTTTATTACCATCAATTGTGTTGAGTGTCATTCATAATTTTTGTTATGATGATTGATATTCATATTGATCTCCTTCTTTTATAGTTGGATAAACTGCGGAGGAATCTGCAACCAAAGGAGCGCTTTGTAGCAATTCAACAGGAAATTGCGGGATTTTTTATGGACCATGTCATAAACCCAAAGGGAAAATACAATGGCATCGACTAGACGGGCTCTAGTCCTGGTTATGATCTCCATGTAATCGAAAATAGATGGGCTCTAGTCCCGGTTATGATCTCCATGTAATCGAATAGACGGGCTGTAGTTCCCGGTTGTGATCTCCATGTAATTAATTAAATAATTGAATTTTCATAAAGAATAAAGTATATTTTTATTAGATATATATTTCTTTTATGAATATTTTGATATGCTATATGTATTTTTCTGATTTGTAATTAATTAACCATATATTTTGCAAGATTGATTATAGTTTTAAATATTCAATATGGCGGGAATACAAAAAAGCCAGAGCCAGAGGCTGCCACGTGGGAACTTCTCTAGTCCCGGGTCGTATTACGAACCGGGACTAAAGGTCCTCGACCACACGCTCAGGCAGCGGCCACGTGGGGAACTCTTTTGTCCTGGGTCGTAAATGATTCCGTTGTCCTGGGTGCCAGGCCGGGACCATAGGTCCTCCCGACCCGGGACTAATGACCTTGTTTCTACTAGTGAAGCAAGGTCAATGCCTATTATGCCCATAATAACTGACAGAAATGATGCTAAGATGCATGTTGTTGTGGCTGTTGTGCATGCCTCGTATGGGAATACGATATGCTTCTTAGAAACCTTAAGATCCACCAAGCAGATCTAATGGATGCAAGTGGTGTATATGATACATAGTTTTTACGGTTTTGCTATTGCTCACTCGAGTCAGAATTAAGTTAGAGCTCACCCAACTCTAACCCCGTCAGATTTGCATCGTGATTCGTGCGGTATATCATTTATACAACTCAAATTTACTTCAGTTGTACATGGATTGTGCATAGTTGCAACTGAGATTTCTCAGTCGCACATGGTATATACATGAATTGCACATGCAACTGGACGACATCATCTGAGTGAGAATTAAGTTAATTCCCATTCGAGTGAGTCCTAGTTGCTCCCTAGTTTTTACTAAGAGAAACATGTATGTAAAAACTAAAAATAAAGAGTACATAAGAAAAAAGAGTTTAATACCCCATGAACCCTAGTTAGTGATCCCCGTCATGCATCTTCCCTTTTCCAGCTTTACAATTCTGGTAGAGTAGTTGTAAGTCTGAAACAATGTACGTGGAGGCCGTTCAACTTACGTTCCTGGCGAGGTGGTCGGGGCCCTTGTGCTCGCCGGTGGCGAGGTTGATGGGTACGATCTCGTAGACTCGTACTCGACACCGGCCTCATCCAGCGCGGCCACGCACCTCATCACGCTCCACGCCTGGGTGGCGCCGTACAGCTTCACGGGAGCCATTTTTGTTGTGTTTGTGTCGAATATTATGTACGAATAGGGTTACGTTTGGACTTCGAGTTGTAATAGGTGTGGATAGGATACGAGTACTGTTAGAGTCGAACTCTTGTAGCCTGGGCCTCCTATATAATGAGGGGGGCACCACACGTTGTAACCTATGGCGACTTGATAGCAGCAGGCGCGCAAGGGGAGCCGGCGACCAAGGCGGCCAGTGCAGCGGTATCAATGGGGAGGAGCGCCCGTAGTCATGCCCCGCAGAGTAGGCAAGTTTGCCGAACTGCGTTAACAAATCTCGGTGTCGTCATCGTGTTGTGATTGTTTCGTCCTCGGTAGATCGACTGGTGTGCCTACGATCGTAACAAGTGGTATCAGAGCAAGGTTGAAGGCCACGGAAGTTTGATCTAGAGGCTGCCAAAGTTGATCCGTTGGTTTCGTCGTTACGACAGTGATCGAGAGACAGCGGGAGATCAGAGGTGGCGGCATCGAAGAAGCGATCGGAAACACCATCGGCAGCGTGTACGAGTGTCCACGGTGGGCGGCGGAAATTCGCGGTATGGATCAACATCAATCTCGGCGAGTTGGCGGCGCACTCGGACTCGATTCACGGTGTGCAGTTTGGCCTTGGCTGATCGATCGGGCAGGCGGCGCGTGGTACGTGAGGAACTCGGCGACATTGATTCGCTGAGATCGTACGCATCCACATGAGGCAGCATAGAGCTTGTGAAAGCATGTGAAAGCGCTGGTGCCGGTAGTGTTGGTGGTCGGATCGATCGAAGCTGCAAGAGCTTAGCTGTGCACGTGAGATTTGTTGGTTGAAAAAAATAAGGTGTCACGTATCATGGTGCATGCTATCAGGAGTTTGAGGAAGAAAAGGAAATTTGGATCCGTGGAAGTTTGTGTCACGTTGGACACGGGAAGACTATTCAGGATTGGGTTTTTCCTGGTTTCATCTTTATCTGTTACGTATAAGACGGTTGATACTGTACGGGATGGCTGCGGACTGCGGTAGATACAAGACACGGAGTCGTTCACAGAAAGATCGACGAAAATTGACAGCATGTTGCCAAGTTGATCAAGATGGACTCGATGTGGCAGAGGGGCGACATGCGTATAAGGCTCGTGGAGTCTGGAGCATGCCGTGCAGTCGGATACGTTCGGCTGGGTCAGACAGTACAGTCTGACAAATCGACAGGGATGTCGGTCGGGACAGAAGACGGTGAAGATCGGCGATGACGATGTAGGAGCGTGACGGCTGATGGTGTCTGAATTCTGTGGCGTGGAAACACGTGGCGCATGCCTGAAGGATGCGTGTTTTGACATGGCGAAGGCGCGGGGTTGATTCAAGACGGTGCACACGTGGGAACTTGAATTCAACGGGGCGCGGGTGGACTGATCATCCATGTAGTCATGTTGAAGGTGGAGCTGGAGTCTGAGGGGAGATTCCACTCGGCTGATGGAGGGGCTACGGCGTAAGCATGCGAAGAGTCGAAGCCTATTCAGCGGGAAGGCGAGAAGCACGTGGTTTCGGACTGGACGTCAGGGTTCGAGGGAGGCGTGGAACTCGGCATCGGTCGGATATGACTGATGGTTATCTGCAGTGGGGCCTGAGGTGGTGTGAGTTAGCGACCCGGTAGATCTTGGCCAAGATTACGGATGCTCGACGCGGTAATAACGGCGAGGCGTGCGGTAAGCACGAGACACAGCGACAGACCAGGGCACTGGCGGTTAGGCATATGGTCAGACATGAGTGCAAGGGTGTTGATGCAGTGTTGGCGAGTATCAGGTTCAAGTTGGTGACTGGGTCTGTCGAGATTGATGCATCAAGTGATAGACATGAGTCGGCCATAGGGAATCTGAGAAAGTGTTGAAAAGTCTGAAATGTCGGAAGCTTGGAGAGCACATGGGCGTATATTCTGTGATGTTCATTGCACATGGCAAAGTGCGGGTGACGAGATGCAGAAGGAGGTGGAGTGCTATAGCTGTGGGACATGTAGAACACTATCCAGGAGAAGATGAGACAACTGTGAATTTGGCTCAACGTGATTCAGAGACTACGGTGAAATTCCTTCAAGTTAAAAACATTTTTCACGCAGATCAGTGGTCGGTGTGTGATGGTGTTGAACGGGAAGAAGTGACTACAGTTGCAGGTATGGAGTCACATGGAGCCTGGGAGTAGCAGCGGAGCTCATGGAAGATAACCAAGTCCAGAGTACATGGAGGTTTGATGCATTGACGAACTTAAGGTGGCGCACAATATTCGCCAAGGTGGAGTTTGTTGTGTTTATGTTGAATATTATGTACGAATAGGGTTACGTTTGGACTTCGAGTTGTAATAGGTGTGGATAGGATACGAGTAATGTTGAAGTCAAACTCTTGTATCCTGGGCCTCCTATATAATGAGGGGGGCACCACACGTTATAATCTATAGCGACTTGATAGCAGCAGGCGCGCAAGGGGAGCCGGTGACCAAGACGGCCGGTGCAGCGGTATTAATGGGGAGGAGCGCCCGTAGTCATGCCCCGCAGAGTAGATAAGTTTGCCGAACTGCGTTAACAAATCTCGGTGTCGTCATCGTGCTGTGATTGTTTCGTCCTCAGTAGATCGACAGGTGTGCCTAAGATCATAACAATTTTCGCTAACTCTCTCCTAAACCCTCGCACCTTCCTCTTGTCACTAGGCAAAAGAAGTCGGTGCGGGATGGATCGATGATGAAGACGACGCTCGGGGCCCCGGTTTAATAGGCGACGGATTGGAGCAGGTGCTGCCGCTGTGGCCGTGGCCGCTAGTACTAGCACGCTCCTTTCTCACAGCGACACACGTACGTAAGCGGTGACGCTCATTTCTTCCGCCGAGGCGTAGAGAGATTGGCACATCTCCTTTCTCAACCTCCTTTCATTCGATCAATTGTTTTTCAGCTTCTTCGTAGCAAACCTTTACTATCCATACATTGGCTAGCTTCGTTTAGTTTATGGTGGATGCACGGTGAAATGGTGTGCAACACTATTCTTCATCGACAGATTACTGATATCTTAACGATCTGAGATCCACACACAGAAAAAGGTCTAGATCTTTTGCACCGTCATAGCTGAAACATGGCGAGCGTGCGTAAGGAAGCAGCACGCAAGCTGCACAAAATGTTTGGAACCGTGATGGCGACGTTTTGCTTCGCCAGAAATTGGACGATCTGCGCAGAAAATCCTGGAGGACTCGCTCAGCATTCAGCAATGACAATGCGGCGACGTATGTGTGTCAGCAGTGACCACTGACCAGTGTGTGTTTGCTTGGCTCGACGCCTCAACTTGTCAACGCAGCCAAGAGAAGCTAGCTCAGCATCAAATCTTCCCCAAAAGAATACACCAAGTGCAATTAGCGATTCAGAAAATACTCGACAGACAAGATGAGAGGGAGGGATGGTTATAGTCGAGCATGTCTCCGAAAGCACACACCAACAATGTTCCTGAGTCTGTTAAAAAAAAGATCCCAAGTGAAAAAAGGTAAGGGAAACTTATACTACAAGCCTAAGCAGATCAGCTTATGCGTCTGTTTCAAACATAAGTTTCCCCTACCTTGAAAGGTGAAGTGCGTTTGTTGCTGCAGGCAAAGCCATTCTGCACCCAGACTCTTGGAGTAATGACAGTTCCAAATAATTGAGAGCACTTTGAAATCTTAGAGCAACTCCAACAGGGTCGTCCACCTGCGTCCATTTTTTCTGCACGGACAGAAACAACGGTCCAGCACGGTGATTATTTGCTTTTCTATCCGCGCGGAACCATTTTCAGCCTAAATTTGGGCTGGGTTTGAGTTTCCGCATACATAACGCGCGTCTTCCCCGTGTCCTTCCCGGGTCGACGAGTCAGCGACAGAGCAAACCCTTACCCACTCACCCTTGGGCTGCCGCCGCACCCCTCCCTCCCCCCCCCCCCCCCACTGCTGACGGAGGTGGGGAAGAGGCTCGTCCATCGACAAGCCCCCACGCAAGCCATCGCCGCAGCCCCCTTCGGACGCACGTCGTCCGCTTACAGCGGAGCAGGCACGCGAGCACATCCGCAACAACTGGCCTTTCTGGAAGATTTCCACCTCCCGGAAGGTTGGGTGATGACCACCGTCCACGTCTAGTGGCGCAGACGCTCAGTGGCGAGGCGCGTCTGCCTACATCTAGCGGTCATGGGCAGCAATGCCATGGGACCTATGGCGCGATCACATGTACACCATGTCGTCACTCAATTGGGACCGGGAAGTGGAGGCGAAGTACAACTGCCGCCGCCTTAGCTTCTTTCCCACCTCTGATGATATTGTGCCACCGATGGGGCACTTTACGTCAGGCGACAAGATCTCCTCTGATGACGAGGGTGACGAGGAGTGGACGACACTAGTAGAGAACAAGGCAACAGTACCGGCCTTATTGGGCCTTTAGTATCGGTTGTGCAACCGGTACTAAATGGTCGGGACTAAAGGGGTACCCCTTTAGTACCGGTTGTATATAAAACCGGTTCTAAAGGCCCTCCACGTGGGCGAACCTGCGCACGCGCAGCTAAGGACCTTTAGTACCGGTTGGTAATACCAACCGGTACTAAAGGTTCCTGCTTATTTTGCCCCCCGCTTATTTTTTCAGGGGGGGTTTATGTTTTCGGTTTTATTTCTTTTCGCTTATTTTTCAGGGTTTAGGGTTTCTGTTTTTTTTCCTTTTCGCTCATTTTTCAGGGTTTCGGAGTAGATCACGTATAAAGTACTCACTACACATATAAAGTACTCATTACACATATAAAGTACTCATAATTAATTACAATGGAGATCACCTGCTAGCTATTACATGCATGGAGGGAGTCTATTTTTCGACATAGTGGAATTCACCGAATTCATCTATGACATGCGTCAGAATGAATCCCGCCAATTCCTCCGCAATAGCTTTTACGCGGTTTTGTGGTAGGAGCTGGTTCCGCTTCCTTGACATCTTTAAAAGAAGGAAATCAAATCAGTTATGATCGAAACTAAACACAATTGATGGTAGCAAAATAAAAGTTGTGTATGATATTTATGTACCTCTTGATTTCTTACACTATTGACTCTCTCATTGACCCTCATGTGAATATACTCGCAAACGTAGTATCTACATAGTTCTGTCCCCTATGGTTGTCGCAGACACCACTATAAATCAAGAGAATGATAATGGTATTAGAAAGATACACAGACCTAGATACGTAGTAGTACTTACTTTGTTAGCCTTGAACTCCAGCTTATCTTTCCATTCACCGCGTTCTTCCACGATGGACTTTTTCCAAACCCTGCCCGGAAAAGAAAATTAATTGAGGAGTTATTACTTATACTTTTGATATCCGGAAATGAACGAAAGAGGACGATATAGTGCGATTGAAATTACCTCTTGAGCATTAGACGCACGCTTTTGTAATCATCTTGATCTCTCCTTAATGAGTCCCAGACTTCAACTTCTCCTTCCTCGAGTCTAATGATTAGCTGAATGAAGTGGTACCTACGCACATTTATATACGCAAGTATTCAGAACTCATCAATTACACTTAATATCGGGAAAGCAAAATAGAATGTGTACAATACAGTAACACTCACCCGAAGTTGTAAGGAAAAAGTATTTCCTTTTTGGTACTTTGTCGCTTAAAAAACGTTAGCAAAACGTCTTCTGTGTCCTGGGCATACAGAGGACTTTCTACGGTGACTTCATGAACTTTATCCCGGTCAATGAACCCAATATCCCAGATTCCTTCCATTCGGCATTCACGAATCTTCATTCTACATAATAGCGTACAAAAGAATGTTGTGAGGATAATTACAAGCAATGAACGAGCTTAACTATAAATAATTAAATTACACGAATAAATTACTTACAGACAATAGCAGCTGATGATAGATTTGTCGAGAGCACGTTGATTGTACATCTGAAAAAGTTCGGAGAACTGAACCTGCACACCATATTGTCGGAAGTAGTGTTGTTTCTTAACTCCCGCCATGAGATATAATCTCCCTTCTTTTGCGGCGGCCATGTACCAGTTATGCAATTTATATAACTGTGTTGTTAGAACACTCGGATTTTCGACCAGAGGCAGACCGAGTTCAAATTGATATTGAATTGTTATCTGCGCTATGGGGCAACCTGTGTCGCCAATGACAACTTCTCCATGCTCGATTTCCCGAGCTTCAGAAGGCACAATGAGCGGGGCGATCGATTGTGCTTCTTTTTCTCCGAGCTGGGCAACTCTTTTCCTATCTTCCTCCATCTGTGAGGAAAGTACCTTGTCAATACCTCGCTCATAGTCTGAAAGGGGCGGCGGTGGAGGGTCATATAGGTTGTCAACGGTGTGATCTTTTACCTCAGTTGGTATAGTCTTCAGAAGTTCCTTTATGGGGTCTAGTCTTGCCTCCAGTCTTTCCTTTTTTTTCTGTTCAAAAAAGGCTATAGTCTTGCCTTGTGTGCTCAGTACTAATTCCTCCATAGTCATCTTGCCAGCTAACTTCTCAGGAGCCTTGACTTCCTTGGGTTTTTTGCACGTTTCTTGACAGGGGACGACGTGAACAGCTTCCGCTTTGTCAAATTACTAGTGGGCGCAGCAGTCGGCTGACGGGACGGCGCGGGCAATGGACTCGCGGTGGGTCCCAATCGTCGGGGGGAGGAGGGTGGACTTTGCTGTGGTGAATTTCTAACCGGAGGAGTCGGTGGCCTTGGCGCCGAGTCTGGAAACTTGATGTATTTCTTCTTCCATAGAACAATACCAAGCTCAACTTCTCCCAATGTCTTCTCGCCTTCAGCTCCAGGAATGTCAAGATGCATTGAGTCAAATCCCGACATAACTTTCATGATCCCGACACGAGCAAATCCAGCTGGAATCTCAATAAAATGGAAGGTTGCTCCAAGTTGATGTGGTAAAGCATAGCCATTCGCCACCGGAAAACTAATGTTCTTCATTGGCGCATGTAACTCACAATTTGTCTTCTCCGTGATAACATCCACAGGGTAGCGCACCGCCGACGGTTCATCAACTGCAGGATCTTGTACTTGCGTGGAACCCACGCTGCTTTTCCGCTGAGATGGGCAGACATCGACTGCATGATCTTCTACTCGCAGCTGAGATTCCCTTTGCTGGGTAATTAAGGCCAGTTGCTACTTCACATCATGCATCTGGCGTTCTAATGCAGTAAACCTCTCCGCCTACCTCTTCTTACTTCTGCAATGTTTTCTATAAGTTGCAGCGTCCTCCGGAAACCCTTCAAGAAAACCAACCCCACCTCCTATGCCTCGATATCATCCCCAGTGTTCTTTATTCCCGAGGGCGAGTGAAAGCTCGTCGTCCTCTCTATCGGGAACATATTTTCCCTGTCGGACTAGTCCTATTGCGTCAACTAGTTTTTTGACGACTCTTGTAATTCTTTTCTTCCATTTTCCCTGTGCAACAATCAGCCCTGTGTCTGGGTCCAAAACTGCCCCATGCGCGAACAACCAGAACTTGGACCTGTCGGGCCAGTCATCTGTCTATGGAGTGATCCCTTTTTGACGCAGCTCGTTTTCATAGGCTTCCCACTTAGGCAAGGCAGTCTTGTAGCCACCTGAGCCCAAATGATGGTGATATTTCTTCTTCTTAGCATTCAACTTATTTTGGGTCGATCGGGCCACAGCGACGGCCGATTTCTTATACGCCACAAATTCAGGCCAGTCATGTTTTAGCTTCTCTAGATGTCCGGTGAAATTTGGAGGTTATTTCCCATATTTTCTCCACAGTCCTTTCTTGTAGTTGTTGAATTGCTGGGCCATCTTGCTAAGAGTCCATTCCTTGACTTTATCCTTCCTCTTCCGTGGGAGATCTGCCGGTAGGCTGAAAGAAGCCAATATCGAGTCCCAAAGGTTATCTTTAATTCTTTGCTCGAGATATTTTGCGCCAATGTTGGCTTTCTTTGGCTGATTCCATTCTGCAACGGTGATCGGGACCATGTCCCTAACAAGAACACCGCATTGAGCTACATATTTAGTGTAGATTCCTTCGGGTTTCTCCGGTTTGCCTTTTATACTAACTTCGTCGATCGACAACTTTGCACCATCCGGCAGCTTTACCCCTTGGTTCGGGCCTCGTTTAGGGATTGACTTAGATCCAGAGGACTAAAAGAAAAATGTTTCGTTAATAAGTGCAATATAAATCAATTAATGCATCTAGCTAGTGATCAACAAGACTTAATATATACCTCGCCGGAGTTTTCTACGGAGTTTTCTAACGGCACTTCTTCGTCGTCATCGTCGTCGTCGTCGTTGTCGTCTCTGAAATTTTCTAACTCCAGTCCCTCACCGGAGTTGTTCAAACAATTCGCGCTGAAATCTTCGTCGTCTTATTCGCCGGAATCTTCTCCATCGGAATTGGGTCCTGCAACCCTATCATATATAATTGCTTGCATCCGGTCTTCATTCTCCTCGTCTCGGATGAAGGGGGCGTCGTCTCGGATGATGGGGGCGTCGTCCTCCATAGCTCAATGTCACTGCAAATTTTTAATTCATAGAGCAAACAACTTTAAATTTCATTGCAACTAAAAATAACATTGCTTTGATAAATTTTCAAACTTTGCTAAATTTTCTTATACACTAATAATTTTTTTTCTTATACACAAAATTTTCAAACTTTGCTACTAAAATTTTCTAACTTAGCAATATTTGAAACTTAGGAATATTTCTAACTTAGCAATATTTCAAACTTTACTATGTTATCTAAATGACTTAGCAATATTTCTTACAAAATTGCTACACTAATAATAAACTAAAATAATCTAACCAAAATTGCTAAGTTTCAAAATTGGTAACTTTCAAAATTGCTACACTAAAAATTGATAACCTATAATAACCTAAACAATATTAAGCTAAACAAAACTTAAACTTTACTAAAAATGAAAAAAAACTCAAATGCGTGTAGGCCGAGGCGGTGGCGGAGGTGGCCGGAGGCCGGCGGTGGCGGTGGAGGCCGGTGGAGGAGGCGCAGCGGCGGAGGGCCGCGCGTGGCGGTGCGGCCGGCGTACGCGTTGATGGCGCGGCGGAGGGTGGCGTCGGGGCCGGGCGCGTGGTCGATCGACGGAGGGCACAGCGCGCGGAGGCCGGGCCGCGTGGCGGAGTGCGGCGGCGCCGTCAGCGGCGTGGAGGGGCGCGGTGGAGGGCGTCCGCGGCGGAGGGAGGCGATGGCACGGCCGGCCGGAGCAGCGCGTCTGGAGGGGCTGCGCGCGGAGAAGATCGTCGATTTGGGGATGAATCGGCGGTGGGGCTTGTTAAAACTGCTCGAAACAGGCATTTAGCACCGGTTGTTCTATACAACCGGTACTAAAGGGTCTTTAGTACAGATTGTACAGAACAACCGGTGCTAAAGGCTTGTTTTGGGCCGCGGCAAAACTTCGCGCGCAAATCCCACCCCTTTAGTACCGGTTGTAGATAACAACCGGTACTAATGGGCTCTGATTTTTTTTCCTCTAGTTTCTTTTTTCTTTCTTATGTTTTCTGTTTTTTATATCTATTTGGTTTATATTTTGTTTTTTCTCTAGTTTCTTTTTCTTTAATATATATTTAATTTAATTGTCTAAAAAATTGTAATAATTATCTATCTATTTGTTTTCTGTTTTTATATCTATTATCTATTTGTCAACGTCAATACGTAGGGGGGACTCGTGTCCTCCCCAGCGCTGGGGTAGGACACGTATGTGACCAGGCAGCGCTCGGGGAGGACACACATGGCCAGGACAGCGATAGGGGAGGACACGTGACTCACACTGTGTGTTTCGTTCTATCTACAAAATACTTCAGTTCATCGACCGAATACAAATCATTCGGATTCCCGTCATACAGCCCAACGATGGATTTGATATGCAGGCACTCACGAGCCACCGTTGGGCTGTATGACGGGGAAACCGTGTGCATTTGATAAAAGGTTTAATACATTATTACACATCACCAACAACATCCCTATCTAGTGTTCACTTTTTTCTTCGTGTGTGTGCCTTTCTTCTGATTGCGCCGTAGCCATGTACAATCTTCATTATTTAACACGATGTTTGGGTCAGTTTTCACTTTGAAGGGCGGAATTTCATTAAACTTATTGTAATCTTCTGACATGTCTGTCTTGTCCTCCACTTCCACGATGTTTCTTTTTCCTGAAAGAACTATGTGGCGCTTTGGCTGATCGTATGATGTATCGGCTTGCTTATCTTTTTTTTCGATCTGGAAGACATGTCCTTCACATAGAAAACCTGAGCCACATCATTGGCTAGGACGAATGGCTCGGTGTGGTACCCAAGATTGTTGAGATCCACTGTAGTCATTCCATACCGCCGATCTATCTCTACCCCGCCTGACAGGTTGACCCATTTACACTGAAACAAAGGGATCTTAAAAGAAAGTCCATAGTCAAATTCACATATCTGCTATATGCAACAATAATATGTGTCCTTTGTCCCATCGTCGTTTGTTGCATCAAAGCGGACACCACTGTTTTGGTTAGTGCTCTTTTTATCTTGGGTTTCCGTGTAAAATGTATTCCCATTTATCTCGTACCCTTGGAAAGTCAATATAGTCGAAGATGGTGACTTGGCCAACAAGTATAGCTCATCTCCAACAGTGGTGTTATTAATGAGATGTGTACGCAACCAACTGCCAAAAGTTTTCACGTGCTTTTCTTTAATCCAGAAGTTAGTCTGCTCCGGGTATTCAGAGCGTAAAATATCCATGTGTTTCACGATATACGGAGCCACCAATATGGAATTTTGTAGAACTGTGTAGTGTCCTTGAGTGAAAGAATACCCGTCCATACTTCTTGTTGCTTTCTTTCCTACCGTGCCTTTTCCACGCAGTCTCCCCTCATGGCGTGATTGAGGAACACCGATCGACTTAAGATCAGGAATAAAGTCAACAAAAACTCAACGACATCCTCTGTTCCATAGCCGTTGGACATGCTTCCTTCTGGCCTAGCACGGTTATGAACGTATTTCTTTAAGACTCACATGAACCTCTCAAAGGGGAACATGTTGTGTAGAAATACAGGACCGAGAATGGAAATCTCTTCGACTAGGTGAACTATGAGGTGCGTCATAATATTGAAAAAGGATGGTGGAAACATCAACTCGAAGCTAACAAGACATTGGACCACACCCGTCTGTAAACTTGGTAGAGTTGCTGGATCGATTACCTTTTGAGAAATTGCATTGAGAAATGCACATAGCTTCACAATGGGTACTCGCACGTTTTCCGGTAGAAGCCCCCTCAATGCAACCGGAAGTAATTGTGTCATAATCACGTGGCAGTCATGAGAATTCAGATTTTGAAACTTTTTCTCTGCCATCTTTATTATTCCCTGTATATTCGACGAGTAGCCAGACGGGACCTTGATACTCCTCAAGACTTGAAAAAAATCTCCTTCTCTTATTTGGTAAGAGCGTAGCTGGCAGTACCTTGATACTTTTCTGGATTCAGGTTGTCTCTTTCGTGCGTACGTTGCTGGTCCTGCCGTGCATCCGCTGTATATTTCGTCTCCCATACACGCCTAAGAAGTTTAGCAGGTTCACGTAAAGATTTTTCGTCACGTGCATCACGTCGATTGCAGAGCAAACCTATAGGATTTTTCAATAGGGTAAATCCCAAAATACAGATTTCTTTTTCCACAAGGGTACGTGCTTATTTGCATCTTTCGGAACAGATAGACTGCCATGACACTTTCTAAAGATTAATTCTAAATCCTTGACCATGCCATATATAACATCACCATCAGGGCTTGTAGGCTTCGTCCGGTTATCTGCCTTATCTTTGAAATGCTTGTCTCTATTTCTTACGTGATGCCTGTTTGGAAGAAATCGACGATGTCCCAGGTACACATTCTTGTTACCTAAATATATACTGTCAGTCTTATCTAAATAGTGCGTGCATGCATTGTATCCCTTCTTCGACTGTCCTGAAATATTACTAAGAGCAGGCCAATCATTGATGATTACAAACAGCAACGCTCGTAGGCCAAATTCCTCCTGTTTGTACTCATCCCATGCATGTACGCCTTCATCAGACCACAACTGTAAAAGTTCGTCAACTAATGGCCTCAGATACATATCAATGTCGTTGTCGGGTTTCTTCGGGCCTTGGATAAGCACTGGCATCATAATATATTTTTGCTTCATGCACAATCAAGGAGGAAGGTTATAGATATATAGAGTCACGGGCCAGGTGATATGACTGCTGCTCTGCTCCCCAAACGGATTCAAGCCATCTATACATGGACAAATCATAAAACCATTCTTCAGCTTGTTTAACTTAACCACATCGAGAAAACGATGCATGCCATCAATGAACTCGGGACAACGTCGATCACCGTACATCCATTCTCGGCTCATCTGCATTACATAAATACATAAAAAACCATTACACCAGCTAAATAATGAATAGAGATATGTGACCAAATTAATTAATACAAGTTCATCACATTAAAACCAAAATAGAGTAGTACCCAAATGTAATACATAGTTCTCACGAAACATACATCAATCGAAACTAACATAAAACTATCTAAAGAATTTAAATCTAACAACAAATGCGATCAGAATCGCAACCAAGGTAACTATTGAACCAACAACATAATGATACCAAGTCTCTTGACTAATGACATATTTTCTAATCTTTTTAAACTTGACGCGCATTGCATCCATCTTCATCTCGTGAGCAGTGACGACGTCGGCAAGCTCGACCCCGTGAGCATTAATGATGTCGGCAATCTTCAAGTCCAATACCATCTTCTCTTCCAGGCATTGGAGACGAAGATCTACACTTATCTTCAATTTTGCTTTCAAATCCTTGTTTTCTTTTTCTAAAAACTCGACAATAGGGTCGGATGGAATTTCCGGTTCAACTACCTCCTAAATAAAAATATATCTATGTCAAGTTGGTCGGCATGATTGTTATAACCACGAAACAAAATAAATAGTTATAAAAATATACCACATCCGAATCATACACCAGACGAGGGCCGACGGGGACGGATATCAAAACCATGACACTATACATATAAAAAAATATAAGAAAATTATACAAGAAATAATTATGCATTTAAATCATATAACTAACATTTTTAAAATAAAAGATAAAAAAGAGGCTCACCGAGGTGGTGTCAGTGACGGAGCAGCGCGGGTGATCGACGGCGGTGAGGAAGGGGACGAGACGACACTATATGAAACCACAAATTATACTTTAATTTGAGCTCAAAATGCATATAAAATAAATGAAACCCTAACTTAGACATTTCATCAAAAACCTTGCAAGCACTACAAAAATCAAACTAGCTAAACTTGCAAGAAAATGAGCTAAACTTGAAATGCCGGAAGAGAAGATGAAGAAGTTGCTAACCCTTGTATAGGGTGCCACCAATCTTGACAAATGTTGGAGAAAAATGGGGTGAACTAGAGCTTGGGAGAGAGGAAAAATGGAGTTGGGTCGAGTTGCTTCAAATGGAGCTGGCTCGGGGTGGAAGAAGCAAATATAGGCAGAACCTTTAGTACCGGTAGTTATTACCAACCGGTACTAAAGGCTACTCTTTAGTGCCGGTTGGTTATAACAACCGGTACTAAAGGGCTTGCCGTGGGGCCACCAACCGCGGCCGCATGTGCCGCGGGGCCTCCAACCCTTTAGTACCGGTTGGTATTAACAACCGGTACTAAAGGCTGCTCTGTAGTACCGGTTGTTAATACCAACTGGTACTAAAGGGTTGGAGGCTTGGGGCATGGCTGGCACAGAAATACAACCGGTGTTAATGCCCCCTTTAGTACCAGTTTTTGTACAACCAGTACTAAAGGGGGCGCACCGTTGCCCCCTTTTCTACTAGTGCGAACACAGCTGAGGTGAAGACTTGAGCCCTCAACCTGATCTCATGCGAGACCGTATATACTGAGCTTGTCGAGGTAATTGTTCTCTAAGTTGTTGACTGCTTCAAGACGGTCTGATGCAACTTTGATCTTTGTCAGGTGGAGATCAGCGGCTAGGGCCAGGATGGCTACAAGCAAGAATATCAAGGACAGCTGTCAGCTGGATCTACTAAGCGTCTAAGCCCTGCAAAACGATAGCAGAGGCACCCAGGAAACTTTGCCCTAACTAGCTGTGAGAAGCTCTGCCATGCACGCACATCGGTTTTTTTAGCCCACTTGTCGATCTGAGTGATCCCATGGTAAGATCGCTCGGGCAACGTTTCCTTTACCTATTCCAAGATAAAGTGGAGAAATTATCGACGGCTCGCGCGCCGACTGTGAGAGTGAGCTTTTGATAACCAACACAGAAACTCGGGAAAATTCTCAAAAAGAAAAAAACGCAGCAGAAGATATATTAAATGTTTTTTCGTGGATATAAATTAAATGGTTGCCGGGCGATGCACCGAGACTGCGACCACCAAATCTACTGGTACTCCATCATTGATCCGTGATTTTTTTTAACACCCAATCTATATCTTTTATAAAGCAAAACCCTACTAACATGCATTAATTATTTTTCTATCTCAACATGCAAGCTATCCACGTCATCCATTCTCTTAGCCAACCAAATGTCTATGTCATCCCACTAACACTCATTAAAACCAATATTTTCTTCCATGGAACATATCCATGTCATCTACTTTTCATCCATCCAATTGTCCATGTCACCAATTTTTAATCGTCAAATACAAAAAAACACGTCAATTTACTTTAGCCTTTCGACAATTGTGATCAATTGAATCTTCCATATTTCTACAGATAATTTCAAATTTTGAGGGTCTTATATATCTTTATTTACACAATAAAACTCTCACCGAAATTTCGCCACAACGTGCTGGTATATTTCTAATATAATATATATGTACACCCACAATGTCGTTGCTAGACGTCAAATAAACAGTTTTTCTTTAAATAAATGTGTAACAAGTAAGCACTTATCTCGGCGGTTGCACTGGGATTCTCGAGAGAATACGTACATTCGCCTATTTTTCAACGAAGAGAGCATATTTGCTGGATTGCGCAGTCAAAGACACAAGGAGTGTGTTTGGTTACCTGCAGCTGGTTCCCATTTGGTTGCCCACAATGTTAGCCAGCCCCGTTCCGCAAGAAACGAATTTTTCCTAGCACATATTTGACGTACATCTCTGTTTTATATACTCTCACCTCTTATCTACATGATAAACTTACCTCACATTACAAGCTTCTACCCTGCGGCGGAGATTGCGGTGGAGGGTAAAAACATATAAACACGGCCTAATATTCGCTACAACGACGACATAGTCCACAGATAGGAGCGATCGCGACCGAGCGGAGAGAATGAAAATGTTAAAAATAATACACGTACAACAAACATAATAGTTGTTGTTGCAACGGTGGAGGTCATGGTGACGAGCGGTGGTGATAGGGGTTGGAGGACACATGTATGCTAGCCACAGTATAAACACGTACATATCTCAGTACAAACTAGTCATATATGACCTACAAAACAGAATAATTACAAAACGAAAGTTATATGGAACGTTAAACTACTCGTTAAAGGATATTTCAAACCGTCAACGAGTGCGGCAAAATCGACAAACTTCATCTAAAAAAATTCCGAACGTTGGTTTGAAACTGAGAAGTTATAGCCGACGAAACTCGAAACCGAGCATGAGAACGAAACCTACTCGTCGACACGCATATTTTTTGTTACCTACCTGGGACTGGGAGCCGCTTAAATACCTTTTTTTTTTCCTTGCTCAGTCTGACTCTAAAAAAGTGGCTGATTCGTCCGTTTCTTCTCAGTCTGGCCTAGAATTGATTTAAAGTTCGTGTCATACAAGATTTAGATATGAATCAAATAACCAAACAGATCAAAACTCACATGCAGGACGAAACAATTTCTTCCACACAAGCAAACACCCGATTTGCACGAGCCGCCACATAGGCAGGTCGCAAACACGAGTCACGACCTGGCCGCAAACCGAACGAAATATCGTTTTCCCGACCGTCGCTGTCACCTCGGTAGCCACATGTCAGGCTGCAAGTGGGACATGATGCGGGAGCCCGCTTGTTTTTCTCACTAGTATACGTGCACGTGTAACACACGATGTAATAATAGTAAATCACCACTACTAATAAATTTCAAAATATGAATAATCTTATTTATCAAATTGAATAAAAATCTATACTTTTAAATTGGAACCGGTGGTGATGGTACGTCCGCGGTGGTACGTCGCAGCGATCGGTAAAAAGACCGGGACCAGGAGGCATGCCTCGCAGGAGTATCCGTAAAAAAACAGTACAAAAAACGGAGGAATCACTATCGCCGGTCCAGTGACTTGGCATAAAAAGGCGAGTTGGGTTCTCGTCCATGTGGCGCACTCCTGCTACTGCTTCTACTTACTCTGAAGACGTTTGAGCTGCTCCAAGGGAAAACTTTTTTGCAGCCGGATGAAGGTCTTATGTCAGCTAAGAAGACAAAAAATGTCATTTATTTTACAGTGCTGGAGATCGGGGAAATAAGAGTTCGCCCTTCCTGTTTGGAGTGGGTGCTCTTAAGGTCAAAGTAGAAAATTTGATTCTTTCATTAAGACAATGATCAAATGACCCGTTGCAACGCATGGGCATTGTGCTAGTATATAATAAAATCTTCATGTAGATATGATAATAATGAAACGTTAAGGTAAATTAAAATACGTTCGATGACAATTTTAAAGAAAAAATCTATCCCAATGTGGTTCACCAAATCTTATAACAATTGAATAGAACTGGCTTTAGAACCAGGCCATCAGAAGTAGTATAAAAAAGAGCATATCAATATTTCTACTGGAAAATAACATACTTGGTTTTCAAAGACTTGCAACTGGGATTTGGACCATAAATGCAAAAAATAATGTTAGTAGGGATTTCAAAACTTTCTCTTGCTCAATTTTGAAACTAATATTACCCTTTCCACACGATAGTAAATATCTGCAATGACTTACAGGAGCATGTCAACAATCTATTACATAGGTAGGTTTATATTTTCAATAAAGAAAAAAGTGACAGAGAAACATGAATACAATCACACTTAAAAGTATCAAGGTAAGAACATTGTCCAGGAACCGAGCCACTCGCTGACCCACATGTATCCTAGGCTCCTAGCAGCATGAAGCGAATAGGGCACTCCTGATTGGCGACCGCAGGTGCTGACCTTGTTGTCAGTGTTGTTAGTCTTAGTCGGCCACAACAGTTCCAGCGGACATGAAGACAACGACGACTGCAACTTGAATAGTGAATTTTAACGCACAGGTCACTGCGGATAGTATTTAACATGGGCATTAAAATTCTAAAGAATACATATCAAAAGGAAAATCATTCTTCTCCTCTACGTATGAAGACAATAACCCAACAAATTTATAAAATCAAAGACTCCATCTGAGTTTGGTAATAAAACTAAAAGCTCACGCCACTCTTTGTTCGGAAATAGCAAGCCTATCAGTTGATACAGTAATTATCTTAGACCCATATACACTGCACTCAATTCAAATCTGCTAAATGTGACTTCAACGATACTGAAATAGTAGTAGAACTATAATGCTAAATCGGAAAGCATGCATTGTAGAAACTATAGGATGATCTGATGTTCCCAGCGGCAGACACATTGTATGCATTTATATGGTCACATATGATCAAATATTGCAGGTTCTCAAGAATATCTTGAAGAGCTTTGCCAGAAAAAAAAAGATAGTAGAATATTGTACCCAAGGTCCCAGAAACTCCACATCAACCTGAAATCACACGCTCAGTGAATATGAGTTTTCAGACATGCTTAGCGTTTGTGCAGCCAGAGCCTTTGCAATTGAAGGGAGGATGTCTTCACACATGTCGTGCAGGTTCTGTTTCAAGTCTCCCAAACACTCCATGAACAATTATGCACTCAGTGCTGAAACAATTAACCAGTAAGGATCAAATGTCATTGAAAAAATTAACCATTAAGGATCAAATGTCATTAAAAAGTCAGGATCAAAATAGAATAACAAATCAATACAATTTATATGGGGCCTATAAATGCAGATTATGAAATATAATCTCATGGTTGTGCGGTAAATAACAAATTGGTAATATAACAGATTTAAACATACCGGCGTGATGGAATAATAAACCCGTTTCATCCCTCCAAGACATCCCTGTACACAATGTTTTTTGTGCTCTTTCCTATGGGGTCTATGTCTTTATTTGGCTTTTGGCCAAAATCCGAGTAGATACTCCGCTTTCTTATCGTCAGACAATCGAGCATACCAGCCTACACCATTTTGAAGCTTTTTATGGCGGCAAATCAGGTTATGGCGGTAAGTACCTTGGCTTTGGCTGTTGGTTATATCTTGAAATGGAGTGCGCCCTGAAGATGACAATATGGTCCTCTGCTATCTGCATTTGCAAGAATGAACAAGTAGTAAGCAATACCGCCTCCCTGCAATTGGTAGTATATTTTGTGACTGTTATTCACATCAACCATTTTCATGTACAAAAGAGCTACAGATCACCAGTACAATTAGCAAAAAAAAAACATTTATCTTGTGTACATTACTTGATTTCTTTAACATAGCAAATATCTCAAGTCTGCCTGTACATGGTCAATGAAAAATATCTATCAATCTTGCACAATACTCAATCAAATATGAAGTAGAAATACAAAATTACTATCTCACCCATCTAATTCGCAGCAGAAGAATAATCCAGAGGACGTGGACCATGGACAAAGTATTTGAGTTCATGATACAGGTTTGACTGGCTGTAAAAATACATACACACATTCACATTGAAAAAATCGAATCACAGTGCAACATGGATATGGAATAAAGCTAAAAACAAATACCAGAAATTAACAAAATAATAGATTGAGAATATATGTTTTAGAAAATAGAACGACGACTAACCGAATTTCTATTATCACCGAAAGCTGAAAAGTATGGTCCCGCCAATAATACCCATGATAGTGTGCAATAAAAGCTTGTATTGTAAATTTCGAAGCAACGGAAAGGAAAGCAAAATTAGACAAAAAAATAGATATCCATGTTACACAAGGATAGCACAAAGTTCTGAATCAGAGAATAATTTTATTGATAAGATGTTCGGACTAACTTCTACTAAAGCAAAGGTTAAAAGGTAAAAAAAAAATCTCCATTTCACAACTTGTGATAGTATGTTTATTCTTCATGAGTTTCACCAAAGTACAATGGACTGATTAATATGACTTGTTTGAAGCCTCCGAACCATTCTCTCTGTACATACCTTTGTTTTCTTCCCAATTGATGATGCAGTAAAGCAGTAAGGGACTACAATCTTAGATGTAGTAAAGGTTTTCAGTCTAGGATTTTTAGAATGCAGCTCAAACTTATATAGCAGTAGCATGGCCGGAAATTCAAAACGGTGCCCGGGCTCACATGCTCTCGATATTTTCGGGAGCACAAAAAAATTGAAAACTTTCAAAAAATGTGAAAAAAATCATGCACGTACCTGACCATGGTCCGCACTATCGTGAAATTTTTCGCACCGAAATGTCATGGTATGCGCCCTGGAAAAAAATGACAAAATTCTGACAAGAAAATCAAATTTTCGGATCTCATATGCTGTCAGAAATTTGTCATTTTCGCCCAGGACGCATACGATGACATTTCGGTGCGAAATTTTTCACGATGATGCGGACCATGGTCAGGTACGTGCATGATTGTTTTCGCATTTTTTTGAAAAGTTTTTTATTTTTTACATTTTTTCGAAAATACCGAGAGCTAGTGAGCCCGGGAGCAGAAACACCTAGCATGGCTTGATAACAACTTCAGGATGCTATTGTTTTACAGGACAATACATGCTCGTGTTGTGCAGTTCACAGAAAATTGGTTTCACCAGGAGTATAAAATTAAGAAAACACTAATTTCAGCAATTCACCTTCAATAGTCAGGAAAGTGTTCTATTGGTGGTGTTCTACGGAAACTGAAAATGAAATTACATAGGCGTACATACCTTTGTTGTTTCGGAGCAGGCGTGGTCCAGCTATGCTATCAAGTGGTGTTGCTCCGGACAGCGAGCGACGATAATTAACAGGTACTAAACAATACCACTTCCCTGGAAAATTAACAGGTTGTAAACAATACCGCTTCCCTGCAGAATTAGCAGGTAATAAACAATACCACTTCCCTGCAAACTGAAGTAGCATCAATGTTTATAATGGAGAAATGTTTGTAAATCCCATTAACATTTAAAACATATCCTATACAATTGAATTGTGGTTTGAATCCTTGACTACTACAGATGCTCACGCTCAAGAGACCCTTACAGTGTACAAACCTAAATTTCCCATGCTATCATCTAATGAAAACGAAATATTATACAATCGTCTGCTAACTACAGTTCCTGTCATTCTCATTCAAATACAGGTTCGTTGATTAACGACAAAGAGTTGGAGATTTTCCTAATATTTTCCTTATGTTTCTATGCGCATTTAATCATGGGATGGATGAACTGGACACTGAGGTAGCACTGAATTTGGTACGAACTGTGTAGCTGGCAAAATCTGATCATAACAATTTTGAAGTGAGCAAATAGAGAACAGATTCAGTTGTTGGCAGAAAACCAAATATCTTACAATGGCCTATCCATTGATTGACGACATGGTCAAGTTGTGTGCGTCTCACCATGGTCGAATTCCAGTTGCGTGAGTCCGGCCGGAGCAGGGGAGGTGCAGGACGGCATGGGTGTCCTTGGCGAGGAGGGAAACCGGCGTGGAGGACAGCCGGCTTGGAGGGCGTTGGCGTTCCGGCGTGTAGGGCGCCGCGTTGTTTGTCGGCAAACTCGGTCGCCAGCGTACAGGCTTCAGCGCGAGGGTGTGTTGGGTGCCGCCTCGTTTGTCGGCGACTTCAGTCACCGGTGTGCAGGTTGCGGCGCGAGGGCGTCAGCGCCCGTCGTGCAAGCTGCGACGCAAGGGCTTCGTCAGCGGTAGGGGGAGGACGGCGGTCAGGCTGGGCGGCGGCGGCGGCCGGGGGCAGGGGGCGGCGGCGATGCAGGGGCGACTCGAAGGCGAGGGCGAGCTCGGAATCGGCGGTGGCAAAATCGGAGGCTAGGGCGTGGGCGCGGCGTCGGCCCAGGTCGTGGGCTGCGGGCGGGGAACTCGGAGGCGAGGAGCGCGACGTCGACCGAGTTCGCAGACGGCAGGCGAGCTCGGAGGCGGCCTCGACCTCGATGGCGAGGGGATCGTGGAGTGGTGGGCGGTTGTTGTTCGAGGCGGCTCTTTTTATTCGGGTTTGTTTTTTGGGCATGGGAGTGAATACGATGAAGTGCTCATTGAAAGGTTGCGGATCGTTGGATTGTGATTGAAGGGTCCGTTTGGATCAGCCAACCTCTCGCTCTTTTAATAGTGTAGTGGTGATGTGCCCGCAATCAATTAGCAGGACAGCCGCGACAACCCGCAAACAATGGTCGCACGAACGCGGCGCCCGCTTGTTCCCGCATACGAGCCACAAACTAGCCACCGGGACGTGCCCCTCTTCTTCTCCCTGCTCCAAGCCCATGCCTCCATGGCCTCTCCAGCGTAGGTGATTTGCTGCTTCACATCAACACCACTGTTGCTTCGACGGGTTCTTGACACACTGATGGTGGATTTGGCAGCACTAGCCGGGGACGAGGAGTTGGAGGAATCAAAGATAGAGCAATTAATATTTTCCTTCTCTCCATGGGAACTATCTCCGCGTGCTTCTCAATACAACACCTGCACCGAAAGGAGATCCCTCAATTTTCGACCAAATCGGGACGGATCCACACTCAGCTCGAAGCAAATGGGGATAGGCGCAGACGCATGCGGCATGCATAGCCAGTAGCCACCTTCTGTTAGAGCATGGTTAATAATATAGCCAGCAGCCGGCTATAAGGAATGGCCATGTCATCAAGAGTTAGCACTATAAATACTCATATAATAGTGTTGGCTACTAGTTGGCTATAAGGTTAGCTATTTTTATTTTCTTTCTGTTTATCTCTCTCTTCATATTTAATGCATTTGCCTAGGAGCACGCGTAGAGGCGGGCTCTTGCATGAGAGCCCACTCCCCTCATTTTTTCATTTCTCTCTCCTCCACATAGACAAAAGTGCCACGTAGACGGGCTATAAGCCCATTATTATACTTGCTCTTAGGGAATACTCCAACCTACACGCGTTGATTTTTTTTTAGCAAGAATCGGCCTGACAACGGAGGCAATGGTGCAGCGCCGCTCGCATTCCCACATCCCAAACCTACCGGTGCGCCGCTCATTCTCGTTATGCAGGCTATGCGGGCTTGGAAATGGATCCACTTAGGGTGTGTTCGTTTTCCGAATGGAGTGGAATGGTTCCATTCCATTCCATCCCATCCCATACCATTTCATCTAGGTGTTCGGTTGATTTCAGAAGCAGTGGAATGGAATGGAATCTAATTAGTTTAAACACCCAATTAATTAGACCCTAATTTAATCTAAATATTTAATTAACCTAATTATTCCCCAAACCACGGGAGAGGAGCAAGGTCGCCTGGATCCCGCCTCGCATGGCCGCCGTCCTGGCCGCGAGCACGGAGGGCCGCACCTGCCCTCCTCCTCCCCGTCCGCGCCTGCCCCCGTCACCGCCGCCACGGGCCATGGGCCTCGGGCCCCTTCCGACTCCCCGGTCCAGAAGCTCGTCGGTGCGCTCCTCGACGCCGCCGTGCTCTTCTCCATGGGCGGAGCCGTCCTGGCCGCCGCCGGGCCTCGGGCTAGCTGGTCGCCGCCGGGCCTCGAGCTGGCTGGCCGCCCGCCGGGCCTGGTGGTCGCGGCAGCCGCCGCGCCTCCTGGTCGACGCCGGCCCGCCGCGGCCTCCGGGTCGCCGTCGGCCCGCCACGCCTCCTCGGGGCGGCGCTGGGCTGGTCGTTCGTCCGCGCTGCCGGCCAGTGAGCACTCGAGAGACGAGGAAGAGCGAAGGAGAGGCATCGCTAATTTTTCGTTAGTGAGCCGTTCCACTCGGTCCGGCCGATTCCGCCGGACGAGTGTGTTCCGCATATAGGGCGAATATTCCATTTTGAGGAACGAGTGAATTCCATTCCACTTACTAACCGAACGCAAGAATGGGTTCTGAGTGTGGAACGGTTCCATTCCGTTCCACTCCATCCTAGAACCGAACACACCCTTAATTCCGCAAAGAAATAACGGTCGCCGCGGGCTTCCACAAACGACAATTTGCGGGACGGGTTTTGTGGCGCCGCAGACAGCCCGCGTCCACATGCACCCTTAGCCACATGCGCGGCCCAGCCCCGCTTTAAAAGGCAAAGGCTTAAAGGCCCCTCGCTCGTCACTCTCTTTCTCATCAGTCATCACCCTCTTTCCCCCTCGGAGAACAACTCTCGAGTCAAGCATGCCGCGTGCCATGAAGCCTTGCTCCTGCCTCTGCCTCTGCCTCCTAGTGTTCGCTTCCCTCCTCCTCGTGTCCTCGGCCATGGCCGTCTCGCCGCCGGAGACAGGACGGGCAACCTGGTGGTCGAGGCGGCCGACGCTGCCCGACGAACAGTTCCTCGCCCGCCTCTGCAACCATCAGCGCGAGCATGCTTCGAACATGCTGCTGCTGCCATGGTGCCAGCAGCTGCACGCCAGGCGCCGCGTGCCGATCCCGCCGCCCGGCCGCGACGACGGCGAGGAGATCGACCCGCGATACGGGGTGTCCAAGCGGATCGTGCCGAGCGGACCAAATCCTCTGCACAACTGATCGGTGGCTGGCTCGGTGCGTTGCCGAGATACATCCAGTAGTACCTGCTGGTCGGCATGCCATCCTCCATTGTTCTTGCTTTCCGGTGCATGCGTGCGGCGTGCCTGCAAGTTTTGGCAATCCGATCGTGAAATAGATGCTCGGAAAGGACTTACAATGGACGATTGACGCATGGTTGGATAATTAGATGTTACAACAATAAGGAAGTTTGGATCATTTCGTTCATTTCTGTTGGCAGTTGTCAGTATATATAGTCTGTAGTACTATCGATCATCCTAGCTGCTTGGTTCTCCTTCTTGTTGCTTTCATGGCTTATTTCTCCCTTCAAACAAGTTAAGATTTCGGGTTGGCATATCTATCTTTCTCCATTTTCACACACGCGATGGCGTGGCATGTGAGTTCTGAATTCCATAGCAGCATACATGAGGGTCTCGGGAACCTGCAGCATTTCCTTTCTTTTTTGCCTGCAATTAGGAATTACGTGTTCTGTCGCATGGCCAGCAGCCCAGCAGCACAGTCAGCGTAATACTCTACTTAATGTGGCCCGAATCTTTCTTTTTTTCTGACAATTAATATCACGATATATTTATAGTAGCGAATAATACATGGTAGAGATACATGAATTGTCTCCAGCAATTACAAAATAAAATCTAAAATAAACGAGCAAATCTTTAAGATCTTCAAATTATATCTTCTTACATGACAAAATCTAGTACTTTTTTGAAAGTAACTGTGGAAAAATGATATGGATACCAACCGATAGACCTGTAAATACCGACGATAATTTTAATTTTAAACCGCAATACGAAGGCTACGCGCATGACACATCTATTAAAATAATCAACCAAAATCGTCGAGAGTATCAACACCGGTATTTCGGGGAAAAATAAACGAACAACCTGATTGATGTTGATAGGGAGGCGAGAGTACGAATCAACATTGTCAAGGGCTTAGCAGCTAGGAACAAATATTTGTGAGGACAATCCTCCTTGCAGCAACCATGAGAAAGAACCCAAAATCAATCTCGCGAAGCAAGATCTGAGGGACTATATCTAAAGAAATTTAATCTTGCAACACCATCATTTATGTCGGGAAGAAGATTTCATTGTCGAACGAATTGAATGGTTGGAGATCACTTACTGTAGACGATGTCATCTTCATTGACACGGAGAAAATAGCTACAAAATCCTAACCTTAACTATATAAAGCACTACTTAAAAAAAATACTCCACTCATAGATCGGGTCAAGGCGGAGCTGGGGCTCGGGCTACACGGGGCACGGCCCGGGGTGAGGAAAACTTGACAACCTATATTTTAGAGGTTGGCCCGGGGTGCAGCCCATCCCAATTGGGTGCCCTCAGCCCGCGAAGGCCTCACACATTTGACAAACCCTGGAGAACGCTCATGTGAGGGATGTTCGTACTCGTGCATGAGACATGGCAGGTTCATGCTAGCATTCGTGCTCGCCGCCACCCACTCAACCCGTCGTCTGGGAGGGTCGTCCCTTGCCCGCTCGTCTAGCGATCCCACCACGACACCACCCACTCATCAAGGAGTGCCTTCGCTGCCCGTCCCTCGAGTTCTGGCCTCCGCCTAACGACCACGCGTCAGCGCGTCACCGCTGAGCCCTGAGGTAGAAATACTCTCGTTTTTCTGCTCTACCCTCTCCCTCTCAAATCTTTATTTTCTCTTACATAGAGTTCTTTAGACTTCATTTGTTCTGTCTATGTAGCATGTAGGAGCCGATTTAGTAAATGTTGCTTCTATTTCAGTTACAGGGAGATAAGATGAACAAAAGAAACATGAAAGTGACATATTTTTTCTCAAGTAGTACAAACCACCGAATCCACGTAAGAGGGTCCTTCAACTCAAGCAAGTGATAATATCCCTCATGTTATACTTGAACTTAGCCCCGGTGACCTTGAATTAGACCCTGGTTTGAGAATACCTATTGAGAATTTGGATCCAAATATTTTGAGATTGCTAGAAGGGAGATTAGTAGGGGTCCATGCTAACCAACTGATCATACATCTGAATGGAAATGGGTAGGATGAGGTTGTATAAGATTTCATTATTATTGGTACAATGATAATCATGGCTGGTTGGAATATAACGTTGCTGAAGATGCTGCCTTTTGCTTTTATTGTTTCATGTTTAAGCAAGCAAGAGCTGAAAACTTTAGTATTGAAGCATTCACGAAGAATGGGTTTAAAACTTGGAAGGATGGGCCTAAAGTTCTCTATCAACATGTTGGTAAACCCGACGGTGCTCATAATAAAGCTAGACAACATTATGAGGCTTACAAAACTTACGGGCAAAATCTGCGGCATGTGTTTGATCGGGGTACTAATAATGATCAATAGAAATACAAAGCTCGTCTCTAAATTATTTTGGGTTTTGTCAAATTTTTGCTTCCACAAGCTCTTGATTTTCATGGGCTTGATGAGCCTAATAGCTCAAATAATAAGGGTAACTTAAGGAGTTGTTGGAATAATGCACGAAGAAAGATCCAAAGAAGGGAACATTGCTTGGGGATGTCGGAGGCTACCATAAGATGACTTCACCTGAGATAGAGTTGAACTTGTGCAAGGCTTGTAAAGAAGAGACCACCAAATACATTATTGAGGATATTGGAGATAGTAAAGTTTCGTTGCTTGTTGATGAGTCCAAATATGCATCTATCAAGGAGCAAATGGCTATGTGTTCATGTCAATGCCTTGGCTTGAATTGTATGTGTGTGTTGTATGTATATTTTCTAAGATTATATATGTTAATCGTGCTCCTTTGTCTTATGTAGGTATCTCAACAAAGGAGGTGAGATGATTGAGCGATTTATTGCATTGAGCATGTTCTTGATACGAGAGCACCTTCACTCAACTGCCAATGTCTAATTTGTGAGGGCAAGGTTATAATGGGGCTTGAGACATGAGAGGGGAATTTTGTGGCTTGCAAATAGCATTGATATTGGAGGAAAATACTTATGCTCATTATATATGCTGCTTTGCCCATCAGTTGCAATTAGTTGCTATTGAAGTGGTTTTCTTCATTAAGGATTTTTTGAATACACTAGCATGGCTGTCAATATTACTAATGATTAATGTAAAATGCATGATCATTGGTGTTATTAAATTGCATCTTATGATTATTGGGTAAGACCAATAATCTATCATATTGCTTGCAAAAGAATCAGAAAATTGTGCGTGTCGTGGCATTGATTAAAACCATAGTGGAGGAAATATTCAATGTGGTGCCTGATCAAATTATTGTTGAGTTAAACAACCGTTTCGCGAAAATATCTTCTCAATTGTTGAGATGCATTGCTTGTCTTGATCGCAGGAATTCTTTTGCCAGTTATAATGACCAATTGGACTTGTTCAATGTAGAAACAAGATCTTATCCACATATGATGAACTGTAATGACCTTGGTCATATTGCCATGAAGATGGTTTTGGATGATATGCACACAACTTCCCCTTGGTTTACTATCTTGTTGAGTTAATATTGATTTTCCCAATTGCAACTACAATAGTGGAAGTTGCCTTTTCAGCAATGAGCATTATCAAGATTGGGTTGAGGAACAATATGGGTGATGATTCGATGAATCATAGAATGGTATGTTACATTGAGCGAGACATATTTGTTAGTACTGAAGAGTCAAAAATCATAGAGCGATTTCAAGGTTATCGCTCGCGCAAAGGCATTTTACCTCATCCTAGAAGTAGGTTTTCATACTTTGCATCCATTATTAACAACTTTACTTGTTGTTTATGCACTAATTGGAATTTCAAAATTTATATTTGAAGGTTTAGCTTCTTCTACTATTGAAGATGTAGTCATTGGAGGCTCAGATCAACCAAATCCTTGGTTTGGTACCACATTTTGTGTATCATTTTATGCTACATATTGTATTTTCTTATATATTATGTTATTAGTTGAACCATCATTGAATAATGTGTTCCAATTTGTATTATTTATCCAACTGGTTTTTTTGGATAATATTTGGCCCTTAGTTTTTTACCCGGTGCGTCAACCATTCCTGGCTACGCCATTGGATCAGGTTCCCCACCCCTCCCGAGACTGCCCGGAGGATAGAGAGCTTATGTATGGAGGAGACGGAGGTAGCGGCTAGGTTTTCTTAGGCATTGTGGTATGATTCTTCATGTGATGAAAAAAGTAATAGGAGAATTTATTGTTCCCAGCCATATCGCACTCCTATTAACGATGCACTTGTTGATCCCCTAGTTGTATAAGTTAAAGAGGTCTCCTTTGGTTCAACTAGGTCTATATGTACTCCTCCTGATGTGGTAAATTTGACCAATTGTTGTTGTCTTTCATCCCAGCCAGGGATCGATCGAATAGGCTACTTCTCACTCGCTCGCACACCCCATCAGTATTCAAGTTCTCATTTGACCACTTCAATTTGGAAGCTCGATCAGCAACCCGATTGCATCATTGTTGTATTTTTGCAAATATGAACATTTTACTGGATATTGTTATATCTGAGCGGTTCATGGTTACTGTTATGTGAGTTCAGAAATGAACCTATCATTACCTTCTTTTCCCGGATTACTTGAATGCTGGGATGCTTCTGTTCCGTAGGAGTGCACGCTACATCTTGGATAACGCAACAACGCTCGCACTCGACATGTCCACATGTTCAGTCATAAAGAGTTTGACATATGACACTTGATACATGATGCACATATGTATCGGTAGGTGTACTTGGGTTCTGCTAGAGATCCTCTCCTTCCCCGGTTGGCTCTCCTTCTCGAGGACTACGCTCTCGATATCTTCTCTCCCTTTTCCTTCTCTCCTTGTAGTTCTCTTCTCTTGTATCTGTCCTTCTTTTTCGTCTCTTTTTCCTCTCTTTCTTTGTCCTGACCCGAGCCCTCTTCTATACTAGATCAGACAAGCAGAACGTAGGGTTTTCCTATTCGAATGGCTGAACCTGGGTAAAAAGTTGTGTCTTGCATTGTACCGAACTCGGGAGGGATCTACCACTGCAGCAAGTTCATGAATAACTCCACTTCCTAGTAAGTACATATTTCAGTCCAATCCAGCACGACTAATCCCCATTGTGCATAGTCGCGCATGATCACGACTCAGTTCCATCACCACCTCTAGTGCTTGCATATAGATCTCACCCACTGATCGATCATGGTACGCGCTAGGTAGAGCGAATAGAGACATTTCTATGGAAGATGCAGCCTTGCTTTGCATCTAGAGCTTACCAATACATGTCTGTGAAAAATATGCCCAATATTTAATCATAAAAATGATAAAATTTCGTCACATATCTATAATTTGTTATATGTTTTTTAATTACTATCTTTTTATTGATTGACAAGTACATGACTTGTGTGTAAAATTCATAAACTATATGATTAATCTAAATATGTACCTAGTTGGATTTCGTATGAGGACATTGTAAAATGTTAGTTACAATTGTGGAGTGAAGATTGTACGGAGCGCACGAGTGAGAATACATGGAGATGAGATGAAGACTCAATAAGCAGAGCGAAAAACTACGGGGTCTAGGAACGTGAAGACTTAGAGTAGGTGCTTCAGTTTTATGCTTTTGAGTCATAAGAAAATACGTACTATTAAGAGGGGCTAGATCTCTTATGCCAAAAGTGAAGCTTGATTGCATGCTAAGATAGAATCGTCATCTAAAGAAAACAAATCTGTTTGGGATATGCCGAACAGGTAACATCACGGAAGTGACTAAAGCCAGCGTACCAGGGTGGCCCATAGAGTTAGTAATCCGAATCCGGCTTACCGGGCGGCCCAGTACGATGAAGCGCAGGAGGCCCATCCGGCTAAGGGAAGGTTCCAGAAGGCGGCCTACATTGATGTCGACTTAGCTCCCAAGGCAAGGCCCAAGCCGGATTAGAGTAGAACTCTGTAACTTAGTCGGTTAGGTTGCTTCCTGTAAGCCCTAGGTCCGGACGCCTTTATAAGCCGGCCTAAGGGACGCCTCAGGGCAAGCTCTAACTTTCATTGTAATCGGCGCATATTGCCTTATAGTGAATTATAGCAGCACGTAGGGTTTCGCCACCGTTGCGAGATCCGAAGCTGGGTAAACTCGTGCTCATCCCGTCACCGGAATTACATACATCTTCTACACCCACCTCTCTACCTAGCCGGATGGCACCCCTGTCCTGGCCAGATTCGAAAATACCACGACAGTTGGCGCCCACCGTAGGGCAAGAGATGTCCAGGGTTACGTTCCGGGCGGGATCTACTGGCGGTATCGGTGACACTATCGCAGTCGGCTTGGTCAGCTACTTCGACGAGATAGGAGCTTACCACGTCCTCAACGACGGCTTCTGGACGCCGGGAAAGGAGGATCCCGCCGGCTGGTCCATGGTATCCATCGGCGGCATCGACATCTTCGTCGGCTTCACCGCCAAGGCTTTGAACGATCTCGGCTTCACCTCAAGCATGCCCGCCACCCACCCCAGCAACTTCGAAGACGGATCGGATCTGGACTCAGATGAGATTGCCGATCTAGATCTAGCTTTCGACACTGATGATGAAGACTCTGAAGATGATGCAAGCTCTACTATGGCGGCGCTGGACTTTCACTTTGTTGCCATCTTAGGAGAATCCGGCTCAACCGAGTCGATGACTGATCCTGAGTCTATCCTCCCTGCTTTGCAGGCCGGGGCTGATTCAGAAGCCGGATCAGGGAACACTGCCCCTATGGAGCAGGACCTTGAATCTGAAGGAGAATCCGATGATTTTAGTCGGAAAGTTGCATCTTGTTTAGGACACCTAGTTGCGATCTTAATGGGTGATGTCGTCTCTGATCCAAAAGGAGACCCCGCCGCCTCGAAACCCGCCAATGGCGAAGAAAAAACTCCAGAAGCCAGAAATCAAAAGGTGGACTTTATGTCGCCGCTTGCTCCAAAGAAGGGAGCCAGTAATTTTCCGGCTGCTGGAGACGACATTAATGCTACAATCGGAGCAGCGATAGAGAAGGAGCACGAAGAAAGGATGGCAAAACTGCAGGAACTGCTAACTCCACTTCCTCTCGATGCATCGCTGAACGACATAGAGAAGCGTCGTGCCTTGCTAGAAGAGCAGGTAGCCAAGGTTGCAGAGCGTGAACTCGATCTCACCAATAAGGAAACAGTTCATCCGGAAGCAAAGAGAAAAGGGGGTCGACGATGTTTTCCGTCTGCCTCGCGACAAGAATCTGAACAAGAAGCTGGATTTCCGCAGCAAGTGGGAAGCCGGCCATGTGAATTCAGTCTAGAGAAAGTACTACCATCGACGTGATCTGGTGACCAATTTGTGTTACTTTAACACCCCAGCCAAAAACATGGAGGCGGCCCAGAAGGTCATGTTCGACAAGTCTTTGGACCGCGACGCCCGCCTCAAGTACTCGGCTTATCTATTGGAGGTAGCACAGCAGCAGCAAAACGACTCACAAGTAAAGTCGGGAAAGCTGTTCGACGAATCCCGTCTTTGCAACTCGACGGCAAAGAAGCCAATGGCTGCTGCACCCCCAGACCCAGACAATGATCCAGCCGGCTCAAGCAGCCACAACAAAGGCGACGATAAGCACCCGAAGGACAAGCAACCACGTAAGGGTGTAGAGTCTCAGATAGGTTCATCTCGTCATCGTGAGGCCGACAACAATGGCGGAGGACATCGAAGCCGGAAACAAAAGGAGGACCCTCGTAAGGAGAAGGCGGCACCACCTCGTCAAGAACGACGGCGAGAAAGGGAGAATCCACCTCGAAGGGAGGGTAACAGAGATAATATGCCACCTCCACCGCCGCCTCCACCGCGCAAAGAGGGAGATAACCCCTCCAAATATATACCCCCTCCACGACGGCAAAGGTCTCCAAGCCCACCGCGTAACGCGAGTCGGGTGAGCCAAAGCCGTCATAGGGACGATCCAAGGCTAGGTAAATCAGTTAATAATAAGCCGCATATAGTTAATGATGTACGAAGCCTAATTGAGGAGAGGAAGTCGGCCAGAGATGCCCAGTACCTCGGTCCCAAGTTGTTTGGCAGAACAATCAGAGAACAAATCCTATCGCCTACTTTGTCTAATGTCACAAAGATGGTGGAGAAGTACAGCGGCACAGCAAATCCTGAGACCTGGCTTTCAGATTATGCGAGTGCTTGTGACATCTATGAAGGCAGTGCCGACTCTGCAGTACGCTTCTTGCCCCTGATGTTAACCGGGATGGCACGCATGTGGATCGAAGGCTTGCCGGAAAGGACTGTTCATACCTGGAGTGACATGAAGCGTGTATTTATCTAACACTTCCAGGGCACGTATAAACGCCCCAAGTCGATATTCGACTTACAACGGTATGTGCAGCAAAAGAACGAGTCTAGCCGTGAATTCGTTTCACAATGGAGTGAAATAAAAAACGCTTGCGAGGGCGTCTCAGAAACACAGGCAATTCATGCCTTCAAGCAGTCTCTGAGGAAGGGGACGACTTTCCGCTTCATGATCTACAGCGATGAGTCAGAAACTTTGGGCAGCTTACTGCCATGTGCAAACAAATACGCTGCTGCTGACGATGACAACAGGAAAGAAGGCAAATCCCGCCGACGCGAATCTGGGAAGAAAAAGGTTGAATACCAAGCCGGACCTTCACACGAAGTTGCTGCCACCTTTGGAAAAGGCGGCCCAAGCAGCGGAAAGTGGCAGGACAAAAAGCCGGCAAACAACCGACCTGCCCGACCGCCAACGGTGAAGTACGATGACATCAAGCATAACCCCTGTGTGCATCATCTAAGGCCGGATGGGACAAGTTTCCACATGATCCAGCAATGTCACATTAATCGGGACATCGCCAAGGACCCCAAAGCCGGCAAGTCAAGAAACAAGCGCAAGTCTCGGAAGGACGACAAAGAGAAGGATGACGCTGCATCAGAGTCTGATGACGCGGCCTCCAAAGAAGGAAAAGACAGCAAGTTCCCCAAGCACACTGAAAGTCTCATCATCAACCTAGCAACTGACTCGTCTCGCAAGGAAAAGGCGGCTTGACGAGAACTTAATGCCACGGCACCTGCAGTGCCACAATTTTTGGATTGGTCCGACACTCCCATTACATGGGACCGCATCGATCACCCGGATAGAGTCCCTACCACGCGTACTTACGTTCTGGTCGTTAGCCCTATAGTCGACAATTACAAGTTGACAAAGGTGCTCATGGACGGAGGAAGTAGCATCAATATACTCTACGCGGCGACATTGAAAAGGATGCGTCTCTCTGAGTCACAACTCAACCACAGCAGTGTGAATTTTCATGGGATTGTGCCAGGACGACAAGCCTCTTCGATGGGAAAGATCACCCTGAAAGTCACCTTTGGCGGCACAGATAATTTCCGGACAGAAGACGTCTCTTTTGAGGTGGTTCCTTTCAGAAGCGCATATCACGCAATCTTTGGGCGTCCGGCTTTCGCCAAATTTATGGCTCAGCCATGCTACATCTATATCAAGCTTAAAATGTCGGGGCCCAGTGGGATCATCACAACCAAGGGGGACTTCAAAAAGGCAACGTCCATGCTGAAGAAGAAATCTCCAGGGAAGAACTGGAGGACCTCAAGAAAACAATGAATCCTAATGAGATGCCGGCAACTAAAAATCCGTCCTCTAAAGTCGATTCAAGTTCCAAGCCAAAGGATGACACCAAAAAAATCAAGTTCACAGAAGACGACCCGACAAAGGAGGCCATCATTGGTGCCGGCCTCGACGAAAAATAGGAAAGTGAGTTCGTCAAGTTTCTCCATGAGAATCGGGACATCTTTGCTTGGTCACCTTCTGACATGCCAGGTGTCCCAAGGAAACTTGCCGAGCACTCCTTAAAAGTCAACAAAGATGCTAAGCCGGTTAAACAAGGTCTCTGACGGCTCGGAACAGATAAGCGCAAGGTGGTAGGAAAGGAGATCCTAAGGCTCACTACCGCCAAGTTCATCCGAGAAGTCGTCCATACTGATTGGTTGGCAAATCCCGTCCTCGTCCCAAAGAAAAAAACCTCCGATCTACGTATGTGCATTGATTTCACCGGCTTAAACGAAGCCTGTCCTAAAGATCCGTTCGCCTTACCGTGTATCGATTAGGTCATTAATTCAACTGCCGGCTCCGAGTTGCTGTGTTTTCTAGATGCTTATTTGGGTTACCATCAGATAAAGATGAAGGAGTTAGATCAAATCAAGATGTCCTTCACCATGCCATATGGCAATTACTGCTATGTCACAATGCCCTTCGGCTTGAAAAACGCCGGTGCTACTTACCAAAGGTGTATGCATCGTTGTTTAGACAAGCAGATTGGCCGCAATGTTCACGTCTATGTTGACGACATTGCAGTCATGTCGAAGAAGCGAGTCGATCTCATCGCCGATCTGTCGGAAACCTTTACAAATCTAAGGGAGTAACAGATGAAGCTTAATCCGGCAAAATGCGTCTTCGGAGTTCCCGCAGGCAAGCTTCTGGGCTTCATTGTTTCCCAAAGAGAAATTCAAGTTAACCCGGAAAAGATAAAGGCGATTCAGAACATCGAGAGGCCGACTTGTCTTAAGGACATACATCGGCTTACGGGTTCCGCCGCGGCTGTTAGCCGATTCATTAGCCAGCTTGGTGACAAAGCACTGTCCCTGTACAAGCTTCTCAAAAAGTCGGACAATTTTGTTTGGATAGAGGAGGCGGAGGCAGCCTTGGCACAACTGAAGTATACATTGACACAAGCTCCAATCCTGGCGGCTCCAAAGGAAAGGGAGCCACTCTTGCTCTACATGTTGGCCACCAATTTCGTAATAAGTGTTGTCATTGTAGTTGAGCGCCTGGAAGAAGGAAAGCAATGGCCGGATCAACGCCCCGTCTATTTCATTAGCGAGGTGTTTTCAGATTCAAAGCAACACTACCCTCACTACTAGAAGTTAGCTTACGGCATGTTCTTTGCCGCCAGGAAGTTGTGGCATTATTTCCACGATCACACAATCATGGTGGTCAGCAAAGCTCCATTGAAGGATATCATCAACAATGCAGATGCAACAGGCCGAGTCGCCAAATGGGGCATCGAGTTAGCAACTTTTGACATCCAGTACAAGCCGAGAACCACTATCAAATCTCAAGTCTTAGCCGACTTTGTCGCAGACTGGACAGAGGCGATGGAAAGCACACCTTTGCCAGATTTTCAGTACTGGATAATGCACTTTGATGGCTCCAAGATGAAAGAGTGCTCGAGGGCTGGAGTAGTATTAAAGTCGCCTAAAGGTGACAAACTCAGCTATGTCCTTCGAATCCACTTCAACGCTACCAACAATGTGGCAGAGTATGAGGCTCTCCTCCATGGTCTTCATATGGCTAAGGAGTTGGGAGTAAAACACATTCTCTGTTACGGCGACTCGGATCTTGTTGTACAGCAACTCGACGGAACCTGGGACACGAAGAGCCCCACGATGGTGGAATACATGCGAATAGTCGATGAATTCGGCAGATGTTTCACCAGCTTAGAGGTTCGGCATATTTCTCGAGATGACAATGAAGCTGCTGATGCTTTGTCCAGGATAGGCTCCAGGCAAAAGGAGGTGCCTATAGACGTATTTTTTTCATCATCTACATAAGCCGTCCATTAAAGGCGGCGACGAAGACTACCCCTTGTTGACAGAATCAGTCCATATATGCTTGGTAACCCCAGATTGGACCACGCCATACATCAATTTCCTGGTGAATAAAGAGTTACCGAAAGACGATGAAGTGCTGAGCTGCCAAATTGAGAGGTGAGCGAAGGCGTACACGATCATTGACGGACAGCTTTACAAACTAAGCACATCCGACATCTTTCAATGATGCGTCTCTCCAGAGGAAGGTCGGCAAATCCTCCAGGAAATCCACTCCGACGAGTGTGGGAATCACGTGGCTGCAAAAGCACTGGTCGCCAACGCGTTTCAGCACGGTTTCTTCTAGCTAACGGCTAAGGAGGATGCTATCAACATCGTCAAAACTTGTGAAGGTTGTCAGCGCTACACAAAGCAGGCTCATTTGTCGGCACAGGAGCTCCGTACGATCCCTATATCCTGGCCGTTCGCGGTCTGGGGGCTCGACATGGTGGGACCGTTCAAGACCGCAAGAGGAGGCTTAACTCATCTGGTGGTGGCGGTCGACAAATTCACAAAGTGGGTGGAGGCAAAGCCCATCAATAAACTCGATGGAGCTACAGCTACGAAGTTCAGCGTCGAGATAATGACCCGGTTCGGCATACCGCATAGCATCATCACTGATAATGGCACAAATTTTGCCGTCGGTGAGCTATCCAAATTTTGCAGCCGGTCAAAAATCCTGCTTGATGTGGCATCGGTGGCACATCCGCAATCCAATGGACAGGTAGAACGCACTAACGACATTATTCTGCAAGGTATTAAGCCAAGGCTTGAAACCCCTTTGCATCGAGCAGCCGGCGCTTGGGTTGATGAATTTCCGGCCGTCTTATGGAGTATCCGTACTACCATAAACAGATCGACCGGCTTCACCCCTTTCTTCCTTGTTTATAGAGCAGAAATAGTATTGCCAACTGACATGATCCACGATTCGCCTCGAGTCGCAACCTACGTCGAAGAAGACGCAGAAGAATCACGTCAAGACGGCTTAGATATCCTCGAAGAAGAAAGAGAGTTGGCTCTCCAACGATCCGCCATCTATCAGCAAGATCTACGTCGCTACCAAAGCCGTAGACTGCGGATTTGATCTTTTCGAGAAGGCGACTTAGTGTTTCGGCTTGTACAAAGTCGGTAGCATAAGTTATCCCCTCCATGGGAAGGACCTTTCGTTATCCGCAAAGCACTGAAAAATGGGTCATACTATCTCCTCGACTTAAGAGATTCAAAGAAAAATCCCATGAAGAAAGGTCGCAAGAGGAAAAGGCATGTAGATAACGACTTAGATGAGACGAAACGTCCGTGGAATATCGCTCAGCTATGTCTCTTTTACACTTAGCAAATTCTATTATAATCATGTCAATGTGATCATGAAATAAAAATTGGTTCCTCTCATGTGCAAATTCGAGAATCCGTACCATCCTTTATTTCCCAATGATCCTATTGTTATATACTGTTTACCCGAAATTGGCTGTGTTGCTTGTTGGTAAACTATCTTTTGTGTTTAATCCGCCTTAAGGTGATGAAAAACAATGTTTTTGCCAAAATAATGTTCTTCTGATAGCTTTTTGCGCCGGGTTGCTTCAAAGCATTTCGGCACCGAAAGGCGGCGCTTGTTCTGGGTCTGAACAGATTGGTCCTAAGTACCCTGTTACTCAGCAAGTCGTTCCGCAATAGGTTTGCCGGCGCTTAAAGGCTAAGGTGTCAAGGCCAGAAAAACTGATGGCATAAAAATTGCAAATTTGCATCTGAAAAAGATGATTTAATATACAGCAAAAGACTTAGTTGTTTTGCAAACAGAAAAACATATTGTTTGAATGACTTAACAGCATTATATACATCTTTCAGGAATAGCCGGCTAAAAGAGCAAATTCGGCTCAAGTGGTTTTCTCCGCCACTTCGCCTTCGTCATCAGACTGGACACGAGTCGGCGGGCATGGCACTTCCTTGAAAGTGGTGGTAAGGGAGACCATCTTGGAAATCTTGCTGGCATACCCGGAGATGGAGTGGAGAATTGCCTTCCGGTCCTTCTCCTCCAAAGGAGTGCCATCCTGTTTCTCAAGAGGAAAGCCGGCAGCGATGCGCCAGGCCTTCGCCTCTGGATAGTGCGCCATCATCAGGCCCAGAGCCGTCTTCGCACCTCCCCGGATGCTGGATCGAAGACGTTCATCAAAGGATGATGTTGCTTCATCCAACTCAGACGGCAGGCTTGCAAGGTCGGCCAGCGGCTCGGGGTTGCCGGGAAAGTACTTCTCGACAAACTTCTTGCCCGAAGAAAAAATCTTTAGGAGAAGTTCCCCCACCTCCAAAATCCGGTCAAGTCGGTTATCCGCTGTTAGCTCATGGCCGTTACCCGCCGGAGCTGGCAATAGCGAAGATCAGTTACAAACTCAAATGGTTAAGGCAATAGGCAATGAGTACGAGTCTTTAAATAAAACTTACTCAGAAGATAGTCGTCGATAGCCACCGACTCATCGAGACGTTTGTCGAGCCGGTCCTGGACTTCACGGAGTGCATCTTAATGCTTCTGTTTCTCTGTCTCCAGGGCTTGCTCGGCTTTGGCTAGGCTCTCCTTGGACGTCTTGAGCTCCGCCGACATTGATTGGTTTAGCTTATTCAGCTCAATGTTCTCGTCGCGGAGCCGGTCGATGCTGCCTACGTTTTCGGCGAGTTCCTTGGCCTTGTTGATGGCATCTGTGACAGAAAAAATGTCAGTAGTATAAAGAAAAAAGAAAGATACAAAGGGATAAGGGTCCGGCATTCATACCTTGGTATGTGACGCGATCAGCCTCAAAGCCGGCGATAATGGCATCCTTGTTTGCCAGCTCAGTCTTCAACCGGCGCATCTCCTGATTTCGCACACCCAAAAAATTGATGGTTTCAGCACCAATTCGGCGATGGATCTGCGTAAGGAGTTGCTAAAAGCCTAAAGATAAAATTGAAAAATAAATTTGGCTACAGGATGATGTCTCATCGCTTGGGGGCTAAAAATATGCATGCGCAGTAACTCGGACCACTATGTCGACTTGTCAGAGAACGACACCCGGCATAGTGCTCGGGGGCTACTGGGAGAAGATAATTACCTGGTAGTGCTCGCGGAGAAGGGTCATGCCGGCTTCAAAACTTTCAGCAAAATAATTTTGCTGATCTTCAAGGATGTCTATGACATCAAATGTGTCATAGACTGGAGTTTCACCCGGCTCATCATCCCGAAGAGTCGTCCCCTTCTTCCGGGGCAGGCATGGAGCTCGCATAAACCGGCTCATAAACTATGGCTTAATGCGGCCCTCTTCATCAAAGGCCTCTTCCTTTATCGGAGGGAATTTTGGGGCATCATTAGCCGGAGCTTCAGCCCTTGGTGGAGAGGAAGGCTCTGTCACCTTCCCCGTCATCTCCGTCCACTTTACGGGAGGTGTAATTCCGGCTCTGCCGAGAGACGGACCTCCCGGCATAGTGTGGGTGGAGTGTTCCTCCGCTGGCTTCAGCTTAGTCACCAACGGGGTTGGAGGAGGAACAACGGGAGAGGATTTCTTCCGAACGACTAACACCTTTTGTTTGAAAGGTGCGCCTTTCTTCATCCTGCAAATTCAAAGGAGTAAGAATGGAAAATCCGACAAGACTGCAAGCAAAGAAGAGATGTTTGGCCGACTTACTTCTTGCTGGGAATATTAAGCCCATCAAGGGCATCGTCTTCTCCGGACGACTTGGCGCCAATCATGAGTGATTGGCTCTTGCTCTTCCGGCTCTCTGCAGACGCCGAAGAAAAGGATATGGGCCGCTTAGCTGCCTTGCTGGACGACGGTGCAGCGGCGGGACGAGCGGTGGAGACTCCGGGGATCTGGAAAAGAATACACGTTAGTCTGTCAAAATAAAGCCGAAACCCTAAAGAATCGAACTTTGGTTCATCTTAGGGCAAAGTACCTTTGGGGGAGGGTTGGCAGCTGTGTACATCGGCACCGATTCTTCGTATTTCCGGCCTTCGTTAGGCCGGGCTTTGATCAGCTTGTTGAAGCGGGCCTCAAAAAGGTCCTCCTCCAAGTCTTCTTTGCTGGTCCGCATGGGATCAGACTTGTCATCCGTGTACTTGCATAAGAGGCGAGCATGATGTTGGAGGGGCTGGATTCATCTCTTCATCCAGCAAATTATTGTATCCTCCTCAGTCAAGGGAGGAGAGCCGGATGTTAACTCCGTGATCCTTGCCTTAATGGCGGCAAGGTCAGCCGGCATCTTTGCTGCCGGCTTCTTCTTCCATGAAGGCAGGGGCGTGCCGGCCCTGTCCTCAAAGGCGGTGAGCCCCTGCAGTCTGTTCGGAGGCGCCACATCCTTGCAGTATAAGAAGGTGGACGCCCACCCTTTAGCCGAATCAACGATCGGCTCCTAAGGGTACCAATCTATGTCTCGGCGCGTGTTGAAGCTGATAGAGCCGGCAGCCAACAGCTCCTTGTTCACTGTCTGCCTCTTGACTCCGAAGCAGTGTTGGAAGAAGTCTAACCTAGGAGCTAATCCTAAGTATCCTTCAAATAGAGCTACGAAGCCGGAGATGTATAGGAGGCTATTGGGGGTGATGTTGTGGAGCTGGAGGCCATAGTGGTCTAGGATCTCCATCAGGAAAGCCGAAGGCAGTAAAGAAAACCCCCGGGCAATGTGGGAAGAAAGCAGTACCCATTCGTCTTTAATAGGAGTCGGGGAACATGGAGGGATCGCCAAGTCGGCACAGTTTAGGAACATGGAGGGATGACGCCATCAGCCGTCATTCCTTTCAGCTCGCCTTCCTCCACTCCTGAGCAAGCCCAGTTGTGGGTGGGGTTGCTGGCGGCGCCTTCATTGTCGCCGGCTTCCTCCTCTTCATCTTCTTCAGTGGCCCGGGCCTCTTCGGCCACATCGGTGGCGGTTGCAGAAGCCGATGCAGCTGCGGCCGCGGCTTCTGCCGCAGCTTGAGCGAAAGCGAGCTCATCGCGGCTCAAAACCGCAGCTGTGGAGGAGTTCGTCGCGGCGGAAGAAGAGTTCGGCACAACGGCGGCGGAGGACATACCAGCGGCGGCGGCAGAGGATGCCGTACCTCCCATCAGCGGCGCGGAGTCGAGCGGTGTCGCGTCGATCGGGATGGGAGAACACGGAGCACTGGAGGCCATGGAGCTCGGGGAAGAAGAAGAAGAAGAACATGGGCTCGCGAGATGAGATCTGGAGGAGAGCTAGGTTTGGAGCAAATGGAGGTGTGGCCTCGGCGAAGACGAGGAGACCAGCCTTTATAGCGGAGCGTCGAGATTTGTGCAACGGCTCCGGAGCGAAATTTCCGCCACGCGTCACGAGATCGTGCCATTATGGGGGGATCCTTCTCTCCGACGCTTCGGTTCTTATGCGGGAAAACGCAAACTAGCCCCCGCATTAAAAGATGCCATTCAACTCGTTCTGCCGAGTCTGACGGACCTGTCAAATCACCGGACGCGTGTCGATAGGCACTCAAGTGTTTTTCCGACATAATAAGCCGGCATACAAGGATCGACAAAGCTGTTCGGCATGTCTTGAAGACTACAAGATTCTAGGAATGCTCCAAGTTGAACAACGGATGAAGATTTTGCCGGACAACTCGTTGTCGGGAGATAAAAGACAATTGCTGAAGAACTTGAATCTTTTCGGGGCCACTGTTGGGGATATGCCGAACAAGTACCATCACGGAAGTGACTAAAGCCAGCGTAACAGGGTGGCCCATAGAGGTAGTAAGCCGAATCCGGCTTACCGGGCGGCCCAGTATGATGAAGCGCAGGAGGCCCATCCGGCTAAGGGAAGGTTCTAGAAGGCGGCCTGCATTGAAGTCGACTTAGCTTCCAAGGCAGGCCCAAGCCGGATTAGAGTAGAACTTTGTAACTTAGTCAGTTAGGTTGCTTCCTGTAAGCCCTAGGTCCGGACGCCTTTATAAGCCGGCCTAAGGGACGCCTCAGGGCACGCTCTAACTTTCATTGTAATCGGCGCATATTGCCTTATAGTGAATTATAGCAGCACGTAGGGTTTCACCACCATTGCGAGATCCGAAGCTGGGTAAACTCATGCTCATCCCGTCACCGGAATTACCTACATCTCCTACACCCACCTCTCTACCTAGCCGGATGGCACCCCTGTCCCGGCCAGATTCGACAATACCACGACAAAATCAGTTGGAAATCTCTTACACATCTATGTGGGAAAGATCGAGAACTAACTTGAACATGAAGTAGAAGGGTACAACAATAGAGATTATGTTAGGTCAAGGTTGAAAATGAAGCAAGACTCGATGCAGAAGTTGAGCTTATGTTGAGAGAACATGAAGTGTCACTAGCTGGGAAGTAGAGCTTGTGTTAAGTTGACTTGAGTATGAAGAAGAATTGCTGAGTCTACTTCTTCAGTTTGAAGAAACGTGATGCACCTTGTCTGTTGCATCTCTCATAGATATCTGATATGAACTCTTAAGCTTCAAGTTGTGTTTTTTCACTTGCAAAATCACTTCATAGTTTAGATTACTAGTTTTAATTAACCAAGTTTTTATAAACTCCTATCCACTCCCCTCTAGTCGTATATCTTGATCCTTCGGTGCCTAGACACCACGTCGTCTTCGAGGACGACTAGGATGACACAACCGCCGTCGCTGCTCTAGGACATCCTCTGTCTTCTCGCCGCCCCCTCCTCCCCAATCGTCTCCTGCAAGGGCCATCGGGGGAAAGCCCAACTCTCCTACGCACTCTACCTCCCCTCTCCTTTGATTGGATCTGGATACCCTTGCGGGGCTTGTGCCACCACCGAACATGTTGTGCCTCCTCTCCACCATGGCTCCACCGCAGGCTTGGTGGGACCTGGCCTCCTCGTTGAGCCGCGTGGTCGTGGTTCCTACCGCTGTCGTGCATGCTCCTTGGATATTGTCGCACACACGCACGCTTCCCGTGCTCTCTATGACGACGACAACATCCTATTTCGCGTCTCAAGGTATGGTGGCCATGTCTCGGAAGGCCCTGGCGACCTCCCGTCAAATGGCCCTATGCCGATGGCCCATGACACAAGCAGATGAGCCCCTTGCCTGGATATGGAGATGCAACATCTTGGCGGCGTGTTCCTTTGGTTGTAGCTCAATAGGTGGCTGTCCATGTGCATGTTGCATTATTGATGTTGTTGTGTGTGGGCTTGCTTTGTGTTGGGATGGGTCTTGGTGGGTTTAGTGTGGCAGTGCTGGCGGATTTGGAGTGGTTCTTATCCAGCGGCTCGAGGTGGGTCATGCATGGATGGTTGGGAAATATCTTGGATGTTAGGGCGGCGGCCTCAAAAGACGATGGTGAACTTTTGTCTCTACGACGAGCAGTGTTGCAATAGTGATTGGCCCTTCTTGGTTGTGCGGATGGCAAGGGGCGGAGTTGTGGGTGATTCTGGTGTTGTTATGGCTTTGATGGTGGTAGTTCCCGGATCCTGATTTGGATTTGTATATTGGCGACGGTCATTCCCTCGGGTTGGGTGCGACCTTGGCACCTCGGTGTGACACGGGTGAGACTCTGAGTGAAAGCACCACGCTCCAGTGGTGGCAGAGGTGATGGTTGCGGATGTCACATCGCTCTTGGGGGTGTTGTTGTGGTTCCCTTCCTCGTGTCAGGGCTCTGGGTGAAAACTCAAGCCCATTTCGGTCTTGGCGATGGTGGCACACTGTATCATCTTGGGGGCATCGTCATGGAGCTTAGGTACCTGCCGGTCACAATTAACTAGTTTCTTCAGGAAAAGTTTGATCGTGGCGTCAAACTTCTTCGACTACCGCAAATGAGATCTCGCTTGTCTCCTATATTTTTCACGTGACCGCATTGTTATCATTCACGTTCCTCGTAGTCTGAAGGGAGAGGGAAGATGGTGCTCATTGTTGATAGCTTATTGTGTGTGCTGCAATGAATCAATGATGTTCCGGTGTTTTCCCAAGGAGGCATGGTTTCGTTCCTAGTCGGTGGTCTCATGGTGTCGTGGTGGTGCACGGACAGATGCCATAGGTAGGCTTGAGTTGGGGCCGATGGACGCTGGAGGCACTGGGGAGGGCTAGCGCGTGAAGACGCGCACAGAAAACACACACACACACGGTTTTACCCAGGTTCGGGGCTCTCGTGAGGAGATAACACCCCTACTCCTGCTTGTCTGATCTATATATGGTGGATTTACAACCGGGTTACAAGTTGCTCCTTGAGCTGTGCAGGAAAAGCTATGAACTCAGCACTCTCTACCGATTCCTGGGATGGCTCACACTCTCTCAGTTGGCTCAGGAGGAAATGTCTAAGGTGTCTACGCGTGAAGCAAATGAATCGTTTTGGGATCGTCCAAGCGTCCCCGTAAGAGGAGCCCCTGGTGCTCCTTATAAAGGGAAGCCCATGGTACAAGCTAGGGCTGACGTTGGTGCTGGCGTAGCCCGCACTGTGGCCACGTCTGGTCCTCTGACTACTTCGGTCATCCCCGCGTGGCCTGTCCAATCTATCAACTCATGTGCACTGCTCCCTGGTACTGCTTCGGTCAGCAGCATGGAGGACTGACTGCCCATCCCAAGACCACCGAGTCAAGGGTTAGGCAGCGCGTCCCATCGTGCCAGTGGCAGAACGCCTGCCCCGTGATTGTAGGGACAAGACGTGAGTCTTGACCGCCCTCCGGGATAGAGCTCCATTTCTCCCGATCCGGCATAGGCACATCAGATACTCCATAACTCGGTTTCTCCTTCCTTGTACATCAGAGGAACAAAGAAGGCTCCGACATATAATCGGTATGATCCGACATCCGGGTATGTCGGTTAGCATTGATCCGGTCGACTCCGGGTACAGCAGTACGGTATGTCGGTTTGGGTTGACCCGGTCAACTCCGGGTCCACACATATTTCGCCATCTTGACCCTATTTGGGGTTTGCCCCCCGACATTAGTGCCCAAAGCTGGCGCGGTCCTACAGCCTCGGATGAAGGGCCACGGCAGGTTTACCCGGAAACCAGCATCCTTAACCGATCACCGATATAATATATGCCGGCGAAACTTTTTATATTTCGGAAAGCAATTTGCCTCCCGTCTTGATATCAACCTTATGTCGGATCGCTCCGACCTACGGGAGAACCCCTTGGTTCCTCCGAGTCTTCGGTTCCTATACATGGCAGAGCATCTCTGCTTGACGCCTCGGTTTATGTGCATGGATGGACATGCCACTGGCATGTGTGCCACCTGCGTCACACCGGTCACCTCGGCCACTGTGCCCACATAGGCACTCAAGTGCACCCTTGACCGCACCGCTATGCATCGCCTCGGGTCTCGCCCGATCGGGTGCGCCGCACAGAGCCGTTGGCTCGCTGTGGCCCATCGTGTGGTAGATCGTGCGGCCGTTACGCAATCGTGGGAATCGTGGCGGAGATCGTGGGGCAGTTATTCCCCGCCCGTTACAGGGATCGTGCGCAGAGAATCGCGCGCCCACGATCTCCTCCGGCCGTTCATAAATAGGGGGAGGGGGCAGCTGTTTTTCCCCCTCCGCATTCACTTCTTCCTCCTTGCTTCTCTCCTGCGCACAGAGCACGCCGCCGCCGCACGCTCCGCGCGCCTCGCCATCACCGCAGCTCCCTGCGCACCGACGACACCTCCGGCCAACGCCTACGCCTTGCGCCCTGCACGCCGCCGCCGGACGACGCACAGGATACGCATTCCACCGTCGCCGCCGCTCCACATCGTCGCGGTAATTTCTTCCTCCTTCTTCTGTTTCTTTTCCTCTTGTTCTTCTTCTTCTTCACCGCCGTGATGCACCGAGCACCGCCGGTGGGCTAGCCGCCGTAGTGTTTCTTTTCTTCCTCTTTTGCTTCCTTTCTCTCTTCACCGCAATGGTTTTAATCTCACCGCTAGTGACCCTCTTTTTTCAGATCTCGGCATCTCCTCCCGATATGTCGGAAAACTCCGCTCTCGAGGTGGTCTAGGTGGTAGAAGAGGGAGTCGCTGAGGGATCCACTCGGGCTACCTGGGAAGGCTCCCATGTTTCTCGCTCCGAAATCGATTGGTTGATCCGGACTCGGCGGATCCCAGCCGGAGTGGAGTGTCGGCTACCGGGCTCCGGGACTGCACCGGATCTCCACGAAGGAGAACGCGTAGTCTTCATAGCCCACTTCGAGCGAGGATTCGGTCTCCCGACCAACACCTTTTTTCGCACCTTTCTCAACAAATTTTCCCTCCAACCTCATCATCTTCCGGCTAATGCCATCATCACTCTTTCCGACCCTCGACGCGTGGTCCAAGTATTTCCATTTCTGGAAACAAGTTATTCCGAATCCTGCTGATCCGGACACGCCTAAAGAGATGACTCAGTGCGGGGCTGCCACAGTCGTACCCCGACGTGGTTCCATCTTTCCTCGGATCTTCGGTCTGGAGTCATGCCGGAAATGGCAGCGCTCCTTCTTCTACGTGAAGAACACGACCGAGGTTGACATGATCAACCTGCCGACTTTCGCCATCGGCCCCCCTACTGCGCAACTTAACTGGGGGTATAATCCGACGGACAAGGTACTGGAGGTCAACCACATCCACCAGGTCGTCGAGCAGCTCAAGAGCGAAGGGATGACGGCCGATGACCTGCTCGCCACATTCATCATCCGCCGGGTCTTGCCCCTCTAGCGCCGAGTCCACAATATTTGCCATATGAGTGGCCCGCTGGATCCGACCTGTATCATCAACGTCGAGCTGGACAACGCCCAGATCCGGAGGCACATCAAGTCCATAGCCCGGACGAAGATGACGGAGGAGTGGGGATGGGGCAAAGAACCCCACAGTCGGAAGAATCTTCCACCCAAAGTAAGTAACTTCAACTGACATAACTCTTTCGCCGACATAAACTCTTATATCGGTGTATTTCTGTTCTTTGTACTTATCATTCTCTGTTTCCACTATGCAGAGATTCGGATGGCAGTTGCAGGAGGACGGAGAGAACCCCTCCGCCCACTGGGGTAAGGACCGGGTTGAAGCTGACTCGGAAGACCCGGACGACGAGGACAACATGCCGATCCCCGACGTCGGCTTAGTTCCTGCCGCGGGTAAGACTCGTGCTTCCTCCCTCCGAGATTCATCTGAGGACGAAGATGACGACTGTCAGATTTTAGAGGTGTATGACCCTCTTCCCGTTGCGTTCTCATATCCGGTGTCCTCGCCCCCAGCTGACTCGGACGAGGTGCTCGAGGTGGCACCCCTCGCAGTAGGACCCAAGGGTGCGGTTCGGAAGCGCCTAGCGGCCGCATCCGCAGATATCAGACCCTCCGGCCCTTCAGAACCTCTGCATAAGAAAGCGAGGAAGAAGGCAATAGTGAAGCGTCGTGATCGCCCTGTTTCTAAGGGGTAAGATTCCCTTTTGCCGACATAAACCTCATCCTCTTGATTACACTTGTTTTTCCTGCTTTTCTCCTTCTGACCTTACACTTTGCTGTTTTGCCTTACAGGATGGCTCCTCTGGAGGTTCCTACGACCGGGTCGACCGACCGGGTCCCTCCGAGGACCCCGACGCCGCCTCGGCCTGATGACACCCGGGTGCCAAGTCCACCAAGTCCTGCTGCCGATACTTCGGCTCCGGGATCCAGGGCCGGGAATGAAGACTCGGTCGCGACCGGCACTCCGGCGCCCGACCAAGATGCCAATCTCGGCGCCAGCTCCTCGGCCCCCGAGATAGAGCGGACCGATGTCCCGGCGGACTCGGAATAGCCGAATCAGCAGCAGCAACAACAGCAGACTGAACCGCAACAACAACAGCAGCAGCAGAAGCAACAACCACCATCTCAGCAGCAGTAGAAACAGAAACAACAGCCACCAGCGCAACAGTAGCAGCAGAAGCAAAAAACAAGCATCCACTGGCGCAACAGCAGCAGAAACACAAGCAACAGCCATCGCCGTCAAAATCGACGTCGACGGCCAAGCCACAACCGCGACCAGCACATCCGCAGCCACAGCAGCAGACATCCAAAGCCCCGGTTCCTGCAACCGGGAAAACAACTGGAAAGGCACCGATGAAAACAGTGTCGGCTAACCCGGAAAGGCAGTTGGTTGTGCCACCGAGCCACGGTGCACCCGCAACGACATCCACCACTATCCAGACCGCCAGCTGGGGGTTTGCCCCACTGCGAACCCTTAGCGGGAAAAGCTTGGGCTCCCTTGAGTATTACAACATGGACTGGAACGCTGCCGACCTGAGTGAAGTGAGCTCGCAGTCACTAGCGGGCCTGATCTCAGAGCATCCGGCAGGGCCGAGCCTAGTGGATCAAAAGATGTTCGCAGCCAAAGCTGCCCTTCTCGCAGCCGACCAAGCAGCAGCGGTAAGTTCTGCCGAGTAAAAGATAACTCGGTTCCCTTCTTTAAAGAAGATATCACTTATCCCCAGTCCCCGAGATTCGGGTCGAGTAATTGAGACTCGGCTGAGTAAGGATTACTCGGCTTGAATATTCACCAATAAGACTAACGTTTCTTCTTTTCAGGCTTGCATGACTAAACGTACTCAGGTGCACCGCAAGCTCCTGCTGGAGCACAAAAAACTCTCTGACAAGTACAAGCTGCTGCGAGCCAAGGTGAGCTAGATAGCTGACTTGGAGTCCAAGGCTGAAGGGCTGGAGAAGCGAATCTCGGAGATCGAGGGTAAGTTACATTCTGTCCTCTAATTTGCACTTGCATCAGTTTTCACGTACTGACCCTGCTATCTCGGCACAGCCGAACAGAAAGAGCGCGATCTTGCGCATTAGGCCGAGCTCAAGAAAGAGCAGGAGGAAGTGTCCCGGCTGAAGGCCGAACTGGAGAAATCTCAGGGTCGCTCCGTCGAGCTGGAGAAGTCCACCGCCGAGGAGAAACAGCTCCGAGACGAAGAGACTCGGAAACTCAAGGAGTCCCTTGCGGAGTCCGAGTGTCATATAACCTCGGCGGAGGGTGAGCTCCAAGCCCTGAAGACCAAGATTACCCGGTGGGTGGGGGAATTTGCCTCCATCAACGGCCAGCTCGACAGTAAGTATCCTCTTTTTCTGTTACTACCCTATATTCCATTTTTACCTCCATGCGACTTACATTTGTGCTAGCTCTTCTTGATTTAGAAAACTTCCCCCACTCTAAGGCTGCCGCGGATAACAGCACTAGCAAGTTCCGGCAGAAGAAAATCCTGGAGGGTCCTATCTCGGCTGAGTGGGACATGGATGACCACCTGGTGGCCTTGAAGGCGCGGATGTCGCCGCTGAGGGCTATCGGAGTGGGACTCCTCACCTCGGCGATTCGGGTCTACAGTGTTCTCTGGCCCGAGTTCGAGCACCCCAAGAACGTTGATGAACTGGCCAAGTGCTTGATGAGTAGCGAGGAGCGACTCGACGATTGGCGGTTCTCCGCCACCCGAGTCGGCGCAGACAAGGCATTGATGTATGTACTGTCTTGGTACGAGGGAATCGACCTCGACATGCTCAAGACTCTGCGCGACGGATCAAAGTGGACCTCTGACCCGGAGTTCATCCGTCGTCGCCAAGAGCTGGCGCACTCCCTCATCCAGTACGCTCCGGTACACAGCTTTGTCCCGGGTCAGTAGGTTCCTCAAGCGGAGGAGATCGAGTTTGCCGACGAGGGTGAAGAGGAAGACGAAGAACAGGTCGACGAGGAGATCCAAGCCGACACTCCTCCCGGTACAGCCACAGGCACCGCTCCTGCGCCTGTGACCGAGGACACCACCGAGGTCACGACCGAGGAACCGGCCAAGACCGATGCCGCTCCCTCTGCTCCGAGTAGCTAGGATCCTGCTGCCTAGACTTAGAAAAAACTGAAATCATCAAATCCCCGGAATGCCGGGTGCAAATGTAATATAAACCTTTGGTTTTTATTGTTGGCACTTGGTACTTTACTTTGCACTTTTTTAGCATGGTTAACAATATGCCGTATCATCCTGAATCGAGTCCCCGAGTTTCTTTTCTTGTTTACCATACTTTGCAACCTTTGCTCTTGTCTACCATTTTTCGATGTATGACAGTCGAGTCACAAGATTACCGAGATACGGCATACAATACTAAGAAACTTTGAGATAAATCTCAAAATCATCCGACATATAGGATAAAGAATTAAGCATAGGATTAACAAACAGCCTATGCCGAATCGCGCTTGGGCCAAGTCCCCGAGTTTATTTTCTTGTGTACTAAGTGCCACAATCCTAGCTCTTGTCTACCTTTTTCGGTGTTTGACAGTCGAGTCACGAGACAGCAAAACTTAGCATACAATACTTGAAACTTTGAGATATGACCTAGTGCCATCGACATAACACAAGGGCAACAAAAAGAAACCGAATGCTCCTGGACCGAGTCCCCGAGTCTGATTTCTTGTTCACACATCTTGCAATCTCTGCCCTTGCCTACCATTTTTGGTTTCTTTGGCATTCGGGTCACAAAATCACAAAGACATAGCATACAGTACTTGCAAACAAGGAAACATGATTTTTAGAGCCATCCGACATACAGAGAAACAGAGATAAGCATGCATACAACACAGAATTCACAGCAAGGCAGTCCCCGAGTTTCAATTCGGGGTGCCGACATTTCATTTCAGGGTTTCGAGATACA